>CM056195.1:103352844-103867589 GCA_029692085.1 Gymnothorax javanicus
CTACTGCTCCGCAAATGCAGCTCGTTAACCGAGTGAGCGGTTGCAATTAGGAAGTTGAAGTATGACCTCACAATAGGCTGATGCTTTTATTTGACCGAACCATAACATATTCTAATGCTCAGGCTATGTTTTATGTAATTAACCTGGGTGGTCTCATGGGGATTTAAAATTTCTTGTGCAAAAATATTGTTTTATAGAAGGCTGTTACAATCTAGAAGTCTAATGGACTCTGATAATGTCTCTCAAACATATGGGTCAATGACGTGACATTGTCCGAGTGCACTACTTTGGTTTAAAATAATTTTAAATGATTCATAATAAGCATCGTTTTATTCTATAAAACCTGTTTAATTTGAACATATTTCCAGTCTATCATAAAAATGATATATATTTTATGTTTTGCCATCTCAAACCCTCAAAATGTCAGGTGGCGCAACCGTCCGAGCAAGTTAACACTGTGAAAAGTATTAAAAATGTAATTTATATGAATTAATATAATATTAATATGGGGGCATAATTTTATATTGAAAACCTTTCAAATAAACAAAGTTTAATAGTTTGATTGTTCTTAAATTGTTTGGAAAACCAAAATACCCACCCCCTACAATAAAGAATCCAGAAGTTAGTTTTAATACCCAGCTCAATTACAAAATAGTAATGTTTCAGGCAGAGTCGACACTCTCAGGTATACTTAATAAAAAAAATCACTTCGAAAAAAAAGAGGGAAGTGTGTTTTTTTTTTTCCAAGAAACTTTTGGTTGCACCACCTGACATTTTTTGGCTGGTGAAATTGCAAATACGGTCTAAAACTGTACTAAAACCCTGTAAATGTTGTGCAACCATTAAGACTTGTTTAAACACACTCTTCCAACTTCAAATAAATGTATTCTGTACATTTTTAAAGATTTATTAAAAAAAATTTTTTTTTAAAGGCTTATTTGTCATTGACCCATATGCGAAGAGGAAATGAAATGAAATGAGGAATAGGATCAATTCAAAAGTTTTTGTTTTTTTTTTTAATTTAGGCAATTAGTTGTTTATGGTTTAGTTCATTGTGTTTCTCATTGGTGCATAAAACAGCTGAAATTTTTCCAGTGGACTGCCATTTACAATGTTTTTTATGCATTAATTGATACCGCAAAGCTAATTAAACCAGTAGAAGTATCCTTGGAGTCAAACATTATTTAGTAGATATTAATAACAAAATGACTAATCAAAGAAATTACAAATGAAATTAATAGGATAAAACGAATCCACTCATAATTCCTCAAATCGCAACTTATAAATTGCAATGCTGAGTGAACATTCATGGCTGTTCATCGTATAGCGTAGCCTACTCAGCCACTTACTGTTTTAATGTACCGTCACATAATAAACAATTAAACTGTGGTAAAAATACCATTTGTACAATATGCCTGGTTTGGGTTCCGCGATGTCAGGTTTTTTTTGTTGCTCTTTGCTTCAAAATTAAACGTGCAAAAAGTACTAGTCTACTGTCTGACTTTTCCAAGTTCTGAGAAAATAGTTTTGTTTGCACAGAGAAATCACTTTATTTTGTCTAAACAAAATATGCATATTATCGTAACGGACTCCAGAAAAGTGTAAGTGTAAAATAAAGTGATTTTTCTGTTGAAACAAAACTTCAAATCTTATTTTCTCAGAACTTGGAAAAAGTCAGATAGTAGACTTTCGCTCTCAGCCACTCATTTGTTGTCTCTAAATTTCTCTCATGGATTAGGCTAGTCAGATTGACTTCAGTAACAAGCATCAGTCATCTCATTTTTCTGAGATAGCCTCAAGCTTCAGCTCCTGGTTTGCCTTCAACCAGATGTTGCTGTGGGTCAGCTTGCAAATTAATGAAGGTGCACCTCCAGCCAAATTACATTTTCAAAATAAGTAGCCTAAAAATAACTGTACGCATTAATGATGGCTCTTGTATCGACTGAGTCTTAAATGTTCACATATAAAGCACAAAAAACATTTTTATACGCGAAATGAATATAAAGTTGGCTGATTTGCTGTTTCCAAGTGGTAGGGCATGTTTGAGGCAAGCGAGACACCGCTTGCAAAGTTATTCCATTTTTTTGATCGTCTGTGAAAAAAATTAAATGTAGCCAATTTCCAGATTTTGTCTATTGCATAATTTTCCAAGGTCATATCGAAATGAGCAATTAAAGTATGCCATATCACCATTCTTATCTGAAGTTTTGGGCAAATCTTGGGCTCCAATTAAAATGTGCATTCCCATGCCTAGAGGGATACAAAGTAGGCGTAATAGGAGGTGTGTTACACTTGTTTGTATACAATAGATTCCACTATGCCATTATTTATTTGACACAAAGTTAGCCAAAATGCAGAGGTGATGTGTGAAAAACTAAGTACGCCCTTATTGCTTCTATTGGAATCAAGATGGTAATTAGCAACCAGGTGTTGCTGATGAAATGCGCTTGATTAGTTGATCATCAGCAAGTTTGACCACCTCTATAAAAGCAGAGGTTTTGGCATTTTGCTGATGTGGAGCATTTTGGTGTGTTTTAACACAATGCCAAGATGGAAAGACATCAGCAATCATCTCAGCGAAGCAATTGTTGCTGCCTATCAATTTGGGAAGGGTTATCAGGCCATTTTCAAACAATTAGAATTCCATCATTGTACAGTGAGGAAGATTATTCATAAGTAGAAAGCATTCACAAACAGTTGCCAATCTTCTCAGGAGTGGATGTCCTGGCAAATTCACCCAAAGGTCAGACTGTGCAATGCTCAGATAAATTGCACAAAACCCAAGAACTACATCTAGGACTCTACAGGCCTCAGTTAGCATGTTAAATGTTGAAGATCACGATAGTACAATTCGATAAAGACTGAATAAGTATGGCTTGTTTGGAAGGGTTGCCAGGAGAAAGCCTCTTCTCCCAAAAAAGAATATGGCAGCCCAGCTCAGGTTTGCTAAGTTGCATCTGAATAAACCACAAGCCCTCTGGAACAAGTTGACTTGGGGGAGACCCAAGTTGACTTGTTTGGCCATAATGCACAGCATCACATTTGGCTCAAACCAAACACCATGTTTCAGCACAAACACCTCATACCAACTGTCAAGCATTGTGGTGGTGGGGTGATGATTTGGGCTTGTTTTGCAACCACAGGACCTGGACACCTTCCAGTCATTGAGTTGACCATGAACTCCTCTGTGTACGAAAGTATTCTTGACTCAAATAAGAAACCATCTGTATGACAGCTAAAGCTTGGCCACAACTGGGTCATGCAACAGGACAATGATCCTAAGCACACCAGCAAATCTACGACAGAATGGCTGGAAAAGAAAGAAATCAAGTTGTTGCAATGGCCAAGTGAAAGTCCAGACCTTCACCTGATTAACCCATTTAGGCCTGAGGCCTATTCAAAAAACGCCTATGAAAACCTATGGGCGATTTTGAAAAGAACCCCTAAAACCTGAGGTTTTCTGGAAAACAGCACCCAGGTGTCAACGTCTAGTAAAAAGCTGATATCTCAGCCTCTGTAGCAGATGAAAACAAAATTCAAAAAGTATTTGAGAGCTTACACCTGTGGCTTTCATAATAACTACGTTTTTTATTTGTGCAAATCTTCATCACAATATTTAACACTGAACAAACTATAAAATATAATAAAACCAATAAAATAAATTACAAATCTCTATCTACATAACATGCACAACTCAAATGGAATAAAGAGGCCTAATAAATAAAAGTATTAGCTCTGCACTAGAGAAAACAAACATTTTTTCTTTCTCTGGAACAGATGGCAGGCATGATAAAGTGTCCGTTCAAATAAAATAAAAATAAACATAAAAATATAAAAAATAAAGTGTCTTGAAGTGTTACTATGGCATCTGCCCTAGTAGAAAGTGCCAGTAAAAGAACAGCTATGAGCCCGGAAATAGTCGGAAAAGTAATGAAAACTACAAAATGACGTATCTCCTTTCCCAGCCTGAAGGGTAGAAATGCGTAACAGCGTCCCCGGTTTTAAAGGTTAAAATGCGCACATGCTGTCCCGGTTTAAATGGGTTAAATTGCTGCAGCGGGACCTTAAGAGGGCTGTGCATAAGTAAATGCCCTCAAACATCAATGAACTGAAGCAATGTTGTAAAATAAGTGGGCCTAAATTCCTCCACCACAATGTGAGAGACTGATAAAATCATATCGAAAACGAGCAGTTCAAATAATTGCTGCTGAACGTGGTTCTACAAGCTATTGAATCATGGGGTGTACTTAGTTTTTCACAGATGACTTCTGTATTTTGGCTGAATTTGGTTTAGTTAATCATGGCATGGTGGAATCTGTTGAGTGCTGTTTAACACATGAGGTTAGATTTACCTCATTTTAGGACCTGAAAAGGACCAGCCGATTTTTTTTTTTTTTTTATGTCCTTAAAGAGGGTGTACATTCATTTTGTCATGATTTTATATAAAAACACTTACTAAAAATGCTTACTATACACTTACTATAAAATTCATTCTCATATCATGATTTTTGCCTCTTATTGGTTTAGCCTTCAGCCTGAATGTATTTTTGTTGATGAAATTGATGATGTGCATTCATTGAAGAAAGTTGACTTGATAAAAAAGAAGTAACTCATTTTTTGCAGAAGATCACTTCAATCAAGTTGTGGAGTCTGTCCAAGGATTTTTTATTTTTTGGGTTGATGATATCTTGTAGTTCTTAAAATGGGACAAAATAGGTAGGCTTATAAGTAACGCCCCTCTGTGCAAATGTTTCATGGAGTTCAATGCAAAGATGATTCCATTTTCAATGTAAGAAATGCTAAAATGGGAGACAGAATTCAGAGAAAGTTTTAGATTTACAAATTATGGGCATAATGGTCATACTTTCAATCTCACTTGCATTTCATGTAGGCAACATTTTTAGTGTAGCCTATCAGTGGTCTCAAAGTGAATTTATGATTAATTTCTTATTATAGGCCTATACTTATGTATTGGTCTTGGTAATTCATTAATTAAATTGTTAATCAGGCAATCTCAAATGGGAATGGCTTGAGATCCACCATGCGGGAAAGGGGAAAGGCCTTCATCTTTCAGCTTTCGAATGAAAATCCTGTAAAGCCAACATTATCAGGAGATGGAGTTGAAGATGTTGAAATGTGTTAAGCAACAAGCAGGATGGCTTTTTAATCTAGACAGTCTGGTCGGCTGCCACCGCATAGGTGTAGCCCCCGAAAGCCCTCTTCTCCGCGTTTTTGGGCATTATTCGGCCAATACTGTCACATGGGCAACCAAAATCAATAGGTGTCATAGCTGAAGTATAACACATGTCATATAGATATGAAAGTGATTGGTGAAAAATTGCAGCCTGTAAAGCATCCACAAGGAAATCTCTGTTTTGCAACTAATTTGCACATTATTTTGACAATACTGTAGCCTTGGCAACCAAGATCGATCGGTGTCATGAGTGAAGTATAACACATGTTCATACCAAATATGAAAGGAATAGGTAAAAAATTACAGCCTGTAGAGTGTCCACAAGAAAGTGTCTGCGGACGTGGTGGTGGCGGTGGCGGAGATGACGAGCATGAATCCATAGTAGCACCCCAACTTTGTCTGGGGGCTACAATAACACATAGCTTATAAAGGCTTAAATGGGCTGAACCCGTTTAGTTGGCTGGTCGATTGTTTGGTTAATGGGCTGTTGGTTGACTGCATTTTTTTTTGGTCGAGCAATCGCAAATAACCAAACTCACAGATAATCCACTCTGAATTCTGCCGTATTTGGCAGTGAAAGTCACTGCTGCTAAATAGGCCTATGTTGTCTATAAATCTTACTTTGCAATTATGGAAATATGCTGCTAAATAGGCCTATGTTGTCTATAAATCTTATTTTGCAATTATGGAAATATTAATGTTGTGAATAATTCAGCAAAACTAATAAGAGCAACATTTATATTGGTTGTTTTCATGTGTGTAAAACTAACAAGTGTAACACCCCCTTTCATGCCCACTTTGTATCTTTCTTCTATAATTGTGACTGTGCATTATAATTGTAGCCTAATGTTTGCCCTAACCTACAGTTAAGTAATGTAGGCGTACTTTATTTGCTCATTTTAATTTAATGATAATCAGCCCACATTATATTCTTTTTGTGCATAAATGTGTTTTATGTGGTGAACATGTAAGAGTTGTTATGTTGGCTATTTGTAATGTCAATCGAGTTATTTATAGGCCTCCTAATTTCAAACTGTATTGATTGGTGCGTCCCCATCACATTGCGGGTAATCCCTTTGCAACTTAAGGTTTAACGCAAACTTGGAGCTGCAGCCATTGTAATCTCAGAATAAATAAAAAAGTATAACGTAAACAGATGCTCTTATCACAAAAGCCAGTCTGACAAGCCTAATCCCAAAGAGAAATTTAGAGCCAATTTACCAAATAAAACTTGTAATTTTTGCATGTTTATTAGCAGAACGATATCGTCCCATGAATAACAAAAGGTCGCTAGTGACATTCCTGATGAAACCTGTTCTTCTGCACCACGAATTACTACGGCGGCTGTAGTACTTCGTGGTGCAGAAAAACAGGTTTCATCAGGAATGTCACTTGTGACCTTTTGTTATTCATGAGATGATATTACATTGCATAAAATTTCATATCGTGGAACATGAACCGGGCGTACAGCGGGGAAAATGAAGTATTGAGTATTGAACACGTCAACATTTTTCTCAGTAAATGTATTTCTAATGGGGTGATTGACATGAAATTTTCACCAGATCTCGGTAACAACCCAAGTAATCCACAAATACAAAGAAATCAGAACAAATAAGTCCATGAATTAAGTTATGTGTAATAAAGTGGAATGAAAATATTTTGTCGAACCGCGTTTAGCTTTGACGGCGGCGCACATTTTCTGTGGCATCATTTTGATAAGCTTATGCAATGTCACCACATTCCTTTCTGTCCTGAGTTGCATGAATTTTTTGCCACGATCTTGAATTGATGAAGGGAGAATCAGACCGCTGTGTAAAGTCTTCTCCAGCACATTCCAAAGATTCTCAATGGGGTTAAGGTCTTGACTCTGTGGTGGCCTATCCATGTGCGAAAATGATGTTTCAAGCTCCCTGAACCACTCTTTCACAATTTCAGCCTGATGAATCCTGGCATTGTCATTTTACCTCCACATGGAGGCAGTATGTTTTTGTTGGCGTTCGTTTGTTTGTTCGTCAGATAACGGATAGCTCAAAAAATAATGTGTGGATTTTGACAAAACTTTGTGTGGCAGTGCAAATTGTGCCAACAAAGAAGTAACCAAATTTTCTCCATGTTCTGACGCGTATTGTGGACACATGATCTGTAATAACATTTCTAGCTGTATCATTTTTCACCAGCCTACTTTCTTGTTGACAGTCGGGAGCTGCACAAGTTATTTGCCCTTTGCTTTCAAGCGAAGCATTGAATTTCAACTTGCATCTCTGGACGAAATGCAGGTTTGGCGGAGGTAAATCCACTCTCCGAGTGCCCTCTAGTCTTGGATTATGCCCGTGCCATCAGGGAAGAAAAAATCCATTGATGGGAAAACCCTGGTCATTCAGCATAGTCAGGTAGTCTGACCTCATTTTTTGGCACATAGCATTGCTGAACTTGCATCTGACCAACTGAAGCAAACCCAGATCATAACACTGCCCCACAGGCTCGTACGGCATGATGGATGCATTACTTCATCTGGCTCCCTTAAGGCCCATTCAGACCGGGGTGAAGTGAAAAAGCGGCATGGATTTGCGGAATATTCGCTGCGTGAAAATTCTATGTGAAACCATTCACACCAAACTCGGTGCGAAATTTGGTGTTCTTGTGTTCCAATTTCGCACAACAGATAACCAAATCCGCAGGTTATAATTTAAACAATGTCATCGTTGCTGCTGCTGCTGTCATGGTTCATTTTGATTGAGTGTATCTGAACAATAACGTTAGCCTCACGGTCTACTTTTGCCCTGACGGTCATCTCCATAGCCACGGAACGTTTTCCTTATTGATGTCCGGACCTGGGGGCTGTTTCAATAAACGTAACTTGTCCAACCGAGTTGGACCATCCATACCGTGAAACGTCTGACCTTCGACAGACCATGTCGGTCAAGTGTTTAAAGACCCTGATGAGAAAAATCTGAGATTTGTTTCAAAATATATAGTAAATGTTAGAAATGAATTGTTAAAAACACGCAAAAAGAGTCATTTCTGTATGTTGCTCAATTTTATAGTTAGAGTTTTATCTCGATTTAACGGTTTCACTTCACTTTCGTGGTTAGAGGTTTTTTTGGGTGGGGTTAAAGGGACGGCACTATGCACTGCTGCCCCTACTTGCATAACTCCTCCCACCCTCCGTAACATTATAAATACTTTGGGCATGCTAGAATCGGTGGTTATCCCGCACGTTTTCGAGTCAGAATACTATCAATATTGACTTTTCTTTAGCTTGCTAGCCATGCCCTCATCTCGGAAGTGTATTTTTCCCGGTTGTGTGAGTTTGGAGACCAGCTCGGTTAATAAAATGTTTTTCTGTGTTATGATAAACTCATAACAAATTTATTTTTTCTTTACAGGGACTTCGACGCAGACACTCAACCAGAATTGTGCTTTTATTACCTTTCATTATATTTCCACAGACAAAATGAGAACATGTTGTCAAAGTATGTCCTCGTTTATAATGATGACGAACGTTTCTATCATAAATCTATGCGTATTCATGTCAGAGATCCTCGCATATTCATCTTGTCAACATATTATTGGCCATGGAAAGGACCAAACGGATTTCGCCTGTGCTTTGTAAGCACAAACATGGGAGATGAAATGAATGTGGTTCAAATTGATTGTAATACATTTCTTTGATCCACGGCGAAATTATTGAAAGTCCAGGTAGTCTATGTCCTGCTTGCTCCACACAGTCATCCCGGCGAGCTGAAAGTATTAGCCAGCGTCGCGACACCGGCACCGCACAGTTTTGGAATGGGAGAGGCATACTCCCACCAAAGCTAGATTGCAGCTACCACTTTGCGCTTTCTCACCAGTTCCGTGGCTAACCCACTCTCGCCCGAGCTATGAATATCTACACTGCCTTGAATTGTTATGTTTTTTCTAATCGACTTGCTATGCAGTGGTTGATTATGGTGATTGAGGTATAATTAACCTGCTTTATTATGCCAACAGCATTTCATGTGACACCCATCACTGATCGTGGCATTGTAGTTATTCATAGCTATGGCCGTGCATTTCACCTTTCTTGACTACCAGAAAAGAGCCAGGTAAATTTGGTAAATCATGGAGAGTCAAAAAACATAATTTTACGTAATGATGCAAGAATGACAAGCAACGTTAACGGTTTGCTTCACGTATAGAGTTCACTCTTTATCTAAAAAGTAAGGCATTACATTCGGAAATTATTGTACAGTCGTACAGTAGCTATATCTGATAGGTTACGGAGCTTTCCAGTACGCAAGCGTGATGTGACAACTGCGCATGCCTGGGAGGTACAGACGCTTGGACTAGAGAGAGGCGGGACCTCTCCCGCGATGGGCCGTGGTTTCCGTGCCTCCAGGGGACACGTCCCCACCATCTTGGGGCAGAGAATGCTGCTTATTTCTTGACAACTTTGAAGCTTAATTTTATATACTTAGCGACTTTTTTAGTTCTTCATATTTGACAGAGTGATTAATAACATGTTTTTCTATGTTATGATAAACTCATAAAACATATTTAGTTTTCCTTTACAGGGTCTTTAAGTAAAACAACAGCAGGATGTCCGACCATGGTCCGATGCGGACGGACTGTCCGGTCAAAGCTGCGTCATAATTTACACCTCAGCGACACACAGCTTCATGATTTGGTGCACAAATAATCAAAATACGTAAACATTCATTGAAAAAAACAGACATTTAGCTAATCGGTCAACCAAGATGAAAAAGTAAACTAACTGCACACGTACGTTATCTTATAGCTAATCAAAAGCAGCCTCCGCTGTGCATTCTGTACCATAAGTTACGAGTAGCTACCGAGTTGCAACATTACAAAGATATTCATAATACAAAAGATATTACAGCATCCATATCGTGACGACTGCTCATTTTACAGACTTCAGTTAAGTTATAGACGGGTGGTAAACCGAGCTCCTCTCTCGGTCTCTGATAAGCACCATGAATATGCTGATTTATAACAACCTCTGACAACCATACCGAGACCGCTCTTTATGCAATATCCCATTGGTGTTCACATAGCCTGAATAAAAATACAACTTTTTAGTTTGATTGAGGAAAACGCCACCTATGATTTTAAAGTGAAATATTCATGTATGTGTGGTTGTTTGAAAAATGTATTCACGGATTAAACAGAGCCCTGTTTCTGAGTGTATATCGGTTTCACGGGCATTGATTATATTGTCTTGCCTCTCTCTAAATATTTTGGGCTGTCTTTGACTTTCTGGGACTACTCGAGCGTTGTCCTAAAACCCAGTCGGACAAAAAAATATATGGAGTTTTGCTTGAAATTGTCTGAGGAAGACAGTCTGACCGGATCAGAGGACAATGGACCGTTTATTGAAACACCCAGAAAAAGACGGACCGTCCAATCCAATTGGAGGTAGTCCGTCGCTGGGTTGGACGGTCTGTCGTGTTTATTGAAACAGCCCCCCAGGGAACAATATTGATGAGTCGCTGTGCTTTGCCACTGTACTATGCTACGTGCTTTGAGTTCGTATGTAGTTTATGTGGCTTTGCAGTCTGAGGTTCGAATGCTGTGATGTGAATACAAACAAAGCATTTCGTTGGCTAAAAGTCTAGTTTCGCTGATGGATTTTGCAGAAGCTACAGTTTGTGCAGATGTTTTTTCTGCCGCACGAAAGTTCGGCCTTGGTGTGCAAGCTTACCTTAGAACCCATGAAATCAGCTTCCATAAATATTTGCGCGAATAATCCACACAGAAATTTGCGCTTGGTGTGAATGGGCCTTTACAGTGATGTGCGTATCCTCTGCAACTGGGTAAATCTGGAATCAACAGACCACCTGACTTTTTTTTCATTGCCCCAGAGTGCAATCTTTATGTTCCCAAGCAAATAAAAGCCTTTTTTTTTTCGATAAGCCTCACTGATAAGTGGTTTTCTGAAGGCTTCACAGCTGTTTAGTCCCAATCCTTAAAGTTCTCTTTGCATTGTTCATATGGAAATGCTATTACTTTCACTAGTAAACATAGCTGTAAGTGCTCCTGTAGATTTTTTATGATTTGATTTCACCCAACGTTCATGTGATCTCCAGTCAAGATTATTCAAGATTTTTTTTCCAACCACATTTCTTCCTCAAAGATGATGGTTCACCACTGTCCTTCCAGGTTTTTATTGTGCATGGGGCAGTTTTAACCCAATTTTTGTAATTTCAGCTATCTCCATGGTTGATTTCTTTGTTTGATGCTGGCCAATAATTTTACTGTTCTGAAACAGCCGAACATCTTTAGTACGACCACAGGATATCTTTTGGTCATTTGAGAAATGACAAGTTACTCATGGCATCAGTTATCTCTAAATTGCACCAGATGTGTGTTCGGTCCGTCTCCACTCCCCACAACAGTGTAACTGATCGGTTTCACTTAAGTCAGCGTGAGTTGCTCATTTTCTCAAGTTAATGTAGCTTCTTTTCTTGGAAGACACTGATGACCGATTTGCCATATTCAAGCTTTGCATCCCCCATGAATTCTTAGCTTGGTCAATTGAGCAGATCCTGTCAGAGGTTATTGAACCAATGTTCTAGTCAGTTGTCTCTCACTGGTGTGAAGCCAGTTTGCACTTAACTGACCTGATGTTCCTTCAGCAGCTCCTCCAGCGAGTACTCTGACTGGACCGCAGACGCCGGGATCAACCTCCAGCCAGCCACGCCTTTGTCACGGAGACATGTACGGGGCCTTCTCGGCAAGATCACGGAGGAGGTAGAGAAGGAAGAGGAGGTGCACGAGGATGAAGATCACGAGCTCCAACCTCCGAAACGGAAGAAGGCAAATGGCAAGACACCCCGGGTGAGAAACAACCTGCTGGAAAGGTCTTAAAAACCTCATTGAGTGGAATGGTCTTAACCGTAAACTTTACTGCTGATGCAAAAATCACTCATGGTGACTCTTAAATGGAGTTCTAGAACAGAGAGTATATTTTTTTGAATATTCAAAAAGACCATCTTTTTGAATTACTGATTTTGACTGGCAGCAATAGATTTCATTTTATCCTCATTCATGAAAATGCTGTTACTTGTAATTAATGCTGTAGAAACTGCCCTTCTGTTGGCGTGGCACTACTGTATTTCAAAACCTCACTGCTAAGGGGTTCATGTCGTTCCAAAGAGGAATTTGTGGTCTCAATGTAGGGTTACTTTATAATCCTGTATTGGGTCAATATAGGGTTATAAGTGCACAACTGCTTTATGTTCTAGTTCAAGTTCAAAACTGTGCCATGTTTGTTGACACCTCTCGTAAACAGCGTCGGAGTCTCAAGGCGCCCATCCACAGAGAAGTGCTCCCTGAATTCCGGCCTGCCCAGTGGATCACAGATGTTGTTCCCCGGAAGTCTCCCTTCGTACCCCAGATGGGCGATGAGGTACTATCTTTCACATTAAGATATTTTACCCCTTTGCACGGTAGCCAAATCTGGCAATTTGTGTATTACCCTATTTAAGGCCTAATAATTCAAGACTTGAGGTTCCCAGAGGGGGAGAATTGCTTAACCCCTTTGTGCAGATGTTGACGCCAGCGGACATGGAGCTGCTCAATTTATGCGTGCAGTTACACTATTGTATCACTAGATGGCACACCCGGGTCAGTTATTGAATATTCACTGGCAAGCCGAGCTCGAACACGGTTTAGAATATGAACGAGTCCGGTCCCATTCCTGTTTTTCTGGGGTTGCTTGAATTAAACTCCTCAGCTAAGCCTAATGTGCAAACTGCTCAATATACTTGTCCATATTATCTATCCAGCAGTTTAAAAAAATGATCTCTTGCCGCAGAAAAAATCGTTGTCCTTTGTAAGAGCCACTTCACCTATAGTGATCCAATGGTTGCCCAAAAAGTAGTGAAGAAAAATCAGTTTTCTGAAGCAAAAATTCCACATGGTATTGATGCAATGTCATTCTACTATCAATAAAAGTCATCACATATCAAAAACGGGTAGTTCCCTGCGGTGGATTTATGCGTAGATTCCTCAATCGACGAATTCAGCGCTTCCTTATATCTTCCTGGATACTCTCGTTGATTAGCCAGTCTCTCAGTTATGTACTTAGGCTCATCTGCATAATGCACAGTTATAGTTTAAGCCCACGTGAAACTTCCCCGGTAATGATGTCTTGATTTACACGTTTCTTATCCAATGCCAGAGCGAGTAAACTTTCCGCAGTAACTGAAAGACATTGATTGGACCATCAGAAAATCACTTGCGAAATCAGTTAGGTTGTATTCTGTCAACTCTGCACAGCCGAGAAAGACGTGATTTCATGGAAAAAAAAAAGACTACCAGAACCGACCCTGGAGCATTGAGCTTATATTTCCGGGATAGAAATGTGATTCTGAGATGGAAAATGGCAGTTATTCTGAATGGAACAGACTGGAGGGCTGACAGCATTTGGAGGAGAAATTCAATGGTGAAGAGTTGAAGTGTGATTTGAACAGTCTTTGTATGGTGTAGCTCTATCTTACGTCCAGCCAGCTAGCTAACTAGCTGTTTCTTATTTTAGGTTTACCACCGTGATCACAGAGCTAATTTGTTGCATTGGTTAACTAGAGTAGAATATACTGCAATGTGCTGGCATTTTGCTTAATGTGGCAATCTGTTTTAGAATTTATACCACATTCAACAAAATAGAATGGCTTGGATTTTCGCTTGTTTAAAATGCGTACAGCTATTACGGTGTTGTGAGTTACGCTTACTTCTTATTAGGCGTGAAAAGCGTTGTTACAAGCTTTCGTTTCACTTGGGTGATCAGAATTGTACAAAGCAAGCTTTCCATCTGAGTAAATTTTCTGACCGTGAAATAAACAGAACTATCCTTTAATGAGTGTGTGTGCTGGCTGATGCAGATTTGTTGAAAAATGGACAAAACTCATCTTTATCAGGGAGAAAAGGCATGTTTTGGGTTTGGAGAGGTTACTGGTGACCATTGATGTCCAGCTGCGCCTATATTTATGAACTCATGCTAAATTTAACCAGAAAATCATTAATTCATATTGAATTTCATGAGTCCCAAGTTGATTTGCTTTAAAAATGGGATTATTTTATGATTGGACAGTGCGCCATTTTGATGGCTCTGGGACTTTGGAGAGCCACCGGGAGAGCTGTCTTATTTGGCTTCTGAAGAGTGGATAATTTAGTATTTCATGCTCAGATGTAGAGTTCTTGTGGTCTAGGAGTTTATGATCCCAGAAATGTATTGTTTGAACCCCCAGCCATTTTTTAATCCTCAGTATTATTTTTTTTTGTCAATTTCAATGCTGAATTTTTAACAAGATTTTTTTTTTTTTTTTAATGTTTGCAGCCCCTTTTCTCGACCAAAATCATGAAAATAAACTGAAGTATGATAGAATACTAAATGCTGCAAGTGTCTTGTCTCATATTAGGTCTCTCTGCGGAGCTTAAATCTTGAATTATAAAGCTTTAAATTGGGTAACCCATAAATAGCCATATTTGGCTTCTGTGCAAAGGGGTTAAATGAAACAACACACTTGTAGCTTTTAGAATAACATCTTATTTCAGTTTATTTTAATAATTTTAGTACATAACAAGCGGTGCCAGGCACAACAAACCCCGCCCCTCGCACATACTTTCACCTACTCGTACGAAATTCAATAGGGATCTATTCTGGGTCAGTGGCAATCCCTAATCCGAATTTGGGGTGAATGTACCCATTAGTTTTGCTGCTAGTGTTAACAAACAAATACAGAAACAAACCAAACCAAAAACAATACCCCTGCCCTCACCCCACGGGTGGGGCGGGGTAATAACGGCCGTAAACGCAAAAAAACTTTATGAAAATTCTGCTTTTAAGGAGGTTTTGCAAAACAAAATAGGCAAATTTGCCCACAGCCCAGTTTGAACCATCTTCTGGTTATATGTACCTACTTGTGGCAGAGATGGGACCAAGTCACACATGTGCAGGTCTCAAGTAAGTCTCAAGTCTTAACCTTCAAGTCTCAAGTAAGTCCCAAGTCATTTTTTTCTTGGGCAAGTCAAGTCAAGTCACAGGTTATGGCAAGTCAAGTCAAGTCAAGTCCTTTAATAGGTCAAGTCAAGTCCAAGTCAAGTCACCTTATTATTGCAATTTTACCCGCAGAATCTGATCTTAAAGTGAAAAGACAAGGTATAAGTAACTGTCAGTAATCTAAACATCATTGGCCAATGTGTCCAACCTGTTTAAAAAATATGACAGTAATTTGGATTTGCATTCTAATTACTGATATTCAGTAAAATACATCATGGAATCAAACAAAACAGAAATAAATTCATAAAATTATTTATTGATGGCTTTCAATCTAAACAAGATCACTTCTGCCAACAGTATTTGAAATATTTTAGTTGCCTTGCAAATAACAAGAAAAAAGGCACCCATATAAAAATCTGAAAGAATAAACAAAAAATAAATAAAAGAATATTATAGAGCATCAGAAACATCTGTATGTGTTTCATCTGTATCATCTTGAGACACCAAGAGCTTTAAACAATTCAATTTTTAACATTCAGTCCATAGAAAAACAAGTAACAGCTTATTGTTCTTAGAAAAAGATTCCCAGCGAGGACTCAACAATTTTAAACTCTGTTCAGAGCCTTCTACTCGTGCTCCGCTTACCAATTTCCTGTTTCACATGCGAGGTTAAAGTATGACTGCACAACAGGCTGATGCTTGTATTTGACCATATCATACCACTTTCCACTTCGTAGGTTATGATTTATATAATAAACCTGGTTTATCTCATTTGTGAACAAGAGAAGTTAAGTCCCAATATCGTTTTACTGTAAACTATTACAATCAGTAAGTCAAAAATTCTTATGGACTCTGATCGTGTCTCTCAAATAGACACAAAGTGGAAATAACATTCAATAAAGAATTGGGTGCAATCAGAGTAATTTTCATTTTCATTGTTGCTATCAACTGATTTAATTTGTTGGGTTTTTAATTCGTACTTAAACAATCCGCTGACGTTACAGTCCATTCCAGCAGACTACCGTAAGGGATGCTTTGTTTTTCCTTTGAAACCGCAATACAGAATAAACCAGTTCACTTGATTCCAACAATGTTAAGTATATAGCCTATTCTAAACAAAAAAATTACTGAAGAAATAAATTGGATAAAGTCAATTCACATATAATGTCTCAAATCGTAATTTACCAATTTCAGAGCTGCGTGAACATAAACGGCATTCACTGAACTCAGCCACTTAGCCTACGGTTTTAATGCGCCAGCACTAAAACAATTAAAATTGTGCTAAAAATGCCAAACATGCCCAGCGAATGACCCGCAATGTGAAGTTTAATTGCCTATTATGTAATCCCATTCCGCTAATAAATAAGATGAGCAAAAATGACGTTTTATTGGGTTTGTTGGCTGTATATATTTATTATTATTTTTTTTTTTTTTTCATATGGATTAGACTAGTCAGGCTGGCTTCGGTAGCAAGAGCATCAGCTATCGTTCTGGCTTTTTTGGAGACACCG
Organism: Gymnothorax javanicus; assembly: GCA_029692085.1. Classification (NCBI taxonomy): domain Eukaryota; kingdom Metazoa; phylum Chordata; class Actinopteri; order Anguilliformes; family Muraenidae; genus Gymnothorax; species Gymnothorax javanicus. Next base: position 103,369,550 of record CM056195.1, read on the forward strand.
GTGGTTGACGTTTGCGTTACACTTGCAAGCTACGCTAACAGGATAATATTAGCTAATTGACAAGCACTTACTGGGCAGAATGGCTCTTCAAATGACGAACGAAGTTTGAAGTTGTCGTCTGGCTGTCCGAGATGTTTATGCCGCATGTCCTGTACTGTGCTGTTCATCTTTTGCCGTCAAAATGGTCATTCCGAAAAAAAAAAAAAAAAAGATGATGACTTTCAGTACCCCTCCCGCTGGCATGTTGTCTATATCTGATATAAGAGGGCGTGTTTCTCCAATAAACACGTAAGGTACGTAGAGAGGCCATGACTGATTGACAGGGTAGTGATTCAATCATTACAACGCCAATTTCAGCCTGCGCTTCTACCGGGTAATCAATATTATTTTTTAATTTATTAATTTTATATTCAAACTGAAAACATGAACTGAATAACACTCGAGTCATTCAAGTCATCGTGTCTCAAGTCAAGTCAGGTCCCGAGTCTTTAACTTCCAAGTCCGAATCGAGTCTCAAGTCTTTCATTTTTTTGTCAAGTCAAGTCACAAGTCATCAAAACAGCGACTTGAGTCCAAGTCACAGTGACTCGAGTCCCCATCTCTGACTTGTGGGACTCTCCATAAACCCATAAATGATTGATCTGAAAAACCAGATGATTTTTAATGGCTACAGAACATCATGACGGACATTTTGGTACCAAACATAAGTATATATGTGAAAATCTGAAGAAGTTTCAGACAATTTTCCATTAAAAATGCATCTGTCCTGATACAAAACGTAAAGTTCATCTTGAAAAACAACCAGGTTCCTATGAAAACACACCTAAGATATTTTCACAAAAGTTGCCTCATATAGTTGGTGAAATAATACGCGAGTGTTGTTAAATTGCGAGACCGGTAACATGGTGTATTCAAGCCATTTTTATTGTATACTACATATTTCTCAGAAAAAGAAAAGATGTTTTCATAAACTGTTTTACATTATATAGGTTCTATATCTCCCAGGCCTTGTTTTTACTCCACTGAGCAAAGCGTAGTCTGCGCTTCTGGTCAGGCTTCAATGATTTTGTGAACCACAAAGCATTCAACATTGTTGTACGCCAGGGGTAGGGAACCTTCTCCAGAAAGAGCCACTGCAGGTGCAGGCTTTCATTCCAACCAAGCTGCTACACAGCTGATTCTACTAATCAAGGCCTTTAACAAACATTCCATAGGTTGATTAGTAGAATCAAGTGTCTAGCAGCTTGGTTGGTATGAAAGCCTGCACCCACAGGGGCTCTTTCTGGAGAAGGTTCCCTACCCCTGTTGTATGCTCATGCTTTGCGTACTGCCGCTGTTTCATGTGATACATTTTATAAATCATATATACAGTGCATTTGGATTGCAAAAACACAATTATGCCAAAGAAATGAGGAATAAACAATTGCACTACAAGGTTCAAAGATAGTGCAAAGTGTAGTAAGGGTGCTCGTAACCTAAATGGACTATAAAATCAATGGCTATACTCATTGTTGGTAAATGAGGGGATGACAATACAAGACGGTGACAAGATATGCAGCAAATGTTATTTCGTATTTGTCAAAAAATTACCAAAACCAGACCCAGACAATGACAATGACGCAACAGATGATGTTACTACATCAAACAATGACATTGATGAAACAGAGACTGTTTCTTCAGGAAGTCTTGGCTGATAAAGAAGACCTTATCCAAGGTAATCCCCTCAATGTATCCTGCCTAGAGTGATATGATTTATGTTGCATGAATAATTGGGTTTCTTTATTGTATCTCCCCGACAACGATAGTCGGGAGATACTATGGTTTAGTTCCGGGGCCAGGGCCGCCGCCGCCGCCGCAGAGATTTTATGTTCCGGGCTCTGGAAGCCACAATTATAACAGGGATGTTTTCAAATTTTACACAGGCAAAGATATATATATGACAATACTCAAGACTGATTTTCGTCAAGTTCGGACGTCCAGTATGGCGGCCAGCGGCCATTTTGTCCGAAATCTTTTGTTCCAGGCTCTGGAAGCCACAATTATTACAGGAATGTTCTCAAATTTTATGCAGGCGAAGATATATATGCAGTACAGTTGCCGTTAAAACCGAAGAGACGGCGTTAGTTAACGCCCGGTTACCTCGGTCATTTGGCCTTTCTAACCACGATCTAACGTGCGATAACGCGGTACTTCACACTGCTGACCAATGAGCCATATCACAGGACAATTTACCGCCAGTAATAACCACATGTGGCTCCGCGGAACTGAATGTAGTACCGCGTGTAAGTTATAGAATAGATGGCATTTTGACTGTTAGAATTACGTTTGTGTTTGCCGTTATGTATTTTAACATCTTTTTATTTTCTCCTGCAGTGAAAGTGGAAGTGAGAGCTAATGCAACCTCTGGAAAGCGTGTGGCTGATCATTTCCTCGGTTTAAAAAGCCTAGCATGAACAAGAAAAAAAAAATATTTATTCGACAGTGTAATATAAACAATTGTATTCTTGAAGGAAATTTTCTTGGTATTTTAAATATATGTCTTTTTATTGCAGAAACTGATTCTGAGAGTTTGTGGGTAGACCTTCAGTGAAGTGTGCCGCAATTGATTTACTGGTTTTGAAAAGCCAACCGCAATATAAATAAACAAATTGTGATTATGGATGACGTGTTTAAATATAACTGCTTAGACAGTGTGAACTGTAATTAATCCAAACCAACTGCTAACTTGAAGAAAATGATATCCTGCAATCTCTACCTGGATAGGTACATGTATATACGGGTTTTAAATTCTTTCATATATTTTTAACAAATAACTGACTTACCGATTTCGGAGCATTTTACTTTATACTGTATAAATACATTTTTATACATGTGCCTAATTATAAGGAGTATAGCCTGTAGCATGTATGACTTCTCACTCCAGGGTGCAGCTGAAGGCACCAAAAGTCCGGTAGATGTGAATAATCTGGGATTAAGGATCAGCGGGTTTCGTTATTAACTGAGTTAAAAGGACTTGCAGGACTCCATATGTAAGCTATGCAGCTTAATTGCAAAACAATAGGCTATCCAACATCCAGCAATTGACACCTGTACTGGTCGTGACCTTGTGTTTTTTTTAGTGCATTCAAGAGTCGTTATGGTCGAACTAAATTCATATTGTACACAATTCTTTTCTAGTTGCAAGCTTTGCGAACATTATATTTGAACATCTGTATGGTAATGACAAATCATTAAAACAAATACAGACGATGCAAAACGTTTTGTCATGAAAAATTGGTGAAAAATTGCCTATTAGCAATTTAAAACGAAACAGTATATAAATCGAAAAACATTCAAGTCTTTCCGTAAATGAATTTTACTGAGACAAGGTGCGAGTAATCTTCGATATAGGAATGGATATGAGCTACTAAATTACAGGTTTGTAACAGGAAAAATAATATATTTCGGCACTTGAGTGTAAAATAATAGTACATAAAAGCACACATTATCTCCGAACATAAAATATTGCAGAAATGATACCTGACAAACAAAATCCTCACCAAAAATAGCATGATATTTAATAATCCAATTGCGTATTATACCGCACTAAAGTTTTAAATAGTAGCAGAGGTTGAGCAAACTGTATCGTCTAATATAAAAAGGTTTGCAGAAATGATTACCGGCAACATCACCCCAGCCAAAGCAAATCAATATTTTATGTAGGCTCACGTTACTCTTGCATTCATATATGGAAATAAATCGCCAAAAAGCTGTGCCATTATCTACATGTACGGACTACTGTCAACACAACCGCCCTCGTGGCTCAGTTATGATTAAACAAACACCCAGCTAACGGGCTATCGCCCAGCTACCGCGTGCACGGTAGGCGGCGGGAGGTCTTCTCTTGTCTTAGTGCGTGTCAAGACGCCTGTCCTACCGCACAGCTAACGACGAGATTTCCCGGTCCTACCGACTGCCTAACGCCCCCCTACTGCCGGATTAACAACCTTTTCTTTGGTTTTAACGGCGACTGTACTGTATATGACAATGCTCAAGACCGATTTTCGTCAATTTCGGACGTCCAATATGGCTGCCGGCGGCCATTTTGTCAGAAATTTTTTATGTTCCGGGCTCAATTATTACAGGAATGTTTTCAAATTTTACACAGGCTATGATCTATATATATATATATATATATGACAATGCTCAAGACTGATTTTAGTCAATATTGGACATCATATATGGCTGCCGGCGGCCATTTTATTTAAAATTTGGGAATTGGGGAGATACACGACTCTGTCCCTGTGGCGACCGAGTTATCTTGTTGTAATTTATGTTTGCATGTTGTTTTTTCTGATGCGATGTTAATTTTCTGAAGATGAAATAAAGATCTGAAGAGAAGTAGTTGCCATACTGATCTATGAATATCGCATCTTAAAGGTGCACTATGCAAGTTTGTTTACTTTCACCTCTGTTCACATTCGAATTCAAACAAAACAGAGGTAGCCCGCCCCTCCTTCTCATAGTTCCCTCCTTCCCATGCTTCCATAACTGTCAACTCGTCGGTGATTGGCCGGGACGGTTTGTTTTGTTATGGGGCACTGCCTGTGCCCCTTGTGTTTATCTGCAGTTTGTGACGCCTGTGCGTTCTCCAGAGCCCAGGTTTATTTTAGAGTGAATTTAGGGGCAGGCAGCTAGCGGATCGTGGACAGATGTCGGCGAATTGAGACAAAAATATAATCGCGCAGAAAGTAAACAAACTTGCATAGTGTACCTTTAAATCTTGATCAGAAAACAGTCCGCCGTTTTCCCCTTCAAAGCAACATTAGGTTGCGTTTACTGTTACGAGTGTTTCACTGCTTCGAAACAAGTCTTGTGTCTCCTGTTCTTTTGGAAGAAAGCACCGGCAAGCCACCACTCGCTGTTCACCAATATAAGCCCTCTTATTTTTGTATTGGGAAGAGTCAGAGTGCGCTACTAAACGCTAAAGAATTCTTTGTATTTTCCAATCCAAAACACAGGTTTAATCAATGCGATTATGAAACTAACCTATGTCTTCAGAAAAAGAACTCCAGATATTAGTACATTGTCAGCGTATCCCCAAGATCGTACAGAGCGTTGAAGCCGACCCTTTTCATGATTCAAGAAGGACTGACGGGAGGAGCGGTGCTGGCACAAGACTTCTGCCGAAACTGGGCATGTCTCGACGTAACCTAATTCCTGTTACCATGAAGATGATAGCCGCAAACAATCGAGGCATCAACATAGTAGGAGCCTTGGTTTTACGATTCTCTGGCACTGCCCCATCTGGTGTGGAACTTAAGTGAAACAAGTGGTATATTTCACAGACTCTTCAGACCGCCTCTTCCTATCGAAACAGGCCTGTGATCGGTATGATTTCCGACAGGTTTCCCACGATCGGTGAGGTTACCCCACTCAACAACTCAAGAGCCGAGTCCTCCACTACGTCATCTCCTTCACCCCCTGACAGAGTTTGTGGTCGAACCTGCGGTTGTTCACTTCGTCAGCCACCACCACCCAAGCCAACGTCAGTGCCATTCCCAGCAACAGAAGCCAACTAAAAGAAGTTAGAGAAATGGCTTCTTGAGTACTACCAGTCCAGCACCTTCAATGTTTGTGAACATCAACCACTCCCAATGATGTCTGTACCTCCCATGCGCCTTATCCTTGGTATTTGATCCGCGTCATCAACGTTCGATGCGGCCATATTGTTGACATCCCCACTAACATTCCTGACGCGACTCTATCGAGAGGCCTCTACCTCACATTCTTTAGTGATCGTATCAACCCTGGTTGGTTCAACATGGTTTGTTGTGTGGTTCACGGCTGTTCTAATAACAGCAACAAAAAAAAACGGCGTTAGATTTTTTGCAATACCCACTGTGAGGAAAAGAGAGGGGAGAGAAGCAGAGGAGTTGAGCCAGCGGAGGAGAGACCTGTGGCTAGCTAGAATCAATGGGTCTCATTCATGAAACGTTCGTAAATCTGCGAACAGATTTACACATAAAAGCCTACTCTACTAAAAACCTACTCCGATTCAGGAACACGTGAAACTGTGTTCGGGAAACTCAGATCTGATCGTGTGTGTAGATCATGAATGCCAAACGATCGTAAATTGACAGCGCGCTCCCGGTAATCAGCTATTTGCATAAATCTCCCCCCATGAATTGCCAATGACCGCCATATCAGGAGGTGTAGATGCATCCAGTCGACCTGTCAGTCAAGGCGCAAACAATGAAAGATAGAGAAAGAAAAAGGAATTTTTCCAAAGCGGAGATTGAAATTATTTTGGGTGAAGTGGAGTTCAGAAAAAACATTTTATTTTCATCTGTTAGCAGTGGTGTGACAGGGACAGGCAAAACGAAGGCTTGGAGGGAGGTGACAGATGCCGTTAATGTTGTCTCTGTAGTCCAAAGAACTATGTCCGAGGTGAAGCGTAAATGGTTTGACATAAAACTAGAGGCAAAGAAACGCATAAGCGCACATCAGCCACAGGTTGAGGAGGCTCACAGTCACAACTATCAACTGCAGACGAGCGCATCGCTGGCATAATTGGGGAGACCTCTCTGTCAGGAATTATACCTGACGGAGACAGCAAAATGCCTCCACTTTTATTTTTGAAAGTGGCTATTCGCCCTGCAGCGCACTGAATTGGGGGAAAGAGATCGGCTGTCTGCCCCACAAAGGGGCCGACAAGAGAAGCAGTTCTGCTATTCGCACCACGGTGGGACGAATCAGAGAAGCACTTCTGCTATTTTCCCCACAATTGGGCCAGTAAGAGATTTCATTTTATAATCCGCCCCGCTCTCTGATCTTTCGCGCTGAACCGCTGCGGGGCGAATAGCCTCTTCGTTTAGTTTTTTTTTTTTTTTATTATCATCATTCAACATGTAGAAAGAACATGTAATCTACTGAGTCGATTCACAAAGATCATTCACAAACATGAACCTAATCTGGATACCTTAAACCTGCCAATTGCCAACTAATTTAACTAAATGTGTTATATTTTTAATCGTTTGTCTTGTTGAGGCTATATCACGTGTTTCAAAGGCATCTGCCTATTATTTACATAACAGAGCGCAATATGAATTAAAATTGTAATTTACAATAGTGACAAGCATTATTTATATGTGTTCATAAATTTACACAAAGCGCTACACACACGGTTAAAAGCATGTGTAGATTTTGTTAGTAGCTACGAACAGATCTGAGCTACTAAAATGTTGATGAATGCGAGATTCACGTAAATTTACGTCTACGAACAGTTTACACACAAATTCGCTCTGCTCATGTTTCATGAATGAGAACCAATAGGAGAGACTTCCAGGCTACTCCTTACAGCAAAGTCTGTTCCGATCATTTTACCTCAGGTAACGTTAGAGTTACATAAGCCACTTTCCCCAGTAAAGTGTGTGCACAGCATTTAATCACTGGTAGATAACGGTTTTATTAGTCAGAGATCGTTTTGTCAGACAGTGAATGTTGCTTGATGTGATAAAAGATGCAAGGTGCTAGCTACCGGCGCCTGACATCGTTTTGGTAGGAGGCGACGTCAAGACAGCTGATATGACAGTCAATATTATTGACTTACAAGATTCACGGTGAGCTACTGTTGAATGGAGTTAATGGCTGCATCCAAAAGCGCCGAAATTAAATCCTTGTTCTGCAGCTACACTTGCATCCTTTCCGTTCTATGGAACACAGTTTTATCCAAAACGTCGGTTTTGGCGTCAGCATTAAGATTTTGTATTTGTGTCTTAAGACGCCATGAAATGCCCGGTTAGCACTCTCTTATTGTACAACAGAAATAGCCAGTTAAGACGCCATAAAATGCCCGGTTAAGACACAGAAATACAAAATATTAATGCTGACACAAAAACTGACGTTTTGGACCAAATGCAAGTTTACAGAACGAGGATTTAATTTAGGTGATTTGGGAGGCAGCCGATGTTAGCTCCTCCCTACCTCGCTCACTGCTGTTTCTGACGAGTGTAGGCGGACGCTGTGTGGATTAAATAGTGGCAAATATCGGGGTAATCCACGGCTGGCAGCAAAGATATATCTCGCCTAAATGCTGCTGAGTCCAATTTATATGGATCGACGCCAATCAAACAAGTTTTCTCGTCATAGCGCGATGAGGATGCCACGACGGCTCGTTTAACTCAATTGAAATCTTCGCTCTGCTCCTCAGCGGTATGTCAACATTATGGCCGCCGTGACATCAGAAGGCTGTCTGCGAATAACATCAATAGTGGATGCTAACGCCACTCCAGTTGCCCATCACATGCTCATCCCTGTCCCAATACATTGGCAGGAGGGTGTGAAAGCGGGCCTCGACCAGGACGTCCGCCTCAGATTCATTTAACCAGTACCTGTCGGCACACCCATTACTTGGTGCCACAAAATGGTGATCTGTGCCAAGAAATCCGGCAAGCCCAGACGAACTGTCGATTTCCAGCCGCTCAACCGCTACACTGTACGAGAAACCCACCATACACAATCACCATTCCATCAGGCACGCGCTGTGCCATCTCACACTTACAAAATCGTCTTCGACGCATGGAATGGCTACCACAGCATTGCGCTGCACGAAGATGATTGCCACCACACCACATTCATAACGCCCTGGGGACGCTACCACTACTGCGTTGCCCCCCAGGGGTATATTGCCTCCGGTGATGGGTACAGCCGCAGATTCGATGAGGTAGTTGCAGATATCCCACAGAAGACCAAATGCATAGACGACACCGTTATGTGGTCATACTCCATAGAAGAGGCGTTCTTTCAAGCAGCTGACTGGCTTGACACTTGTGGACGCAATGGTATCACGCTAAACCCAAACAAATTTGCATTCGCCAGGACGACCATTGAGTTCGCTGGCTTCGAAATCACCCCCACCAAAGTCCATCCCTGTCCATGGTTCCTTGAGGCCATACACAACTTCCCGACACCACGCACTATTACAGATGTTCGCAGCTGGTTTGGCCTCATCAACTAGGTCTCTTATGCATTCGCATCAGCTGAGCGGATGCTGCCCTTCCGTGAACTATTAAAACCCGGTACGCCCTTCAAATGGTCTGATCAACTGAACCACATTTTCGAAGAATCAAAATCACTGATTATTAATGAGATCCACCAGAGGGTAGAGATCTACGAGAAAGCCAGACCAACCTGTCTTGTCACTGACTGGAGCAAAGAGGGCATTGGGTTTTGGCTACTGCAGAAGCACTGTGGATGCACCTCCACAAAACCCTTTTGCTGCAAGACCGACTGGAGGATTACACTAGTTGGGAGTCGCTTCACCTCGGGTGCCGAATCTCGTGATGCACCAGTTGAAGGGGAAGCTCTGGTAGTTGTTGATGCCCTGGATAAGGCCCGCCACTTTGTCCTCGGCTGCCCTGACCTTATGGTGGCCGTTGATCATAAACCCCTCCTTAAGACATTTGGCGACCGATCCCTCGAGGGAATACCCAATCCTCGACTTCTCAACCTAAAGGAAAAGTCTCTCCGCAACCACTTCTCATCACGCACATCCCTGGTGTTCACAACTTGGCGGCAGATGCGATCTCCAGGCACCCAGTTGGCGAACCAGAAGGGCTATATCTGCCAACGACAATGTGGCAATGCACTGTGTTCAACTCAGCCCACACGGTTCAGCCCGCGACATCCTCGTCTCTGTCCATGTCAAGGACTTAGACACAGCAGAAGTATGTGTTCAGTCATCAAACCACCCATCAGAAATTATCAGATCAGTCACATGGGATGATGTGCGTATTGCAACTACCAGTGATCCTTACCTACCAAGACTAATCGAGATCATCGAAGATGGCTTCCTCGGACTCCAGAATGATCTCCCACCTGAAATCCATGAATACCACCAATTGGAGTTATCCTGTACAATGACAGTGTTGTCATCCCACCTTCTCTTTGTGGCCAGGTTCTCAGTATACTGCATTCAGCTCGTCAAGGCGTCACCCAGATCTTGAATTCTCCTTTTAATCCATCTTTCAGTGGGAGTGATTTTCCTTTTTTGATTAGTTGTGTACAACTTTGGGTTAAAAATTACGTTGAGGTCTCCTGGACAGATGAAGACACCAGAAGATTGGAATGCTATTAAATCAAATATTCTCATGCAAATGTTTCGTTGCTGCCTGGGGGCACATACACATTCAACCGGGTCACGTCTTTATCATCTAATTTTCCCTTTACCATAATAAACCTGCCCTCCTTGTCTTTAATCTCTGACTGGAGTTCAAAATGAACCTTGTTTGGCATCAAAACAGCCACGCCCCTCTTGCGTCCTGCTTTAAAGGATGAATAGTAAGTATGTCTAAAACCCATTTTCTTTATCTTTTCATACTTCTGTTAGATGGGTTTCTTGCCAAAATATAATTTGGGCCTTTTCCCATTTTATTTTGGATATTGCTTTACTTCTCTTAACATGAGTCGACAAACGATCAACATTTAGGGTGATAACCTTACATTCTTTGTTACTCAGCTATAGACCAATATTCTCCTAGACACTCACTCGCTTCCCCTGAGAACAGTGAATAAGAACTATAAACAATAATAACAAAAAGGTCATGACAATACAACATTACAATAAACAAAAAAAGGTCTTCCATGGAAGAGGTTGTCCCTGGACCTCTTGTATAAGGGGATGTTTGAGCCGCTGAATTGCGGGGCCCCCTCAAGCTGTTTGAATGGGTGGCTGTCATTCAAACACTACGGACTGACCGCCTAATTCTGAAACTAAAGTGATATAAGAGTCTTGGCCTATGAAAATAAAAAAAAAAAAAATAGCCTGTATTATGATATGGAGCACTGCATGTAAAATAAACATTTAGTAGGTGAAGTAGGTCCAGACTAACAATATTACTGGCATAATCAGAGTGGTGTACAGTGGAAAACCTACACACATTAAGAAGAAATTTGCTCCGTAGTGTACTTAATTAGCTTACTTTGCCCTTTATGATTTTAAAATAATTCAGAAGTGTGCTTTAATATGTTTTGTAAAACCCTCAATTGTGACACACCATTTGGAAGAGATAACGGAGTGAAAACTGTTCAAATGGACTGGAAGATGTAGCCTACCGTCTCTGTCCAGTAATGAATAATAAAGATGAAAACTTCACCGGATGTACAGGAAAGCTGGTGTTATAATGCGACGATTTGGATTAACAATCCTGGGCATCCGTTTCGGACCCCCGATGAAATTCGCGGAGCTTGCCCCGGATCCTTTGCTGATATTCCCTGCCGTCTCTGCGCCGGGGACGTTTCACCAGTTCCTAGGTGAAATGGGGCCGTGACATTTCCCTCGATCTGTCCTTGGCTCTCGGTGGAATCGGGAACCCCTTTGCTCGTAGATCATCTCCAGCTTGATCCGCGTTGTCATATGTAACTGTCCCCGAGTCCAGGAAAACACGCATTTTTGTCATCGGCGTGTGGAGCTTGATTCCCTTCTCTTTCAATACCTTCTTAATCGGCAGATATTCCCTCCTTTTATCCATAACAGCCGTTGCATAGTCGTGGTCAAAAAAAAAACTCTGTTCCCGTCCACCGTGATGGTTTTTTTCCATGCCGCGCTGATGATCCGCTCTTTGGTTGAATATTTCAGGAATCTAACATTTGTTGATCTCGGCGGGCATTGTCAGCTGGTTTGGGTCCGGGAACTCTGTGTGCACATTCAATACCAAGTTCGTTTCGGCCGGTGCCCTCACCCAGGTCAGTTTGAATGAGGTTCTCCACGAAACGAAACATTGAGGTGCCCTCGGCTCCTTCTTTTATCCCGTATATCCAAATGTTGTTACAGTGGGAATGCCCTTCGAGTTCGGTTAGTTTTGATTTCAGTTCGAGTTGAGTTCTCTGCATCTGGTTTAAAGTTTCATTCACTTCCATACTGCACGTCTCCACCTCGCCTACCTGTTGCTTTGCTTCCCCCAGTCTCTGTGACACCACCATCTTCAGATTAATGTCCGATCTCATTTCGCCTAGTTGTTTTTTGATATCTTCTTGAATGTTGCTCCGGAAATCTGTGAACTGTTTAGAGATATTGTTCTCCTGTTCAGACGTAGCGCGAGCCATGGCTTCATTTATGGCATTACGGATGGAGGCTTACGAGACCTAGCATAGCCTCGTCGCCACCACCTGCGTTTTCCATATCAGCTTCCTTTTTTTTGCTTCTTAACGACATACTGAGGCCACGTTAGTCTCCCCCCAACATTAGTACTATATGCAACTGAAAACCTGTAAGGTAAATCTCCTGTATTATGGGGGTTTGCTCGGGAGCAAAGTTCTCACGCAGCCATCTCCACCCTCGTGCTACCGGAAGTCCTCAAGCTACATTCATTAAAGAGAGTTTTTTTCATAAAAAGAAACTCATATAATTAATTACTTTATTCAAATTTCCAAATATGAAATTCACGCAAAAAATTTGACTTTGATGCAGGGGTATACATTTTCTTTAAAACAGAATAGAATCTGAGGAGATTACAGTTCATCGACTGAATAGCTGCCATTTTCCCTTTGGATTTGGAAAAAATATATATATTTGCATGCTTCCTCATTCTTGCAGTTTGTATTTTTTATCAGTGACCCTTCGTCTATCTCCCTCGTTTTTCCTGGCTGCTTCTAGCCTTTCCTCCGCCCTGTATTCCTCATCTTTCTTTCCCCTCCCTCATCCGCAGACTCTCTCTTTCTGTCCATCCCTCCTACCTCCCCTCTTCCATGCTCTTTCACACCCTTCATTTCTGTTCTCTCTGTCGCTCTCTCCCCCCAGGTGATGTATTTCCGGCAGGGTCATGAGGCCTATGTGGAGACTGTCTACAGAACTAACTTGTACCCCATTAACCTGGAGAAACAGCCTTGGAGGAGAATGAACCTAAGGGTCAGGAGTGACTGTTTATTTTGCATTCTTTCACTCAGTTTTTTATACCCAGGAAGGTACATGCTGCCCATCACAAAAAGATATTAAACAGTACATTTCCTTTCATCTTTTTAGCCGTGCACTCGAGAGGTTGTCCATTGTAAAATTACGTTGTGGAAGAGTACTTCTCCGACTTAGAATTGGATCTTAGCTACTCTCCATCTGAAGCAAGTGCAGAAATGGTTCCACTCTGCTTGTTGTCACCATGAAGAATATCTCCACTAAAATGTTGTTCTAATTTAGAGTAATTCTCTAAATAAAACTCTAATCTGTTAAATGAGGTAAATTCTGTTATCGCGGGCTAATGACATGATTAAACAAAATCGCATGTGGAGAGTATGGTGATACTATGACTTTTTCTGACTCAAAGGTGGTCATCTTTCCAGGATCAGGAGTTTGTGAAGATAACAGGGATAAAGTATGAGGTGTGCCCCCCCACTCTGTGCTGCCTAAAGCTATCCCTCATTGACCCTGGCACCGACAAGCTCAGCAACAAGTCTTTCTCCATCAAGTAAGTAAATTTCCCGGCCATCGAACCATGCTGCAACCTTAAAATCAGTGGCTGGAACCCTATTCGCTTATAGTAAACACATGTTCATCTCGTTTTCACAGTGTGAGAGATTTGAAATGCTTTGTTAGATTGTTTTAATTCATGTAAGGGGTTTGTAGAATAATTATTCGCCTTGCCATCATAGTCCTGAGCGACCACGTAGGCTCATCGGGTGGCTCATGGATGGTCCTAGCATTACCCAGGGATGTAAGGGATAATTTCTGTTTAATGGGTTTTTAGTGGTACCTGTTGGTTGATCTTGATCCTGCAAGTCTGACTGTAGAGCATCAATGAATGCAAGTGATCTGGCCTTCTGGAAATTTGATATCTCAGTTTAAACTTGATTGTGCAATTTTAATTGCCGGGGGGAATTATCGCATGAATCAAAAGGAAATTTTAAATTAAAATTTGCATTTAAAATAGGAATTATAGTTACTGGATTCAATGCAAAAATTATTCTCTTTTCAACAGATATCATGACATGCCAGACGTCATAGATTTCCTGGTGCTGAAGCAGAGTTATGACGAAGCAAGACAGCGACTCTGGCAGCCAAGTGAGTCTGGAGACTTCCTCAGAATGAAATTGATCAGGATCAGCAGCAATCCAATAGGACAATTAACCATGACGTCTCAGCAGTAATAGACGTTCTTCCGGGTGGAAAAAGCCGAAGAGTTCTTCGCGAAACGTTAGTCAAAAATTAGTTTGCTTGCACTACATTAAAAAAAAAGACTGCAAGCTTTCAGTGTGTTACAGCTGTTACTTCTGCCATAACATTGACACATTTAACTTTATCTTGTACTGTCATTTGGAAAGCATATCGATGGAGCCAGTTCAATACGGTGACAGCTAGTTCTAAGCCATCAGCGTGTAGCCTAGTTTTGGGTGTTTCTTTACAACTGGACAAACGCGAGCTAGCATAAGCACTGTCATTTCTCACGGACTCCCATATTTGTGAGTTCAAACTCGAGAAGTTGAGAACGGGAGTAGAAACTTCAAAGAATGCGAGGACACAGTTAGCTGAATCTGCAGTTTCAGACAGTTGCGTTCTTGTCTACTTAACAGTTCAGCGCAAGAATTTATTTGTTCACCCTTCTCACCACCATTTTAATATTGTTACATATTTTTTAAAATAAACAGTTATTTGTTTTTTCCTCTGCGGATGCTGTTGCCACTGACTGTCACCAGAGAATGCTGTCACCAGGGGCTCTGCTGTCACATTAGCTGCAAAAGCCATAGGGCAAAAGCAGGCTACTCTTGCTGCCAATAGGCGTTGCAAGCTCGGCTCGTAACAGTACTTCGTCAGTAGTTGGTTACTAACGCAGGTGGGTGGCTGGTAGATACATTGTGTATCAACACAGATGTATTTTCTGGCTGCAAAACCATGTTTTCAGATTTTACAGTCAACATTTCTTGTCTCGTTTTACAAAATATCAAGTCATAAACCCCAAACTTAATCATTTACTTTTGTAAGACAGACATTCCCGGCTGGATCTCTTCAGGTCAGTGGGAAGCCGCTCGCCTTCTGACACCCGGAAGTATCTTGGCGCATATTATTTACAGACATTCTGAAATGCCCTATAGAACCTTGGCAGGAGTAGCAGCATTCATATAGAACCTTAGCCAGGTCTGCAGTGTTCATGAAGTAGCTGAGTGGGGGCAGCAGTAGGGATGGGCAAACCTTTCTAAATTGGTAAATGTATAAACGGTGGAAAATCAAACATGTAAGAGGTAATTTTTTTCCCCTCAGCCCTGAAAGAGGCACGGCGCACGCACTGCGTCTGTCTTTCCGTTCGTCCACATTTAATTTCGTGCGATAACTGAAAAATGGCATCACCGATCATTACGATTTTTGGTCAGGACTTCGGGGTACAGTTACTACACAAGCCTATCAATTTTGGTCGCGATCCAAAATCAAATATGGCTGCCACAGCCGCCATGTTGAATTTCCATTCCGTGCAATCACTGAAAAATGCCATCACCGATCATCACGGTTTCTGGCGAGGACATAGGGATACAGTTACTACACAAGCCTATCGATTTTGGTCGCGATCTGAAATCTAAGATGGCTGCCAGAGCCGCCATCTTGAATTTTGTATTCTGTAGGATAACTTGAGAATGGCTTCGTCAATTTAAATTAATTCCAAACAATCCAGGGGCTGAGGGGAAAAGCCCGCTTTGCAGGGCTATTTTTCTAAGATAAGCACAGTTTTGGCAGAAGGTGGAAACTCACCGTCCTCAAATTTGTTAATATTTCACAGTTTTGAAGTTCAATGCCTGGAATAGAAAAATGCTGGTTACTTGCGTAACCGCGGTTCTATGATTGAGTGGAAGCCCGCTAGAGCCGTGCTGAAAGCACTAGTGGAAACATCCTTGCATCCGCGCTTCATCAAGAATCGTATTGAAAAGTTGTCATCTTGTGACATCTGACGTGACCAGCCTATATATAGGCACCACCCACGTCATATCGGTCTCATGATCATTCTCGCACATTCCGAGTGACCAAAGACCCTGGCGGTCTTCCACTCAGTCACAGAACCACGGTTACGCAAGTAACCAGCATTCTATTTCCTTCACTCCAGACTGCCAGGGCGGTGCTGAAAGCACTAGTGGAAGACCAATACCAAGCTAGTCACGAGGGACATTGGCCTCATCTGGGAACACCGCAGCGGCCATTGCCGGCAGAGACGCAACCTGTAGTATCAGCCTGTAGTATCGAGTGCGTGCTGAAGACCTAGTCGCAGCCGTGCAAATCTCTTGAGAGCGGAACACCTCGGAGAGCCGCCAAGGATGTTGCCACCGCTCGTGTTGAGTGACAATGAACAGCAGAGGGCACTGTACGCCCTGTGGATTGGTAAGCCTGGGTAATCACCTCCACTACCCAATGAGAGAGTCGTTGTTTAGACAAGGGGCTACCTTTTTTTGTGCCACCAAAACAGAGTACGAAAACAAATACTGGCTTGGTCTGGTGGTAAAGTCGCCAGTGTAATTGGCTGGTTAACATACTGAGGGACCAAGACTTTAGGGAGGAAGGCTGGATTAGGCCTCAATGAAACACACTCGAACATAGGACCCCAACGGAGGCAAATGGCATTCACTGACGAGGCATGTATCTCATTCACACGCCGAGCTGTTGCAGTGACGAGAAGGAATACCATTTTAAGACACAACCACTTCAAGTCAGCATCCAACATGAGGCAAGTCAGCATTCATAAGGAGGCAAGCAGAGGGTGTCAAGCACAATGTGCTGATCCTGTGGCAGAGTCCGCACACAACGAGGGAGATTAAGATGATATGCCCCTTGTAGGAAGGCTACCACCAGCTGGTGTGGCCCAAGTGAAACCTCTGCGTCCACTGCCCTGTGGGCTGCTAATGCTGCTACATACACTTTAAGTGTTGAGGCAGACCTGCCAGGCTCAAGCAAATGTTGTAAGAAGTCCAAAATCTTTGGGCCAGAACAGTGTAAGGGGTCAATACCGCGCTCTGTGCACCACGCACAAAAGACCTTCCATTTACCCACGTACAACCATGGACTCTGCACGTGCATTCATAACAGCGTTCCTGGCCCCCTCTGAACATTCCAGGAGCAGCCCTGGGGACCCAAGGGCCACACCCACAGCTTCAGTCGGTCGGAGTGGGGATGTTGAATCCTGCCCTGCAACTGCATCAGCAAGTCGAGCCTGTTGGGTACCAGGCAAGGCGGTCCCACACTACTAGTGAGGGCAGGTTAGAAACCATGGTCTCGAGGGCCAATGAGGGGCAATCAGTAGCATGCGGTGGCCGTGCTCGTGGATGCGACACAACATCCTCCAGAACAACGGCAGAGGAGGAAAGGCATAGAGGATCAGATCGGGCCAATTGTGGGCTATCGCATCCTGACCCATTGTCCCTGGTTCGTCTCCCAGAGAGAACCACCTGGTGCAATGAGTTGTCTGACTGCTCGCAAATAGGTCGACATCTACTTTCCTTCCATATGTAATAATAATGTCTTCCATATCTGCTCCACCGTGTTGGGGTGTAGTCTATATTCCCCTTGAGACACTTTCCCACGTGACAGAGCATCTGCCACACCATTGAGGCGACCAGGAAGATGTGCTGCCTGTATGGAGTAGAGATTGTCCTGAGCCCTCACCAACAGGTTTTGAGCCACTTGGAGTGCGGCTGACGACCTCGTACCGCCCTGATGGTTAATATATTAAACCGTTGCGATGTTGTCGGTACGCACCAACACGCGTTTGCCTCTCAGCCCCTCCTGAAAGTGATGCGTGGACAGAAACACTGCTGTCACTTCCAGCGTGTTGATGTGTGCTGTGCGAAATGGAGCTGGCCAAGTGCCACTCACGCCCTGACGCCGCCATACCCCTCCCCAACCAAGGAGGGAAGCATCCATTCGGACAACTTCCCAGCGTCCTGGAGGGGGGCTGAGTGGGACTCCCCGGGTGAGAAACTGTGATTGTGCCCATAGTCTCAGAGTGCACACACAGCGGCATGTGGTTCTCACCCGCACATGTCTGTCTCGCACTGAGCAGAGCCGCAGCTGGATCAGCCATTTCTGAAATGGCCTTAGCCACAGAAGGCCTAGCGGTTTAACCCCTGTTGCCGCTGTGAGTTTGCCCAACAGCTGGAGGAGGGAAACATATTGCTGGGTGTCTCCAGCACGAAGGCGTCTCACCCCTGACATGATTGCTCGTATTCTGTCTGGGGTGGGACATGCCAACATTGTGTTTGAATCCAGGGTCACGCCTATGAAATGTGTTGACTGTACTGGATCCAGCTTGCATTTCCTCTGGTTCACTCTGAACTGTGATGTGTCCAAGTAGCCGGTGGGTGTGCTCCCTTGCCTGTCCGGGAGATGCCGCACAAACAAGCCAGTCGTCTTGGTACGGAAGGATCCTTATTCCGTCCCTCTGAAGCGGCTCCAGTGCAACCTGGACGCATTTTGAGAATACCCTTGGCGCTAGAGAGAGCTTAAAAGGCAGGACTTTGAACTGAAAAATCTTTCCCATGAACGAAAAGCGAAGAAATTGGCTGTGCTTGGCAGCGATGGGAACATGAAAATAGGCGTCCTCCAAGTCTACTGTTACGAACCAGTCTTGGTGTCGGACTGCCTGCAGCATTTCTTTTGTGCGCAACGTTCGGAAAGGAAGAACTTTTAGAAACTGATTTAATCTTCTTAAATCCAAAATCAGCCTGAACCCGCTGTCTTTCTTGAGAACGAGAAAGTAAACTGAAAAGAACCTCCCTGGATGAACCACAGGGTCGACCGTTTCTATGGCCCCTTTCTGCAGTAATGTTTGAATCTCTTGAGTCAAGGCCTGTGCTTGTTCGGGGTTCCTGATGACTGTGTGTCTCAGCCCCGAGTGCATTGGGGGCCGGCGGGGAAACTACAGGCGATACCCCTCTGAAGGAGTTTTGAGTAGCCATTAGTTGGATGTTATGAGACGCCAATGGGCTAAATGCCTGCTGGTGAAAACCCCTGCTGCTGGCTCTGGCCCATCAATTCTCCCGTCTGGGGGCCCACCTGTCGGGTGGAAGGGAAGCTTACGGGTGGAGCAGCACCTGGCATTTTTGCCAGCAGCCATACCACTATTCGATCTGCTCCAGCCGCGTGGCTGAAGCTAAGCAGGTGTTGGCTTGGTTAGTACTTGGATGGGAGACCACCTGGGAAAACCAAGTTGCTGCTGGAAGAGGTGTTGGTGGGCCAGTAGGTTGCGATCTTCCCTCTGGTGGAATAATCCCCAATGCCCCAGTGCAGTGACGGGGACACTGTACTGAAGGAGATGCAGTCTTTCGGATCAGACGTTAAACCGAAGTCCTGACTCACTGTGGTCATTTAAAGATCCTATGACACTCTTCGATAAGAGTAGGGGGTTCCCTGGTGTCATGGCTAAAGTCCTAACCTGGCTCTTTCGACCCGCCACCTAATCATCCCCTGATCTAATTGGCTGTGCAAATTGCCCTCTCCCTCTCCACCTCAACCCCCAGGGCTCCCTTGAAAAAGAGATTTCAATCTCAACGGGACTTCCCTGGTTAAATAAGGGTTAAATAAAAAATAAAAGAAAAAAATTTTAGCTGATGAGGCCTGGGGTTGTGGTTTGGAGGGTCGCTGTTGAGGGCAGTGTGGAGGGTTCTTTGAAACGCCTCGGGTGTTGCATTTCTGAAACGTGAAGCAGACAGAGTAGGAGGTGGCCGAAAGGTAGGCACCACCTCAACATGGCGGGAACGTGATTCTGTCATGGACACACGTTGGTCGAGTGCCTCTTGTGCTGTAGGCCGGAACACCTGCCCGGGTGCCAGCGGGAGATGTCTCAATTTATTCCTGCATGATTCGAGAAGGGGAGACTGAGTTAGCCACACCTGCCGTCGGGCTTGAATCAGAGTACCCAAGGCGGTGCCGCTCTGATTGGCAATTACGCCCATAGCTTGGAATGCCAGCTCGGATGCCTCAGCCACTAGCGCGTCAGATGACTAAGAGGCAGCTGAAGAGTGCAACATCACAAGTGTGTGTGCCAGCGAGGTCGTGATACAGCCAAGAAGGGCAGTGGAATTATACGCATGGGAGAGTAGCTCGTCTGCGCGGCGGCATTCAGTGTTAGGGCAACGCACCTGCTTGCGAAGTGCCTCATCCGGAGACACAATGAGCAAGGCAACACTTGACTCAACAGCCGGCATGTTACTCAGGCCGACCTTCTCTGGGTCTTGCATCGCCGCAAGCGCGCGAGACATTTGGTCTGGGCGCGTAGATTTTGAGGCCGCCTCCAATGCCGATGCCACCATTGAAGTAAAGTCACGACACTGCGGAATGACCAAAGTGGAGCGCTGAGCACGGCGAAGAAACATGTTCGCTGAGCCAACGGGTGGCGCCAGAGTGTCTAGCTGTAGATGGGCAAGCACGTCCTTCAATGTGGTCTCCACGGAACCCACCACTGAGGTGGACTCCTCAGACCGTCCAGAGTCAGTGTCGCTGTCAGAGTCTGGGGGCCCCATGTCTGAAGCAACATCGCTCTGGCTTGCTACTGAGGTTTGGCTGAACAAGGTGTCAGAGGCAGCCACTGACATTACATCGTCCAGCTCCGCTGTACATAGCTGCGTACCTGGGAGGCCAGGCCTGGGCTGTTGTGGAGAGGGGGACGCTGTTTGTTCATTTGCCGAACTTACCTGTGTCCCCGCCACAGGGGATGTCCTCGCCAGGAGGGGCAGGAGCTTCTCCACTGTACTGGAGAGCTGTGCAACTTGACGTTCCAGATTGGAGGACTTGGAGGACTCAGTGTCACTGAGTAAAAGACTGTCAGCCGATTGCTCCAACCCTGCCAGCCTTGCCTCCCTCAGAGAAGGCGGCATTATCGCACACTCTGGGCATGGGTTGGACAAAGCCTCCCTTAGGTGATCCAACCTGAGGCACTCGGGACAGCAGTTGTGTCCATCCAGCACATTAGGTTGGGGCATGTAATGCACCTGGCCATGTCCATTTTGGTTTCTAGCTTATTCACACAATAAGGTTCCCAATCAGGCACTGCTAGCTTGGCAACCAAGCAAGCACTTAAGTGAGACAGACTGAACTTCTCGTAAGGAGGAGTTAAGTTCAATTTTTTGACATAAAAGCTGCTGAACCGACTGGGCTACTCGAGCACAAATGGCGCCTGTTAGCCTGACAACCAGGGCTAAGCAAGGATAGACTTGACTGAAACTGGCGAGCAACTTCTGGAAACCAGAGTTGAACCGTTTCATTTTTTTTTTTGTGTGTTTTCCTGTCTCACTACGAACGGATAAAAACAAAGGTAGCTGACCCTACCATGAAGCTAACTGCGTGATGGCAGCTAACTGTATGGCATTCATTCGTGATCGGTAACTTAACTTATCCCTGACCTTGGCAGCTAAGGTTCGGAACAGCTCAGTTATAATCACTTACCTTCGCAGCTTCACTACCAACAGCTTGTGTGGAGTTCAGAGTCCTGTGGATTCCCGCTGAAGAGCTCTTCAGCGCACAAGCTGCATGGTAGGTATTTATCCAATTCTAGTGTAGAATCTACGATTCCATGAGGGCGAGAATGAAGAAGAGACCGTTATGACGTGGGTGGTGCCTATATATTGGCTGGTCATGTCAGATGTCACGAGATGACAACTTTTCAGTACAATTCTCGATGAAGTGAGGATGTTTCCTCTAGAGCTTTCAGCACCGCCCTGGCAGTCTGGAGTGAAGGAAATAGGACCACCCATGTCAGTTCTGATTTACTCCTTCCCTGCCACGTGGGCCACGCCCATTTTTTGGGGGTAGTTTTACAAACCTAGCTGTTTGACAGCATTTATTTTTGAACAAAACTGTTGGCCCATGGTTTTCACTGTTACAGGGCACTACCACGGTCAAGGTGTGCCATCTCTACTAATAAAATTGGTTGGCACGTTTCTGCCTGAAGCTAGCGCCACCTGGATTACAAAAAAAGTGAATTGTGCAACCAAGATATTTGGCCCAAGTTCAATTCAGAATAGAGCGCCCAAGGAATTTATGACTATTTTTCATTAAGGAAGTGTCCCTGAATAATAATAATAATGGGTGAGTACCTTGGGCCACCAATTCTACAAAGAAAAAAGGGTCTCAAATTATGAATGATAGGTGACCATGCCCAAGTTCGGACCACACCCATTTCTGGCAAAATCACCACCCCCTAAAAATTTAACTGTAGGATGCAGCTCTGATATCTTAATTTTTAACATCAACTAAAAAATGTATGGGCAACCCTTATAGAATGCCATTTTAACCTTTTTTGGATCATTACGTTCCACTACAGCATGTGTATGCAAATGTACACAAAATGTACAGGAAATACATAGCCAATACTACGAAATGCAAAAGTTTTTAAACTGTTTTCATCAGTTACATTTGTTTTATTTCAGGATAAACAACTTTTCTAGTGTACAACAAAGAGTTTTCTGCCAGTGTTTGATGTAGTGCATACTCAAAGGAAAGACCAGGTCATATTTTTCTATATCTTTATCGCTAATGTTTGCAATATTCAGTTGATATCTAACAGCTCAGAAGCTTGGCCTGTATCTGAAGATAGTTTAACTGATTATCATTTTCATTTTGTGCAAATATTATGACAAATAATTTTTGATTTAACAAGATAGAATTACGTCAGGGTTATGTTCAAGATCAAAGGGTCTCATGCCTAGGTATGGGAAGACTGCCAAGTTTTGAATGACTCGTGAGTTGTACGTTTCCAATATGGCTGCTAATATTGGTGTACATCAAATTCTGTTAAACAAGCCAGGACAATACTGGATGCCATCTTATAAAGCAAGGCGAGACTGTTTGCAGTTGTTCTCGCTTGACCTCACGATTTTGAACATGCCCCAGATCTTACTTTTGAGCATTTATGTGAACATGTAAAAATACACTGTAATGCTGTCGGATTTCAAGTTCAATGTAGAGCTATTTAGTGTAAGAAAATTCAATCTATGTTCTGAAAAACTGTCCCTGAAATAAATCACTTGAACAGAAAATGGACCAATGTAATGTCCATTCCGCATTTCAGTCATAGCTTCTTTGGGGCATGGGCTATATGTCCCACAGGGACCAAAGTGTCCATTGTTTAGAATGCAGTGTCTGTACACTGCCATTATGTCACACCAGTTTAAAAAAAAAAAGAAAAAGGGAGCTACATTGGTAAAAATGGCCCTGATAAATGACGGGTTGTGCTGCACTTGTCTGATCATACTTGATGACAATTTGAAAAACAAAACCACAGGGACAGATCTTTGACAAACTTAGTATCTACCTCCATCATTTTGTTTCTTTCCCACAGACAATTTTACATTGCCTTTTGAAGAGCCCGATCCAACAATCCAAGCTGGTCAATTGCAAACACAGAATGTTGTTTTTTAGGAGGTGAAATTCGTGAAATGGTCCTGTTTATCTAAAACCAAAGCAATTCAGTCAATTGAACAGTAATAAAGCAAAATAATGTACATGTAATTGGAGATCATCAAATTGGAACTATACTCTTCAAAAAATGAACATTGGGAAAGATGACACACTAGGCAAAATCAGACGCTAGCATGTTCCTCCTCCAAAGATCTTAGACTGATGGACTTTAAAAACTTATTACCAGAATTGTAGCCTAAAACTGATTCAAATTTATAACCATTTATTGACTTTACCCGTAACAACTTCGACAAAATGTCAGATAACATCAACAAAAAAAGAACGACAAAAGAATCAACAATGACAAGTTTAACAACAAAATCAACAAGAAAGATCAACTCCAATCTCAGTACCGAGTGTGACCGCCACGTACCTGCAACAAAGCCATCACTTGTCGGCATGGACAGCACCATTCTGTTGAGCTGTTGCTGGGGAATGGCCTGCCACTCCTGGAGAAGGGCTTCTTGGAGCTCCGCCCTCGTCCTGAGCGCTGGAGTGCATTGCCGAACCCGCCGATCCAACAGGTCCCACACATGCTCGATGCACTTCATGTCAGGGCTGAAAGGTGGCCATTCCATGACTCGCACACCATTCTGGACCAGGAGCTGCTGGGTCACATGTGCTGAGTGAGGTTGTGCGTTGTCTTGCATGAACGTGACCTCAGGGTGGTCTGTGATGGAAGGCACGACGTGCGGTCTGATGACAAGGTCACAGTAGAGGGCTGCATTAAGATTTCCATTGATTATTACCAGGTCGGACCTTCAGCCGCACCGAATGGCACCCCAGACCATCACCGAGCCTCCTCCAAAGCGATCTGTCTCAGCAATGCAGGGGGCCGCGTATCTCTCACCACGTCGTGTGTAGACCCTCTGTCTTCCATCATGTCGGTACAGACAAAATCTGGACTCATCACTGAAGACACCATTCCTCCAGAATCGGTTGGGGACTCGTCTCTGACCATATTCTTCAGCCCAGCGAAACCTGGTAGCCCTGCGCAGTGCATCAAGCTGCATTCCAACACATGCCCTGTGGGCTCTGATCCCTCGCTCTGCAAGTCGGCGACTCACTGTTCTTCTGCTGATCCTCGGTCTGTGGATTCCTAGGGTCTCATGAGCCGTCCTGGTGCAGGTTCGAAACCAATCTCTCAGGTGGACAAGGCGGATCTGATTGTCCTGGGCTGGGTTCGTGACCCTCGGCTGACCAGGTCGGGGTCGATCATTGGTGCTACCAGTCTCCTGGTAATGAGCCACAAAGTTAGAGATTGTAGGTTGGCTTACCCCAAAATGCTGGGCGATGCGATTTTGGGATGTTCCAGCCATCCACAGCCCAATGGCTTGATCACATTGGAGTCTGGAAAAGCGAGGCATGGCGCACGTAGTGTCTTTGAACAAATGCTCTCGGGTTCTGGCCTTAATGACCTCAAGGATTGTTTTAAGGCATTTGACAGCATTGCAATTGTGATCAGTGAAGCCGGCCGAGGTTACATCACTAATTCCTCAAATTCTGCTCCACAGACACAAACAAGGTCATGACCTCACACACTGTTGTGTCTCCTTACTCAAAGACAACTGCAAATCAATTATGTAATCATCTAATTAAAGTTCCCCTAACCCAACTATACTATTTCTGTCTTGTCAGACTTATAAGTTTTTAAAGTCCATCAGTAAAGTTAAGATGCCACAGGAAGAAAATTACAAAGAAACTGGAGCACATGCCAGAGAAAAGGTACTGTCTGTGTCAATGAGTAGAGAATAAGTCAAGCCCAAAAGCAACTCTACCCTGTACCCAGATGAAGTAAATAAACATGATGAATACTGTACAGAATCTACAGCATATCCTACAACTTTTTTCGGGTCACGTAAACCTCATGAAGGCAAAATGAAAGGCTTAAAGCTGTTGAATTTTTTACATGTTGAAGGTTAGCAGAAATGTTCATCCTGGAAGAAGATAATTAACATTGATGAAAATAGTTAAACAACTTGTATTTTGCATTTAGTTGTCTTAGTTACATATCACCTATGTATGTTGTGTACATTTCGTGTACATTTGCATACACATGCTGTGGTAAAACATAATGGCCTATAAAGTGTTAAAATGGCATTCCCTATGGATTGCCCGTACATGCTTTAAGTTGATACTAAATATTAAGACATCAGAGCTGCATCTTACGCTTAGACGTTTGGGGGGTGGTGATTCTGCTGGAAATAGGCATGGTCCAAACATGGGTGTGGTCGCCCATTGTCCATAGTTTGAGACCCTTTTTCTCCCTGCAGAATAGGTGGTCCAAGGTACATAACCATTATTAGCTCCCGCCGCTCGCGGTGTGGGAGCTATGGTATCGGGCTCCGTGCGTGGGTGCATGCGTCCGTCAACACATTTTGCTTTATCTCATCAACGATTTCAGTTACAGGCTCCTAATTTTTACTGGACATGTATCTCATGAAGGCCTACAAATGACGTGCCTAAAGGTGACCTTGGCCTACTTTTTCAAGGTCATTGGCCTCAAAATATCACCAAAAACTTTGACATTTGGCTTTATCTCATCAACTATTTCAGTTCCAGGCTCCTAATTTTTATTGGACATGCATCTCATAAAGGCCTACAAATGACGTGCCTCAAGGTGACCTTGGCCTATTTTTTCAAGGTCACTGGCCTCAAAATATCACCAAAAACTTCGACATTTTGCGTTGTTTCATCAACAATTTCAGTTACAGGCTCTTAATTTTCACTGGGCATGCATCCCATAAAGACCTACAAATGATGTGCGTAAAGGTGACCTTGCCCTATTTTTCAAGGTCACTGGCCTATAAATATCACCATAAACTTTGACATTTTGCTTTATCTCATCAACTATTTCACTTACAGGCTCCTAATTTTTACTGGACATGCATCTCATAAAGTCCTACAAATGACGTGCCTAAAGGTGTCCTTGGTCTATTTTTTCAAGGTCACTGGCCTAAAAAATCACAAAAACTTCGACAATTTGCTTTATCTTATCAACATTTTCAGTTACAGGCTCCTAATTAGCTCCTGCTGCCCGAGTATGGTAACGGGCTCCATCTGTGCGTGCTTCCGTCCATGCGTGCGTCCGTCAACAAAAACTTCGACATTTTGTTCATCTTAACGGCGGAAGCGTCTGGGGCCGCCAGTGCCCTATATTTTTTTTTTCAGGAACACTTCCTTAAAGAAAAATATTCATAAATTCCATGGGCACTCTGTTTTGTCTTGAGCTAGGGTCAAATATCTTAGATGCAGAATTCACGTTTTTTTATAATCAGGTAGCACTAGCCTCTGGCAGAAACATGTCCCTACAAATTTTTTGGTAGAGATGGCACACCTTGGCTATGGTAGTGCCCTGTCACAGTGGCAACCATAGGCCAGAAGTTCTGTTCAAAAATAATTGCTCTCAAACAGCAGTGTGCTGTCAGGGCCTTCAGCAACCTCACCCTTTACCGCTCGATTGCCCTCAAGTTGTTCCGTTTAGGTTTGCCTGATTAACAGTCAAACAGTTTATTGACTGAACAACCAAGACCAATACATTACCTATAATGAATAAGAAATGGTTATGAAAAAGTGATTGCCCCTGGCTACATTTGTATACTTGATATGGCATTGTAAGGATTGCAATATAAATGCAAAAAAAAATCCAAAAATTTTGCTGCATTTCCAGGGTTTTTCCTGGTTCAGAATGAGGTGGTGGTGGTACCTGATCATGGGCTCACACGTGCACATGTAACTTGCCTTCAACCGGCTCAAGCAAATGGTTTACAAGCAGTGTATTTTAGGAGTTATTATTGAATGATTAAAAATGAGAAGTATTATTTTATGCATATTTATTTTTAAAAAATGTGCTCTGTAAAGCATTTTATGACAATTCATTTTCCTGGGGACCTCAATGACCTGTTGAGGTAACACCATACTAACAGGGGTGTGCTGGGCAAGCAGTAGTAGTAATAAAGAATGTGCTGAGGCTGCAGCACAAACCTGACCTGATAACTTTAGCAAAATTAGAACATAAATATAACAAAATATAAACAAGTGTTTTTTTTTTTTTGACAAATTTCACAAGTAGCAGAATGTTGTTACAAGGTAGTTTAATACACCAGCCATTCATTTACACAGTTCACAACCAGCGGCAGAACATTTCAGCCTCCTAGGTTTTATTTTGAAGAACCTCTTCATGCACTCCTTGTAATCAAAGACCTCCTGGTCTGGTCCATCGATGGCCACCTTGCAACACACGTCTAAGTGCTGCAAGGCTCAGGGTGGTTTACAGTTGAGAGGCCTCTGGAGAAACGAGTTACTGAAGCACCTCCTCCAAAGATTTGTTCTAGAGCAAAAGTGAGAACAAAGATATAATTCAAAACCAATCGACTGAGGGGGGTAATAGTGGTGCTGTTAATGTACCTGATATACACTGGTCAGTCACAACATTAAAACCATGTCTTCTCGAATATGACTTGTTGCATTTGCGGGCTACTTTGTAAGTGCTCAAACTGTCAGCTATGAATTCAATTGATCCGCGTTTGGAAAGGGTAACATAACCAGCCTCCGCCAATATGAATGAAATCATACTTTTTCGGCTTACCTTGATGTTTGGGTACTTAGAGAAACATCTGGGTGTGTAAAAACGTCAAGCATTCATCCAGTCAAGAAAATTTAGCATTTAATTTCTAGTGCTGCTATACGAGGTAATAGTAAATAATGGTAATAGCAAATAACTGATGACGCACCGGGTTGCTAGGCTAAGGCATGCGCAGCATATGCATTTGCGATATTAAATATTAAAATTAAATTCAAACCCACCTTCTCACCAATGAAACCCAACAAAATATATATGTGCCTCTTTTTAAAATCATTATGGCAAATAAAAAGCCGAAAAAAGTTGAGGTTGGAAATGAAACTCTTTCCCGTTTGTGTACCAACCGCGGTACAGCAAAGCAAACTCGCTGCATGTATGTTCCCGCAGGCAAACGGTTAATTTTACAAATGTTAAATTTTGGTGGTAACGTTATCACTTCAATGACGGATAACTGATTAATTTAGCTTTAGGTCGAGTTTTGCTCATAGACTGTATAAAAAGATGGACGCAGCACTCTGGTCTGAAAAAAGAAGCCCATGCGGAAGTACCATAAAATGGCATTCTATTTAATGGCCAGCAGATGGCGACGTCGGTGGTTGCAGAAAGAAGTTCAATGCTATAGAAGTCTATGAGAAAATGACCCTACTTTCCCACCTGATTTTTGATTTAAATAATAATTTTTCACATTATGTTATGGTAGCTATGGCAAGTTTCAAGTCTCCTTCGATATATCATGATGTTCGTTTTTGTAAATTATGGTCCCAAGTAGACAAGAATAAAGGATAAAGCCAGAATATGCTTTAGAGGCGTGGCTATCCTCTGGTCTTAAATCGACACGGTCAGATCCACCTCTCACGTCCCTCCCGGATCTTGATTCTCGCTCTCGTCCAATAGAAATCACATCCGGTTTCAAAATGACAACATGGCGCGATTCAAATTGCCAAAATCGAGGCTTCCTTTATGGTATGCTGAAACCAATGGGTGACGTCACGGTTGCTTCGTCCATCTTTTTAGACAGTCTATGGTTTTGCTTCATTCATTATTTACTGGATCTCCATTAGCGGCATTTCACCTGAACTGACAGCTGGGAACAAGGGCGTGATCTGGCGGGAGCTGAGTCGCTCTCCCCGCATCCGCTGGGAAATTCGCGGTGAAAGACTCTTCTTTGGGTCGGTGAACGACTCTCCTTCGTCGGCTCTTTTCGTAGCTTTTTTTTAGATTTTGTGCTGATTTTGATACAGCGCCACTGCCACTACTAGTGGTTGTGTGCCGGAATTGCAGTTATAATTGAGAGAAATGACAGATCCTGACAGTGAGTGCGTTCACATGGCCTTGAGCATCCCGGTTTATGAGGCTTATCCTGGTTATGAGTTTCCCATAAAAGCACCAAGCATTGTTCCGTGAGCTGGTGGTGGTAAGAAATTTGGTGGTGGCAACCACCACCAAATTTTCTATGCAGGAAAAACCCTGATTTATTTTGGTCATCCTTATAATTGTCCCTCTGCTGTGCATCATGCCTAACATGCCTTTTAGCCATGACTGCATTCAGAATGTACAACGGATTCTCGTGGCTCATTGCTTAATGAGCCTCGCAAACCCATTAACGAAAATCTGTGCTGTTTCACAAGCAACACGAGCGCAGAAATTGTAAAGATTGATATTTTACGTCGTCGTCTGTGTGGAAGACAACGCCTCATAATTTCTTGGTGCAATGTATAACAATGCTATCGAAAATAAATAAGATTCGTCGGTTCTACGAATTAGTCTGAGAAACTGTTGCTAATCGGGAAAAGTAAACTGTGAGAGGTTTGGGTTATTTTGCATTGAAAGGTGAGGTTTACGAAGGCCTTTATTTCTGTTCGGAAACTCCTCGGTGGCAAGGCACCGGGGGTGGATGAGATCCGCCCTGAGTACCTCAAGTCTCTAGATGTTGTGGGGCTGTCTTGGTTGACACGCCTCTGCAACATTGCGTGGCAGTCGGGGACAGTGCCTCTGGATTGGCAGACCAGGGTGGTGGTCGCTCTTTTTAAGAAGGGGGACCGGAGAGTGTGCTCCAACTACAGGGGGATCACACTCCTCAGCCTCCCGGGTAAAGTCTATTCCAGGGTGCTGGAGAGGAGAATTCGGCCGATAGTCGAACCTCGGATTCAGGAGGAACAATGCGGTTTTCGTCCTGGTCGTGGAACACTGGACCAGCTCTATACCCTCCGCAGGGTGCTTGAGGGTTCATGGGAGTTTGCCCAACCAGTTCACATGTGTTTTGTGGACTTGGAGAAGGCATTTGACCGTGTCCCTCGTGGCATTCTGTGGGAGGTGCTTCGGGAGTATGGAGTCCGGGGCCCTCTACTAAGGGCCAGGCGGTCTTTGTATGACCGGAGCAGGAGCTTGGTTCGCATTGCCGGCAGTAAGTCAGACCTGTTTTCGGTGCATGATGGACTCCGGCAGGGCTGCCCTTTGTCACCGGTTCTGTTCATTATTTTTATGGACAGAATTTCTAGGCGCAGCCAGGGGCGGAGGAGTCCGGTTTGGGGACCAGAGGATCTCATCTCTGCTTTTTTGCGGATGATGTCGTCCTGTTGGCTCCTTGAACCAGGACCTTCAGCATGTACTGGGGCGGTTTGCAGCCGAAGTGCGGCGGCTGGGATGAGAATCAGCACCTCCAAGTCCGAGGCCATGGTTCTCGACGGAAAAAGGTGGTTAGTCCCCTCCGGGTTGGAGGAGAGCTCCTGCCTCAAGTGGAGGAGTTTAAGTATCTTGGGGTCTTGTTCACGAGTGAGGGAAGGATGGGCGTGAGATTGACAGGCGGATCGGTGCAGCGGCAGCAGTAATGCGGTCATTGTACCGATCTGTTGTGGTGAAGAAGGAGCTGAGCCGAAGGCGAAGCTCTCAATTTACCAGTCAATCTACGTTCCTAAACTCACCTATGGTCAGGAACTTTGGGTCATGACCGAAAAGAACGAGATCTTGGATACAAGCGGCTGAAATGGGTTTCCTCCTCCAGGGGTGGCGGGCGCTCCCTTAGAGATAGGGTGAGAAGCTCTGTCACCCGGGAGGAGCTCAGAGTAGAGCCGCTGCTCCTCCACGCCGAGAGGAGCCAGCTGAGGTGGCTTGGGCATCTATATCGGATGCCCCTGGGACGCCTTCCTGGGAAGGTGTTCGGGCATGCCCCACCGGGAGGAGGCCCGGGGAAGACCCAGGACACGCTGGAGGGACTATGTCGCTCGGCTGGCCTGGGAACGCAAAGGATACCCCGGAAGAACTGGAGGAAGTGTCCAGGAGAGGGAAGTCTGGGCATCCTTGCTTAGACTGCTGCCCCTGCGACCCGGCCCCGGATAAGCGGAAGAAGATGGATGGATGGATGGATGGATTGTTTCTGCACACGAACCCCTACTGCTCTCAAACAGCTAGGGTTGTTAAATTACACAAAAAAATGGCTGTGGCCCATGCAGCAGGGGAGGGGTGAATTGAAACAGACATAAGTGATTTTTCTATTCCTGGCATAGCACTTCAAAACTGTGAAATTTGAACAAATTTGGAGATGGTGGGTTTCCGCCCCTGTGCTGGGGGTGAGGGGGGTGGGGCTGGATTAGCTGTAGAGATTGGTTCCATTGAGGGCTTTCTGCTTATGCTTACACAATGCCAGTGACGACTTTATGATTACTTTGTATTGATGTAAAATGTAAACACTGACAACTGCTTCTCTGAACACAGTTTGTCGACCAATTTATTTTCTTTCTATAGTTCATATACTGCACAACTCCCAAAGACCGCAAATTCTCACATTCGACTATTTATAACCCATAATCCGGTAAAAGCTGTCTAAAGGGTGTTACGGACAGGTGTGTGTTCCAGAATATTCTGGAAAATTCGAATTTAGAAGAACGATTAAATTTAAACAATTTATTAAATAACTGAGCAATTACAATAATACAGAAATGATTAATGAAATTACTACATTAAAGATAGAAATACTTTTCACTAACCCTGCAAAGCCGGTCTAGCTTCCAGGTATAGTAGACCGGAAAGGATCCATAGTCCGATTGAGCCCTGCAAAGCCGGTCTAGCTTCCAGGTATAGCAGACCGGAAAGGATCCAAAGTCCGATTGCACCCAGCAAAGCCGCAGTAGCTTCCAGGTACAGCAGACCGGACAGGATCTTCTAGTCCATTGGCTGCAAGTTCCTTTTATATAGGCCTTGTACTCCTGTATGATGTCATAGAAGAATCCTGCATGATGTCATAAAGAAGAATCTTGAATGACATCACAAAGAAGAATCTTGAAGGTGATGGAACTTTCAAGAAGAATCTATGGTGTTCCCAGGCTAGTCATAATGTTTACAAGCACTCATGAATATTCATTACCCTTACATAAGCATATAGAAACTATTTGCTGAGCAAAATAAAACAATCAGGTATTATAAACCGTCATAACGTAACAAGGGTGACATCCTCCTAAAGCCGAAGGTAAAGATAGTCTCATGATTTAGGTGTTAGGCTGCCGAGGACAGTCCTGATAGACTACACGTCTTTTCTCCCAAGAAAATGTGCTACATGTAATAATAATAATAATAATAATTAAAAAACAACAGCTTTCCTCTTTAGAAAGAATATACAACGGAACAACACAATGTCAAGGGCAGAATAAGGCTATGTTTTATATGCTCCTACTGCAGAAGCTAGACATTCAGTGCTGTGAAAAAGTATTTGCGCCCTTCCTGATTTCTTATTTTTTTGCACATTTGTCGCACTTAAATGTTTCAGATCATCAAACAAATTTTAGTATTAGACAAAGATAACCCGAGTAAATACAAAATGCATTTTTTGAATGATGAGTCTTTCCATGTCAATTCAACAGATTTTCCAGCAAGTTTCCACTGCACCATCTCAGATGAGCTTTCTATCATTAACTATGTGCATTTTATAAAAAATGTTTGAATATGCCTTTGATGCCATTAAATGCTGCGCATCCACAAAAATACCATATTTTCAAAAATTCATTTTGAGAAAATAAAGCAGAACACCATCACAAATTTTGGATATGTTAATAACAGGCATCTAATCTTTTGAAAACAGTCAATTTGATGTTGGTGGATGGTGACATTTTTTTGGTATAAAATGTTAAAAATAGCACTTTTTTTTTTTTTTTTTTCCATTTTCAAGCCTGAATATTTTATAGATTATTCATAAGAGAGGGGCAGAATTAGACCACAAAATACACAACATATATGGGAAGCTGTATGTGCAATACCAAATCCCCTTCTTTGAAATTAGGTTTTCTTCAGTCCTTCGAATATGCTACTGCAGAGGGCAGAGTAAACTTTTCAAGCGAATTTAAGCACCCAAAAATATATGATAAACTGAAGGGACACCTTTTTATTTCCATATTCCAAGTTATAGCAGCAGATTTTCACCCCTGAAAATTTGAAGGACTTGGCTAAAATTCTTTTCTAGATTTTTCCATGTGAAAGTGGCTCCTCAGAAATCGCTGTTCAAAAAGGGCCAGAACTTAGTTGCAAAAATATTTTTGATGACAAAACTAGTGGGAGTTGAGAGCTAAAATTTCTCCTATTAGGAGGTGAATGCACCTGCTGGAATTTTTTCAGCCAAATCTGAGATAGTCAGTTGGGGGCCATTTGGACAGCATGGAATGACCCCCAGCTAAATACAACCCCAATTCCGAAATGGTTGGGACAAAGTGTAAATTGTGAATAAAATCAAAATGCAATTACTTTGAAATCACACCAGCCAGTATTTTATTCATAATAGAACAGAGATAACATAGCAAATGTTGAAACTGAGAAATTTTACATTTTTATCCACAAAATGAGCTCATTTCAAATTTGATGGCTGCTACAGGTCTCAAAAAAGTTGGGACAGGGGCCTGTTTCCCATGGTGTAGCATCCCCTCTTCTTTTTAACACAGAGTGGTGGCGCCTGGGCATTGAGGAGACAAGTTTCTTGAGTTTTGCCATTGAAATTTGATCGCACTCTTGTTTAATACAGGTTTCCAGCTGCTGGAGAGTTTTGGGTCTCCTTTGCCGGACTTTTCGTTTAATTATGCGCCAAAAGTTCTCAATCGGTGAAAGATCAGGACTGCAGGCAGGCCAGTTCAGCACACGGACTCTTC
Source organism: Gymnothorax javanicus (assembly GCA_029692085.1). Classification (NCBI taxonomy): domain Eukaryota; kingdom Metazoa; phylum Chordata; class Actinopteri; order Anguilliformes; family Muraenidae; genus Gymnothorax; species Gymnothorax javanicus. The sequence goes on from CM056195.1 coordinate 103,403,652, forward strand.
TACTACGAAGCCATGCTGTTGTAATAGCTGCACTATGTGGTTTTGCATTGTCCTGCTGAAATACACAAGGCCTTCCCTGGAATAGATGTCGTCTGGAGGGGAGCGTATGTTGCTCTAAAACCTTTATATACCTTTCAGCATTCATGGTGCTTTTTAAAACATGCAAGTGTCCCACACCATACGCACTAATGCATCCCCATACCATCAGAGATGCTGGCTTTTGAACTGAACGCTGATAACAGGAGGGGTGGTCTTTCTTTTCTTTAGCCCGGAGGACACGTCGCCCATGATTTCCAACAAGAATGTCAAAATTTGGACTCGTCTGACCACTGGACGCTTTGCCACTTTGCTACGGTCCATTTTAAATGAGCCTTGGCCCACAGAACATGGCGGTGCTTCTGGATCATGCTCAACAATGGCTTCCTTTTTGCATGATAGAGTTTTAGGTGGCATCTGTGGATGGCACGGCAGACTGTGTTTACTGACAGTGGTTTCTTGAAGTGTTCCTGGGCCCATTTAGTTATGTCAATGACAGAATCATGCCGGTGAGTGATGCAGTGGCATCTGAGGGCCCGAAGATCATGGGCATCCAGTAAAGGTCTTCAGCCTTGTCCCTTATGCACAGAGATTTTTCCAGTTTCTCTGTATCTTTTGATGATGTTACGCTCTGTCTGGGGGGTCAAAAAAGTGGGTATGGCACCCCAGCTGGCAAAATTAGTATTTTTTTTTTTCATTTTTAACAGGCTGTAACTCTGGAAGTAATAAAGCTAATCCCATGATGTTTTCAGGACTTGTTCTCTCACTGTACTACCCTTCATTGCAAATCAAAGTAGTTTTAACCTTTTTATTGTGGTTTTATAGGCTCTCAAAAATGCTACTTTTACAAACCGGTATCAAAACATACACCTTTTAGGGTACCATTTTCACACCCATCCTGATGACATACTGTATGTGGATTTTTGGTAGTATCAGCTATTAGAAATGGTCAAGAGCATTCTATAGCCACCAATTAATATCCTGAAGCATTTATAGTTTTTTGGTCATATTGACCCTTATTTTACCCCCTTGTGGGGGGTGACCCTTTTTCGATCCCTTTTTTGAGGATGTGGGTATCCTTCAATTTTAATGAAACCTTTTTTTTTTTTTTTTTTTTTTTTTTTTTTTTGAAAGCTCTTGATATGCACTGCCACCAAAATAAATTTCATCATGGAACTAGCATACGTTCATTAAAAAAATATTGAGTTACTTTCTTCAATTTTTGTCCTAAAATCAACCCCTTTTCGGGTTCATTCACAATTCTCAACATTTTCACAAGAGTAGAAACAGTACATTTTTATCCCCCGCTGGTCGGAGATCGAAGGGGATTATGTCGTGGCGATGTCCGTCCGTCCGTCCGTCTGTCCATTTGCACATTCCGGGAAGGGTGCTTATGTTCTGAAATCCACTCCTCCCAAACTTTTTGAGAGATTTTCATGAAACTTTACAAAAAAGATAAACATATATTGGTTATTCACATATCACATTTTCGTTGCAGCAAACTAGTATTTAAAAGTTACTGCCCTTGTCTTTAAATGGTGACTTATTGTATATCCTTGGAAGGGTGCTAATGTTCTGAAAACAACTCCTCCCACATTTTTTAAGGGATTTTCATGAAACTTTACAAAAACGATAAACACATACTGGTTATGTGCATATCGCATTTTCATTGCGTCAAACTAATATTTAACAGAGTGACTGCCTTTGACGTTAAGTGGTGAATTTTTCTTTATCCTTGGGAGGGTACTTCCATTCTGAAATCAACTCCTCCCCGCTGATCGGAGATCGAAGGGAGATTTTCTCTTGGCGATGTCCGTCTGTCCATCTGCACGTCCCGGGAAGGGTGCTTATGTTTTGAAATCAGCTCCTCCCACATTCTTTGAGGGATTTTCTTGAAACTTTACGAAAATGATAAACACATAATGGCTATGCGCATATCGCATTTTCGTTGCGCCTAACTAATATTGAACAGAGTTACTGCCCTTGATGTTAAATGGTGACTTATTGTATATCCTTGGCAGGGTACTTATATTCTGAAATCAACTCCTCCCCGCCGGTCGGAGATCCAAGGGGGATTATGTTGTGGCAATGTCCGTCCGTCTGCACATCCCGGGAAGGGTGCTTATGTTCTGAAATCCACTCTTCCCACATATTTTGAGGGATTTTCATGAAACTTCGCAACAATGATAAATATACATGGGTTTGGCGCTTAGCGCTTTTTCATTGCGCTGAACAAATATTTAACAGAGTTACTGCCCTTGATTTTAAAATATGACTTATTGTATATCCTTGGGAGGGTACTTATGTTCTGAAATCAACTCCTCCCACATTTTTTGAGAGATTTTCATGAAACTTTACAAAAATGATAAACATATATTGGTTATGGGCAAATTGCATTTTCGTCGCGCCGAACTAATATTGAACAGAGTTTCTGCCCTTGACGTTATATGGTGACTTATTGTATATCCTTGGAAGGGTGCTGATGTTCTGAAATCAACCTCTCCCACATTTTTTGAGGGATTTTCATGGAACTTAATGAAAATGATAAACATATATTGGTTATGGGCATATCGCATTTTTAAAGTTGGATTCATACGAATGTCTCCATTATATTTTTGATCAGATTCAAATATTTTACAAGCAATGCCATGCCAATGCTATCCACTTATGATATTTATTATGCAACTTTTTCAGGCTCCTATTATTCAGTTTATTACTGTTGGCCAGTGACTGAAAGAGGAATCCTAAGATGCTGTGTTAGATTTGCTCGTTATTACCAATCCCGGCGGGGGATATTGTGCTCTACAAGCGCTCTTGTTTTCAGATACTGCTCCCCCAAAAAATGAACTGGAAAAATACTTCAGTTTTACCTCAATATTTCCTCTTTTTTAAATGTAAGAAGTGTACACAGATAACCCCAGCCCCAGCCCTGTGATGTTGAAAGTTGTGAATGGCCCCTTAAGCTGCTTTAGTTCTTACCAGTACCTTACAAGAGTCACTGGTTTTTAAACCACTTGGTGATTAGAAAGAGTGTAGTGCATTCCAGATCCTGCAGTACTTGATGCAGTGATGATGAAGAAATGGTTCAGGGGAGCATGACAAATTGCTATCTATATTCTGCGGCCCCTGAGACTTCTGCGTTAGTCCGTGAGGATGCATGAATTTTACATTGACATCCTGATATTCCCCGGATGTATCCAAGACAACTGCCAGCCACCAGTAGCCATCATACAGGCAGGCTACATGAAGTCCTGGAGAGAGGTTGACTGTTCTTTGTGATCAGCATCCATCATCTGCCCAGTCTGAAACCCATCTTGATTTCAGTGGCCCTAGAATAAAGATGACACTTGTCATGTTCCCCTGAACCATTTGTTAATCATCTCTGCACCAAGTACTGCGGGATCTGGAAGGCAGGACACTCTTCTGATTATGCGTTTCACAGAATCACCTAGTAATTTAGAAACAAGCGACTCTTGTAATGGCACTGGTAGGAACTAAAGCAGTTTTGGGGGCCATTCACAATTTTCAATATCACGGGAGTGGGGTGGGGTTATCTGTGTACACTTCTTTCATTTAAAAAAGAGGAAATATTGAGGTGAAACTGAATATTTTTACAGTACATTTTTTGGGGGAGGAGGATCTGAAAAAATGTACTGTTAGTACACTTGTGAAAATTGTGATCAACCCCGAAAAGGGGGTTAATTTTGGGATGAAAATTGAAGAAAATGACTCAACATTTTTTTTATGAACATATGCTAGTTCCATAACAAAATTATTTTTGTGGCAGTGCATATCAAGAGCTTTCCAAAAATACAGATTTCATAAAAATTTAAGGATACCCACATCCTGAAAAACGGGGCTGAAAAACAGTCAACCCCCACAGGAACTACAAATGCTACAGAATATTAATTGGTGGCAATAGAAAGCTCTTGACCATTACTAATAGCTGATGTTACCACAAATCCACATATGTCATCAGATGGATGTGAAAATGGTACCCTAAAATGTGTATGCTTTGATACTGGATTGTAAAAGTAGCATTTTTGAGAGCCTATAAAACCACAATAAAAGGGTTAAAACTACTCTGATTGGCATGAAAGGGTAGAACAGTGCCTAAAGAACAAGTTCTGAAAAAATCATGGGGTTAGCTGTATTAGTTTCAGAGTTGCAACCCATTAAAAATGGAAAAAATGCTCACTTCCCCAACTGGGGTGCCACACCCACTTTTTTGACCCCCCAGAAGATCAAAACTAGTGGGCCGATTGGGCTGAAATTTGGTGTGTCCTCATTTGGCACGCAAAGTAACATTCTATCAGAATTTGATTTGAATTGGTTAGGTTGAATTAGAGACATATAGGAAGGCATATGTGAACTTTCATTTGGTGACCTTTATAATGGCCTATGAAGGTCAGACGTGACCAAGTGAAAATTCAATGACTTGTATCACTAAAAAGGTCACCACACAAGTTTGTACAACCCCATTTCCAGAAAAGTTGGGACAATGTGTTAAATGTATAGAAAAACAGAATATAATAATTTTTCAATCATTTGAACTTTATATTTAATTGAAATTAGTACAAAGACAATATGCTAAATGTTGTAGCTGAGATATTCTGGTAAGTTTTTGAAAATATGTGCTCATTTTGAATTTGATTCAAGCAACACATTTCAAAAAAGTTGGCACAGGGGCGTGCTTACCACTGTGCAGCATCACGTCTTCTTCAGTCAACGCTAGGTAAGCATTTGGGAACTAAGGAGACCAACTGCCGTAGTTTTGAAAGCACAATGTTTTCTCATTCTTGCTTTATGTAGAATTTCAGCTGTTCAGTACTTTGCAGCCTCCTTTGTCATATTTTTGTTTCATAATGCACTAAATATTGTCAGTGGGTGACAGGTCTGGACTGCACGTATAGATTGTTCTAATACCTGCTGAGCATGGTGTTGCTGAAATACACAAAGCCTTCCCTTAAAAAAAGGCATCTGGATGGCAGTAAATGTTGCACCAAAACCTGTATGTCTCGTTCCCCATTAATGGTGTCTTCACAAATGCTCAAGTTAACCGTGCCATATGTACTCATAAACCCCTATACTATCATGGATGCTGGTATTTGAATTGTTTTCTGATAAGAAGCAGAATAGCCCGTCTCCTCTTTAGCCCAGAGAATGTAGCATCCATGATTTCCAAATAGCATTTCACGTTTTGATTAGTCAAACCACAGGGCAGTTTTCCACTTTGCCTCAGTACATTTTAAAACAGCTCGGGCCCAGAGAAGAAGGCAGTGTTTTTGCATCTTGTTTACTGTATATATGATTTAATCTCTACATGGCAGAGTTTTAGCTTGCATTTGTGGATGCAGTGACAAACTTTGTTTATTGACAATGGTTTACAGAAGTGTTCCGGAGTCCATGCAGTGATTTCCACTGCAGAATCCTGTCTGTTGTTAATGGACTGCTGCCTGAGGACCTGAGAATCACAGACATTCAAAATTTGATTTTGGTCTTGTCTTGTGCGCATCAAGATTTTTCTGGATTCTCTGACTCTTTTAATGATATTGTGTACCATAGAGGATAAAATCTTTTTTTTTTTTTTTTTTTTTTTTTTTTTTTAAGCGAGTTTAAGTTGAAAATGGTGTTCTTAAATTGTTTAACTATTTCCTCAAGACATCTATGATAGGGTGGTGAAGCCCACACCATATTTACTTATGAAAGACTTTCCATACTCAATCACGTTACTGACCTGTTGCTAAATAATCTAATTAGCTGTGAGATGTTCTGTCAGTGTCTATTTTGGCATCATGCGACTTTTCCCGTCTTTAATTGTTCCGTCCCAACTTTTTAAAAACATTTTGTTGTTATCAAATTCAAAATGAGCAGTTGTTTTTCAAAAAAACAATAAAATTTACCAGTTTCAACATCTGATATGTTGTCTTAGTTCTACAACGTATTTTCAAAAAAATATTAAGTTCAAATGATTTTAAAATCATTGCAGTTTGTTTTAATTTACATTTTACACCACGTCCCAGCTTTTTTTTGGAAATGGGGTTGTATTACAGACTTCAAAGAAGTCACACATGACCTTTCATTTGGTGACATTCAACTTTACTGTCAGTGACCTTTGAGGGTCAAACTTGCCATTGCACTATTTTAATGACTTGTATCGCCAAAACAGTCACAGATGGAGCCTAGGTTTGTATTCGAGACATATAGAAAGTCATATGAGCTTTCATTTGGTGACCTTTGTATTGACCTTCAAAGGTTAAATGTGACCTAGTGAAAATTCGAGACTTGTATCAATAAAATGGTCACAAATAGAGCCTAGGTTTGTGTTACAGACATCTAGGAAGTCGCACATGAACCTTCGTTTGGTGACATTCAACTTGACTGTCAGTGACCTTCGAAGGTCAAACTTGACATAGTGAAATTACAATGACTTGTATCACCAAAATGGTCACAGAGAGAGCCAAGGTTTCTATTAGTGACATATAGAAAATCGCATATGGAGTCTTTTTGGTGTCCTCAACTTGACCTGTGACCTTTAAAGTTCAGGATTGACGTATTGAATTTTCAATTACTTGTATCACCAAAACTCCAGAGCTCAGGATTTTTTTACAGACATGTAGGTCTCATAAATGTATGTGAACTTTTATTTGGTGACCTTGAATTGACCTTCGATAATTCAAAGGTCAAACTTCACAAAACATTTTTCAAAACTTGTATCATCACTATAAGATTGCCAATGAGCTACAGGACCCTTGGTCCAATTTTTTTCAGTGCACTCGCGTAATTCAAAAGCGCAAAGTTGAGATGTCGTGACCTAACCTGCTGTTATGCAAGGGTTTATGTCATTTTTCTGGAGGTCCGGTCAATTTCTTTCCATTACCGTGTAAAGTTCATACTGCCCAATATTGGATGAAACACTTGTTAATGAACAGATCATTATCAGGAAAGTTTTGTGTGGGCGTGAACGATAGCTGTACTTACGCAATGCTCAGCAAGAACTACTTTTGATTTTATCTCTGGCAGACATTGTTTGATGCAATAATTGACCCCTGAATCTTGCCAGGGACGTATCTATTTGTAAACCAGCTGTAGGGTATTATGTAATTTTAATATCTGATGGTTATAATGGACAATAGAATGTTTTATTTTCAATACTATCCTCAATTTTTGCTTCAGAAAGCTGATTTTTTTCAGTACTTTGCCATACCATTTTTGTAGAACAATTTAAAAACAATTTTAATTGACTGCTGGATCAATGGTTTCGGCGAATATGTTGGGCTGTTAGCAGACCGGCTTGGTCGAGGACCTTAATTCAAACAGCCCTGAGCAACAGTGGGGGGGGACTTAAAGTGAATCTGTCACACATTTCCAAGTGGTCGAATTACTGAATCTTTCAAAAGGTTATGCTAAAGATTTTGTAAAGACAAGCAAGGAATATCAAAAAGGAAATTCAGAATGGTAGAATTTTAAATTTAAATTAAGTAGCTGAGCTTCAACCACGTAACTGCAGTACAGCGCGACTATTCGCAATGGTGTCACAGCGAGAACTCCATGGCAACGTGAACCGTTGGTGATTATGACAGCTCAAGCAGCAAAGAAAATTTGGTTTTGTCTTTGTCAGAAAGTTTGTATGAAATGGATAATTCAGACACCGACGGAAATGCGAGCATGGAGGAAATGGTGGGAAACTTACTGAACTTATTCGTACTAGCTGTATGCATCGGAAGCTTACAATGAAAACACAGAGAATGACAGTGACCAAGGCACCGCTGGCCCTAGCCAGCCTTCTGGCATACCTGTCAACTTGACGCGACTGAACAATGTTGAATGGCATGTTAAAAAGTGGCATCTCGCTCGTCTTAATTGTCCTCTCTTCCTTTAGAACTAACGTTAAATATTTTGCGGTTGACTGGAGCACACCACATGGTCATGAAAGCTGCAATGGAAATTAGTTCCTTTCGAGTTTCGTACCCCCGCCCCGGTGTACAGGTGTAGCTGGGATTTGTACATCTAAGGCTATGGGCTCCAGGGAAAACCAAACAACAGAAATTCAACTCCTCTAAATGATAAATAGATGTACTGACCTGATTTCTTCTTCACAAGTGAAAATCACACAACTTTGAAGTATTTTGTGCATGCTAAAACATTGTTTTATTTCCATCCACTCAAGTGGGAGGCAAGGGGAGCCCTACAAGGAATCTCTCACTCATACATCACTTCCGTTTTCTCCCTATGGCCAGAACTGTTGATTGGGGAATATCGGGCACTAAAAATTAAAATTGTTATCAGTGCTTTAGTGTTGCGTTTTCTGTCATTCTTCTTGCTGTTTGACAATCATGAGTGTATAAACTATCATTTTTCTAACAGTTGAAAATAGGGTGGCAGATTCACTGTAAAAGATTCATATTCTAAATAGATCATGGGCACCCCTTACTCATCAATATTCAATACTCATTTCGCACCAATGCCATATTGTTAGGAAATTGCATCTGAATGTGTCAGCTGAGCAGGTCCATAGACGCTAGCAGCTATGATCTGTACCTCTGCACAAACTGATTGTTGTGTTCTAGCTACATGATATTAGTATTCAGCAACTCCCTGGTGATTGTAGTCCACCTTCAAAATGACACTGAGATGTGGTTCAGAAACAGCGGAGATACTGAGGTTCAAATTCATTTTCATATGGGTGAACTGACAATGCAACAATACACTTGGCATACAGAACTTGAGTTCATGGTTTACAGGCAAGGTTGGATATATCTCTTGCCTAATTCCCAGGCGAGGCTATTTACTTTGAGTTTTATTTAGTAATGACATTGTGTATTAAACCTTGTGTTATGGCTGTATATTCAGTCCCCCATGCTGGGGCCAGCTAAACAGTAGTCAGTTTCTGGTAGCTAAGATCGCTGAGCATTGTTTTGCCATTGCAAAGGTGTTCACATGGTAATCAAACGCCCACAGTCAAGACTGCTACCTGCCAACTACAAAGTGGCTGCATGAGCCATTAAAAGCACTAAAAGTGTCTTATGTACTGGTTTATAGATGACAGATTCCGGTCTGTGATTGATGATGCCTGGTGGTTTGGGACCATAGTGTGTCAGGAGCCGTATCAATCAGAGTACCCCGACAGCCACTTCCAGTGCTTCAAAGTCAGGTGTGTTTGTATGCATTTGATTGTGTGTGTGTTTATGCATTTATTTATTTGTGTGTGTGTATGTTTCTGTGTGCGCGTGCGTACGTGCGTGCGTGCGTGTGTGTGTGTCTGTGTGTTATTGTGTTAGTGTGTTGTGAGTACATGAGAGAATGACCCTGCTGACTCATTGCTTGGGCCTCTGTTCTCACTGAAATGAGTTTGACTGACTCCTGTGGCTCCCTTTTCTGTAAAACTGACAGATGGGACAACAATGAAACAGAGAAGCTTAGCCCCTGGGACGTGGAGTGCATTCCGGAAAATGGTATGGGCCACAACATTATTTTTGCAACATTACCACACCGTGAAATTAAAGGAAAAAAGTATTTTTTTCAATAGCCACCAGAGATTGACCCAGAGATTCAGAACAAATCCTAAATAAGTCTGTTATTCATTGTTAATAAGGCACACCTCCTTTTATTGTCAGAATACACTTTCTGACGCTTTAATAAATATTTTGTTAAATTTATAGATTAACTCCTTGGCGTAGAAGCCATATCTGGCAATTTATGCTTTCAATTTAAGGCTTCATAATTAAAGATTTGAGCTTCACAAAGAGGGGGAAAATGGCTGAAATGAAAGAGGACACTTATAGCATTTAGAATACTATCTTATTTCAATTTCTTGTCATAATTTCAGTCCAGAATAAGGGCAGCAAACACAAAAAAATCTACATGAATATTCAGCATTGAAATTGTAAAAAAAAAAAAGAAGAATATTGAGAACTGAAAAATGGCTGGGAGTTAAGATGATACATTTTGGGGATCATAAACTCTTTGACCACAAGTGTGCGACATGTGAGTGTGATTTTCAAAATTACCAACTGTCTATGGGCCAAATAAGATGGCTATCCAACTGGCTCCCTAAATCACTTTCCAAGCTCTCCAGGCTATGCAAGTGGCTTTACAAGTGGCTCAGTAAATTGTGCACAGTCAAATCTTAAAACAATCATATTTTTACCACAAATCAACTGTTTTGACTCATGAAGCACAATATGAATTTATGATTTTCAACAGGACATGAGCACGATTGCATCAATATGGGCAGGGATGAACATCAGTAGTCTCCTAATGCTCTCCAAACCCCTAAAAATGGTTTTCCTCCATTAAAAAGCATTGAATTTTGTCCATTTTTCACCATAGTCCCATTAGCCAGCACACCTTCACAAAAAATAGCTTATTTTACTGTCAGAATGTTTACATTGCAAGGGAACAGTGTGCTGCTACCACCTACCATGAAGTGGGTGAGGGGTTGGACTTTAGGAGGCATGCAAAATGAAGTTACAAATGTGAAAACGATTTACAAGGAACAACAGGCTCCATACTGCACACATGGTGAAATGTGTGAATGAAAACAAATGGCATGTAGGTCCAGTGACGTACACATCAATATGCAATTATACTGCCCTGTATTTGAACACTTCTCCCTGTATTCTACATTATTCATCTTTAGTTGCGCTTGCCCTGAAATCTTAATAATAGGCAAACTGCCTTCTCTCTACCTTCCACAGACTGTCAGACAAAGTTTTGTAGGATCCATGTAACTGATCTGCCAATATTCACCTCATACATAAGCGCACAATAATCTTGTAGTTTCCATGCTCTATAAGTAGGTATCCCAAGTGCCATGCAGATCCACCAGTAATGGTGCAAAAAGTTGAAAATTAATCGATTTGTATCTGGTTACTGTGTCCAAGTCATTTGAAATCCAATGTAAAAAAAAATGTCAAAATACAGCCTTGCCTTCTTTCAAATAGCATCAGCCACCAAGAACATGATTTTGATCATCTCAAGAAAACCAATGTTTAAATAAATGCAATTGATGCAGAAAAATCATCTTTTGTTTCAGCTAATCACCCATTGAAAATTGCCCCCCACTCAATTAAATATTCCACGCAAACTAACGGGAGCTAGCATCAACTTGCCAAAGGTCTTATTTTGAGGCTTGAATAATCAGCCATGTGCATTTTTTTCTGACACAAATATTCAACTTATCCTTTCCTAATTATAAGTTCAAAAGTTCATTCCCACATTATATCAAAATAAAGCTCTTTTTTCCAAGAAAAATTATTTAGTTGTCTTTATTTTCCGTGAGAATACGCAGCTATGAATCGCTAGCCAGCTCCACTCTCACAAATGTAAAGATGACAGCAGCCACAGCTGGTGCTGGCTGGTCCACACACGGTGCTGAGCATTCCCGACTCCGATACCAAACTGAAGAGGATATTTGCCGAAATAGGTTTGTCCAACCTTTCAGGACTAACGTAAGACACAGTTTACGCTTTTATTTTTATTATATTGTGGGTATTTTATGAGATTCAGCATTGTAAACTGGCGAGTATCATAATGGGAGTGATTCGAATTATGGTAGCTAATGCCAATTAATCAGTCTTATGTTGCTGATTTTCGAGGACATTTGTCGAGAAAATGCCCAAAAATAACACAACATGAAACTGTGATCTCATACTAATTCCTACTGAAGTAACAATGTTATATTTTGCAATTATGGGCAAATACTTGATGGTGATGGATCATTTTTGCCTGCCTGATCGCACAAACCCGAGGAGAGTGCTGCCACACACCAGAACCTCACCTGTTTTATGTACGATTATGAACACATTTTTGTTTTGATGTTTAAAAAGTGAACCCAGTCCTCGATAGGTGCTAGAAAACAAACTTTAGACATTGACTGCTCAAATCTTCAAGGCTAATATAACATGGCTAGCTAACATTATCATGACCCAGTTAAAAGGTTAAAATGCCGGGCATTCAAATGAGCTCAGTGCATACGAATGCATTGTGATTTCATGAACATTTTTTACAGTATACTAGGTGAAGCAGAGGCACAGTTTAAATTAGCATGAGATTTTGATGTACTCCCAAGTGGTGGCAAGGGAAGGGTGTCGACAGTATCTGATTTGAAGAAAATAGAAGAACTCCACTTGAAATATCAAAAGAGATACTTTTATAGTATCTGCGTATCAACTCACCAAGGTCATGTTTCCGGTTGGTCGAGTCATGAAAGTCACAAGCTCCGATTGGTAGAATTTGAGGTTTGAAAAAATGGTAAATTCTCATCATCAGAAAAGTGCACTTCAGATATATCAAAATGATATATCAAAATTTCATACGATTATATTGTAGGGTTTATTTTTTGTTTCATTTCGAACTTCCATGAATTTTGAAGAAATGCATAAAATTGCCAAAATAATTATCAAATTAAAATAGTTCTCGTATTTCACAGCATATTGTGTCTAATTTATGCATGTCGAGCAGGTTGAATTGAATAAACCCTTATTTCACACAATTATCTTGTATGGTTTTTTTTCTTTGTCATTGTGAACTTTGGTGGAAATCAGTATTTTGAAAATTTTCATCGCATGCCAAATTTGGCTCGGGAGCATTTTTATCTTACCGGCCCTATGGGCCGATGAAATTACCCTGACTTCTATCAACAAAATGGTCACAGATGGAGCCAAGGTTTGTATAGAGATATTTAGAAAGTCATAGATGAAGTCCATTTGCTGACCTCAACTTGACCCTCTGTGAACTTTAAAGGGGCAACAAGCGGAAATGCATCATTTCAAGATTGAAGGAATTAAAAAATCGCTTTGTGAAGAACGAGAGGTGTGATTTCATCTAAAGTATAGCATGATGTCACACACCCACTCTCTGCGTTGATTTCCAGCCCCTTGTTTACAAGCCGGTCCGGCTGCGCGTTCATGTACGTTCATGTGAATCGCCGCCTCCTCCCTCTTCTCGGAGCCCTTGGCCTCCCTTCCTATAAAAGGCTACAGCCAGTGAGCAGTGGCAGCGCGTATTTTCAAAGCGAAATGGCGGAGAGCGGAACGAAATGTTCACGAAGAAGTTGGCGAAGAAGTTGTCAGGTAAAAAAAAGGGACAGAACCCGGATTAACATTGGCCTTGCATTTCCAAGGTGGAGAGCACTGTGAGAGCTAAAGGGGGCGACAATTTGACTCGGAGCTAGCTCTTCTTCTCCTGGACAGGTAAGTAACAACATAAAGTCAAATGTCTGCTTTGATTAGTGTTACAGTAACATTAGGCACATGTCGCTAAGTCGATTCAATTAAATTTAATGTTACAATCGTAGCATGGGTTAATGTCCGGAGCTTGATTTGGTAGCGGCTTGGTCCCAGCAATGGGTCAGGCGTTACGGTTGTGTTAGGTGAGTAGCCCGGCAGCCAGCTAGCATAGACTGTATTTGCAGGAAAGCTATTTACTGCCGTCATATTGTCAATACGTTACGAACTAAACCGTCTGCTAACACCATTAGCGGCGAACAGAAACGTTTGATGCCAATGGTGACACACTCAATTTTTGGCATAATGATTAATTTACGGACAAAACAGCATAGAAAACTTGCCAAAAGGAAGTTGTCTTTCTTGCGGCATTATAACGTTATAAGTTACTTACTTCATTACTCGACTTGATCCACAAAATGGTGATGTTGTTTTGCTCGGTATGTTTGCACTTTGCAGATAGTCGTTCGCAGACGAGGCGGGTGGGGAGGGTTGAGAGCAGAGGTAGAGCGAGGTGTGGCTCATGACACACTTTGTTTTGGTCTACAGGCAGTGCACAACAGCAAACCTAGCGGTGAAACGATTTCACTTTTGACCCCTTTAAAGTTCACAATTAACATATTGAATTTTCAATGACTTGTATCACCAAAACTGCTTCAGAGCTTAGGATTGGGAATTACAGGGGGTCTTATAAATGTATGAGAACTTTTATTTAGTGACCTTGACATTGACCTAATTTCAAGGTCAAGCTTCACATGTAATTTTCATAACTTGTATCATCACCATAAGATTGCTTCCCGGTAAGCAACAGGACCCATGGTCCTATTTTTTATCCATTTTTAAGAGCCATTCCACGAGAGATTGATATTCGGTGCGCAGTTGACCCCCCTGGAATTGAATGAAACATGGCACATAGGTAGATATGGGTGTCTCACAGAAAAAGCCGAATTGTTAGGTCCGTATTTCACTGGGCCTGCCGATAGCGCCATCTGGAATCCACTTAAGTGGCTCAGTTTTGCTGTTTACACCATATTTTACATCAACTATCATGACTTAAGGGTACACAGTACCAAATATGTTATACTTTTATCATGACCTGTGACACTTCAAGTCCGGTTAGACTTTAGCACCACATCAGCGCCAAGCTGGGTTACTACGTTATCGAGCCAGAATTATTTGAGAAATAACAAAAAAAATTTAAAATGGGAATAAAATAATACCCCAGACATACACCAAACTAGAATGCTTAATTATGCGTTTACACACAACAAGACTATCATTTTCAGTGAATAGTACCATGGTATCTTGCTGTGTTTGTGCAGAAAGATGGTTGAGATTCATTTTTGTTGCATGTTTGCGGTATGTTTTCTCTGTAACCCAGATTTGTACTGTGAGGGTAAATGCTGTTTCCTGTGCTTTTGGAACTCTATTTTCAGGAATACCAAGCATTTCTTTGGTAGTATCTCTGCTTTCAAGCCAGATGGAGCCAAAGTTGGAGGAAAACTCAAAATGGACCATTGTGACCATTTGAGATTGTGCCTTTGTTTAGGTGGCATTATTTTGTTTACCCAGCAAGATTGAGATCTGAAATTCTCTGGATACATAGTCCCTTTGGGGTTCATTACAGCATTAGTAAAATCTCAATGGTGGTATTTTCAGTGTAGATGATTTGAAACATTAAAAGTCGGAAAAATTCGCCTCCAGGGGGCACTGTATGCTGGATGCAAGTACTGCCCATCCCCAGCGAAGTATCAAAGAAATTGTTTTTGAATTGTAATCCACACAGCTAGTTCTCTCTGAAAATGTAAAGTTTAGCTTGGTACTATTCTGGGGCGCGTTTCCCAAAAGCGTAGTTGCTAACTAAGTTAGCAACTTATATAGTTCGTCCATTCACCATCAATGGGACCAACTATGTAAGTTAGCATCTGTGATTTTGGGAAACACACCCCTGGGTGGATAGCTATCTGACCATAGGTGGTGCTCTAAAGACCTAATATTCTACCGACCAAATATTCCATATTCCCAGACATATACCAAAGTTTTGTCTTTTCACATATAAAAAGTACTTGCACAGTTAAACATAAAATTTGTAATCTCTTTGGTATAAAGCTGGGTTGGTTGTATATTGGAAAAGAATATTGGTGGTGATTGTAGCATTGTGTCAACATGCAAGACTTTTACCAGTAGTCAGTATAGTGTACAGTTTTGTAGTGTTGGAGAGTTTCAGAAAATAACCAATTCTCTGCATTTTTGCATTACTATTAGAATCAGAAAGCAGGCTTCAGTGTTATTTCTAGGATTTCCCTCGGGTATGGTGCTTGGGTATGAAAAAGGGCACAGCACTCGCGTCTAGCAGTGCTTATCCTGATAAAGGGCACAGAGGTCCTAGCAAGCAAGCAGCACCCTGCCAAGAAAAGGGCGGTTCATTTGTAGTGGTAACTTGCATGCCTCCATTCCTAACACCTGCCCATGATGTCTAGCCTACGGGATGCCCGCTGGGTGGGAGGGTGGGGTTTCTTTTACAGACTTCCCATTTCCGTGCATGCCAAGCCATGGGTGTTGACGCAACTATTGTGCCACATAGGCTGCAGCCCGCTATTTAAAGGAGGACTATACTGATCTACAAGTTTTGACTTAATCTTATAGTAATTACCTCCAACATAATGCCCACGGTCGATTTTTTGTCCATACATACCCCCTGTTCTTTTAAATGACCATTAATTAGCCGGAATTGCTGTTTCCAGGAGGCCGCCATTAATGCCACAAGTGGCATGAGATCTTGCGAGATCATAACGTCACTGCGGCTGCCACATGCATTCATGTGCATGATGCATGCGATGTCAAAATGTCTGAATACATGGATATATAAATAAATTAGACTACCAACCAATTTAAAATTGTTCATAGAGTGAATCATCTGTTTGAATGCAAATTGAGCCAAGTAAATGGGAAGGGGGTGAAAGCAATTGTTGAGTAGAGGAGGATGATTTTGAAGACCTTGACTTTGCTTAGTTCAGCTTGCAGTTTGCCTGAATGTGTTTGTTTGATTATTACATTTGGCCGTTGTGTGCGAATCTTGTTCAATTATTAAATAAAAAATGTTTAAAATTTGCGGCACAAATTTGCCTGAACGTGCTTGCCCTGTCTTCGGTGCATTTGTCCATTGCTTGCAATGCGAAAATAATTTCTCTCTCACATTCACGTTTGATGCGCTTCACACAATGTTCTCTACTTCGCGTATATTTTTAGACGCTTAAAAACCAGGGCCATCTTAACATGATTTTATTTTTAAGAAATCTTTTTTAATAATACGTGAAAGTTTTCCGACGAGAGGTGGAATTCAGAGGTCTGCTATTTATTCAGATTACTGACATTATTTCAATCTAGCATGGTAGCCTGGTTCAGTTTGTCTGCCTCTCATTATCTCTTCTAAATCATTATTGGCTTGATTTTGGTTTTGACTGGTCAGTTGGCTGAATAAATGGCTTGATTACAAGTTAGGCAAAGTACATGGGAATTGTTTTAAGGTGAGCTAATTATGCCAAGGTGACGGCAGCTGTCCAGCCTCGCTGGTAATTATAGCAGACTTCAAATCGCACCTTTCTTTCCGGAAGCATTTCAAATGGCCTCTGATGTTAGTTCACCTCTAAATTAAAGTTGTGTCGGACAGAAAAAGGTAATAATCAAGCTCGTCTGTCTGCCCCATAGAGGAAGCGGAAATATCTCGGTCATTCAACAATCTCAATGCAGGACCGCAGGACAATGGAAATTCATGGCGCTGACAGCCGCACTGACGTCACGATTAGGGGCGCCCCAAGCGGATCGAGGGTGAATTTTCTTCTGCTGTGGTGAAAATGGCGTGGTCCACTAGTTTTTTAAAATCGCTCATAAAAAGTAAAGAAATCGCAAAATAAAGAAAACAAAGTCGTAGGAGCTTTTTTCTTGATATATTGAAATAATAACACCCAACTTTCCCAGCCATGATAGTCCTCCTTTAATTCAGAGGCAGACATGTTCACTATCAACGTCCTGTAAGCAGCCCTGTAGAGACCCAGGATGCAGTGTCGTAGGGCTTTCCTCGGGCTCGATTGGCTTTGTGGGTAACATCGACCCGGATCCAATGAAGAAGGCCATGGATGGCTGCTCAAGGCCAAGGCCAAGGAGCACCTCTGGTGCGCACCACCAGGTGCCGCCAACCCACAATCAAATTCCAAAAACAGACTGACGGATAGAGCTAGTCACATGCTGTGTTGACATAATTTTGCTTTGGATAACATGAAAAGTAAAAAACAGGTTTAACTTTTGTACTATACATTCTGTCTTCATGTACACGGTTGTGTGACGAAGATTTTTTTTCAGAGTTCAAATTACGGACTGTTATTTTATGTAAGTGTACGTATAGTGTTGACGCATGTCTGCATACGTACTTACAGTGGTATGCCTTTTACATTAGTTCTTTTTTGGCATTGAAAAATTTTGGACTGGTCATGTTTTATAACGTGCTGTACGTTTCTGACTGCGCTGTACCCGTACTTGGTAATGACCCATGTATTGTGCGTTTGTAATGCTCACAGTCACCGCCAGTTTACAACCAAACAAGTTTTATACCAAAGGGATTGCAAATTTTATGTATAACGGTGTATGTGCTTCATGTATTTCAAAAGACAGAACTTTGGTATATGTCTGGGAATATGGAATGTTAGGTCGGTAGAACATTAGCTCTTTAGAGCGCCACCTTTAGTCAGAAAGCTATGTACCCAGCATAGTAACAAACCAAGCTCTTCACTTTCTGAGAAAATTAGCTGTGTGTATCTCAATTCAAAAAAATATCTTTGGTACATTGCTGGGGATGGCCAGCACTTGCATCCAGCCTACAGTGCCCCCTGGAGGCGAATTTTTGATGTTTAAAATCATCTACACTGAAAATACTACCATTGAGATTTTACTAATGCTGTAATGTACTCCAAAGGACAATGTATCCAGAAAATTTCAGATCTCCGTACATCAAAATAATGCCACCTAAACATAGGCACAGTCTGCGATGAAATGGTCCCTCTTGAGTTTTCCTCCAACTTTGGCTCTGTCTAGCTTGAAAGTGTAGACACTACCAAAGAAATTCTTAATATTCCTGAAAACAGAGCTCCAAAAGCACAACAAACGGCATTTATCACCATGGAACATATCTGGGTTACTGAGAAAATATACCGCAAACATGCGCTAAAATCAATTTCGACCATCTTTCCAGCCATCCATTGCACGAACCCAGCAAGACACCAAGGGAATATTAACTGAAAATGATAGTTTTGTAGTGAGTAAACATTCTAGTTTGGAATATGTCTGGGATATTATTTTATTTTTATTCCCATTTTCAATTTTTACCGTGATTTCTCAAATAATTCCGGCTCAATAACATAGTTACCCAGCTTGGCGCTGATGTGGTGCTGATGTCTATCCAGACTTGAAGTGTGACAGGTCATGATAAAAGTATAACACATCCGGTACTGTGTACCCTTAAGTCATAATAATTGATGTAAAATGTGGTGTCAAAAGTAAAACTGAGCCACTTTAGTGGCTTTCCGGTGGCGCCACTGGCAGATTTCTTGAGATACGAACCTAAAAATTTGGCTTTTTCTGTGAGACTACCATATCTACCTATCTGCCAAGTTTCATTCACTTCCATCGGGGTCAACTCCTCAACTTCTTCAAAAAGTGCCATTTTCTCACGGAATGGCTCTTAATATAGTTTCCCAATAATCTAGGGTCCTGGATAGAAAACAGAGGTAATAAGTTCCCCTCATAGACTTGGGAATTGAGAGAAAGTCCTCCTGGGTTCTTAATTTTTAGCTTACTGGCCCTATGAGCCGATTAGTTATTGTCGTGGTGTGGCGTCCGTCATCCGTAGACTGTCGTCCAGAACATTTTTATAAGCTTACCGGCCCTATGGGCCAATATTGTTGTGGTGTGGCGTACGTCGTCCGTCTTATCTTTTTTGTGGCCAGATGAATTTTCGTGTAAATTTGCCATAACATGCTACTAGACCATATCTCCAATGTTTTTCTCAGATTTTTGATTGAATCATTTTTGTCCGTTTTAAGGTCCTTTGAAATTTTGGCCCCAATGTTAAAGAGAGGACAGAGAAATTTTTAAAAATTATTTCTCAAAAACTGCGTGATCATTCTTTTTACTAAATCAGGCAATTAACTTACCTTGGTACCAACAATGTACAGTGCGAGCACCATTTTGATTGGATCGACAGAAGTGCGTCTAGTGGGGGCGCTGTACTTTAATATTGGGTCTTATGGAGAATGGGAAAAATCACCTGTGGAAGCTAAATGGTTGCAGATAGAGATTAAATTTGTATTATCAACAAATAGGAAGTCATATGTGACCTGTAGTTTGGCCATGGAGTTGATGAGGAAAAAAGGAAGGAAGGAAGCTGCTTTGACTCTAAAACATCTCAGACTTTGTTAATGTGAGGGATGACTAGTGTATATATGCAATAACTAGGAAAAATTTGTTTCCAGGTGGAACCCTGCTTTCAGAACATTAAGAACATTTTCCCTTGCACGCCTGCTCCTCTGCGGAGACTCCAAAAACTGTTTTTTCTGATAGATCTCTACTGACCACCACCAAGTTGGAGGTGGAGCACATTGTGGAGGAGGCCCTGCGTTCCAGCTCCACTGGGGTTGTTTGGTAAACTGCCTCCTCGTGGCGGAATGAATGAAAGTCCTTACCAGGGCCCATGTCTCCCCCTTAACGTGTCATCCTGGGGTATCCGGTGCCCTATCACTTGTCTGTGGCTCACCATTCAACAAGACATCCAGGATTATTTCGCTGTCTGTGGTACCTGTGTAAACAAAGTCCAGTAACCAGCTTCTGTGGTGTCCTCCAGCTGCTTGCAGTTCCCCATCGGCCGTGGGCTCTCATTGCCATGGATTTTGCCAGTGGGCTGCTGGAGTCTGACGGGCTCACAGTGGTACCGACCATCATGACCTTTTCTCGAAGGCAGCCCACTTTATCCTGCTGGTGAGGCTGCCCATGGCTAAGGAGCCAGCGAAACTTCTCCTTCAGCATTTGGTGCGCCCTCACCAGAAACCAGTGTGATGAAACCAATGATCTCTCTGAATTTAATGCATAACTTAGCACTTTCATCCCTACATGACCCTCTGTTTGGGGGCACTGTGGACCCACCTGGCCACGCCCGGACTCAGACCACCATTTGGACATCATAAGGGTGTGACCATTATTAAGCCTGTGAAGGTTGGACCATAATTGTATGTTTGAGTTGCAGCACTTCCTGTTTCATGGAAAAAACATGGAAATTTGCTGTAACGCCATGGACACATCATCTAGCACAACCAAAAAAGCTCTGCAATTTCAGATTATCAAGGTCTTTTGATGTCACTCACTCAATGTGAAGTCATTTTTATTGAATCTGTTGGAGGCGTTTCTTAAGGTGCACTGATTATGGTTTTTACCCCTCAGGCCCAACCAAGGGGCAGAGGGGCATTGGCGTCATGTGCAATGTTCGTCTGTCTGTCCGTTTGTCCCGTAAACTTTTGTTTTCTGCACGATAACTTGAAAACGTTTTCGTCAATCAACGCCATTTTTGTGCAGTTGCTTGGTCTTGTGTACTTACAAAAGCCTATGGAATTTGATGGCACTTGGATGTCTGTTATGGCCGCCACATCCGCCATCTTGAATTTTGTATTCCGCAAGATAACTTGAAAACGCCTTCATCAATTTATATTCATTCCAAGCAATCCAGGGGAACGCCTGCTTTGCGAGGCTATGATTCATTTTTAATGTCCTTGTGAGTGTCATATAGTCTTCTGTGCATATTAAAGGTGTGCATATGGAAATAACCTAGAGTCACCACAAGAAGAAGTTCTGTCTCCCACACAACACTGCTCCAGAGCTGCCTGAAATGCCCCAATAGCATTTCGCCATTTTGTCCTTCAAATTGGTTTTGTCACCAATTGAATTTTTGCGGCAGTCTGTCAGATTGGAACGCCTTTGCATCAAGCAGGTAATGCCCACAAACGTAGCTACTTGGAGCATGCGATTTAAAATCCCTTTTTTAAAAGAATAGAAGAGAAGAGACAGTGGCTGAAATTCATTTTTAACTGTATTCCTTAGCAGTACAATCCCAACCTTTTCTTGTGTTACCGTCATTATATTGAGGACTGCTTTGTGAACTGGACACAATTCAATGCTCAATGGTCATTCCTGAAAGACAGACCGGTGCCCAGTTTGTGAGGACAGGGAGTTTCAGGTTGTTTTGGCGTTTGTAATGTAACGAAGCCACAATGCTAATGCTGTGATAGCGAAGCTGGTCATGTGTTCGGGAATTATGGTAGTTTAAGTTTATACCAGTCATGTCATGTGCCAGAGCTTCCCAGTCCTTTTGCGTGTTTTGTAGGGCTCCTGCACATCCTTTGAAGTTAGTATGAGTTCACTGGGACAGTGTTTTCATACTCGGTTCTTATTTCAATGTAAAAAGTATGCAAAAAGTGTAATGGTGATTCCACTAGCTTTGCAGTTTTTCCATGGGTTTTCCTATCGGATTTTGTTAGCATCATGCTAAGCGAGGATAAGCATCCTCTGGACCAGTTAACCCTTTAAGGCCTAATGCAAAAATCTCAGCAGAGAATCATGCTGCCATGTTTACCATAGTAACCTGTATTTGGGCTGAAGCACAGCTTCTCAGCTTTCAGGAACAGTTGGAATTTTTTACTATTGCGCAAAACTTACAGTAATTACGGTACTTTCAAAATTACGCGCATATCTGTGTCGGCAACGACACGTTCTTAAAATGCGCACATGCTGTCCCGGTTTAAATGGGTTGAACTGGAACCCGGTTTGCAAACAGTATTGCACTCGTAAGAAGCTCTTGAAGCAGCAGGCCAAACAAGTTGTTAGAAAAAATACAGTGCTTATCAAATTTATTAGACCACCTGTCATAAAAATACGAGAAAATACGAATATTTTAGAAATTTGTCAAAAACTAAAAATTATTTTGTTATTTCTTTGGCAAATAACGAACTGAAACCACTAAATAGTCCGTATTCACGCATAAAACCAAAAAAAGAGCTATGTTTTGTATGGCCTCCTTTGCCCTTGAGAACAGCTGGCATTCTTGCACTAAAACTAATTTTTATGTTCAGGAATGCAAGAAAATAACTAATTTGGCAGCTTAATCAAAAAATAATAATGTGCTTAACTATTTTTTTTTCTGCTTTTTTGTAAAACTGTAAATGTGAAAATTCATGGATAACAACAATAATTATATTTTATGATAAAAAATTTCATTTAAAGAGTTTGCACTAACCATTACAGAAACATAAAAAATATTTTGGTAATTACCAACACTGTTAATTTAGGGCAGCTGTGGCATAAACCTTACATTGGGTGGTGGTCTAATAAATTTGTCAAGCACTGTATATTTAGGGGTTCAAGCCCGTTGGGCAGAAACCCTATTGTTTTTGTGCTGGTTTATTAGCTTACCGGCCCTATGGGCCGATAAGCTATTGTCATGGTGTGGCGTCCGTCGTCCAGAACCTTTTTATCTTTTTTTTGGCCTGATGAATTTTTGTGTAAATTTGCAATAACATACTACTAGACCATATCTCCATATGTTTTTCTCGGATTTTTGATTGAATCATTTTTGTCCGTTTTATGGGCCCTTGAAATTTTGGCTCCAATGTTAAAGATAGGACTGAGAAATTTTTAAAAATTATTTCTCAAAAACTGCGTGATAAATTTTTTTCTAAATCAGGCAATCAACTTACCTTGGTACCGTCAATGTACAGTGCGAGCGCCATTTTGATTGAATCGACGGAAGTGGGTCTATTGGGGGCGCTGTACTTTATGAATATGCAAGATGGCCTGTGGAGGCCAAATGGTTGCAAATAGAGATTAAGTTTGTATTATCGACATTTTGGAAGTCATATATGACCTATATTTTGGCAATATTAAATTTGACCACAGGTGACTTTGAAAGGTCAAAAGATATGACTTGAAATTTCAAAAAAACATTTCTCAAAAACTGTCTGATAACTTTTTTCTAAATCTGGGAATCAACTCAACTTGATACACTTTATGGACAGTGTGAGTGCCATTTTGATTGAATCGATGGAAGTGTGTCTAGTGGGGGCGCTGTACTTTAACATTGGGTCTTATGGAGAATGGGCCAAATCGCCTGTGGAAGGTAAATGTTTGCAGGTAGAGATTAAGTTTGTATTACTGACATCTAGGAAGTAATATATGACCTATATTTTGGCTGTGTTAAAGTTGACCTCAGATGACCTTGAAAGGTCAAACTTGGTCAAGCAAAATGTTACAATTTTCAAAGGTTTCTAGGCTTGAAAATATTGAAGATTGGGAACATATGTGCATTGAACACTTATAGGAAGTCATGTATGAACTTTCATTTGGTGGCCTTGAACTTGACCTTCAGCGACCTTCGAACGTCAGACTTCACATCGAGAAATTTCGATGACTTCTATCACCAAAACTATTACAGTTAGAGCTTAGGTTTGTATTGTGGCCATACAGGAAGTAATGTATGCAGTTTCATTTGGTGACATTGAACTTAACCTTCAGTGACCTTGAATGCCCAAACTTCACAGTGAAATTTCAATCACTTCTATCACCAAAACTATTACAGATAGAGCTTAGGTTTGTATTGTGGGCATATAGGAAGTCATGTATGAAGTTTCATTTGGTGACCGTGAATGCCCAAACTTCACAGTGAAATTTCAATGACTTACATCAGCAAAATGGTTACAGATAGTTTCCGTTTGAATTGGAGATGTATTGGAAGCCAAACATGAACTTTCATTTGGTGGCCTTGAACTTGACCTTCAGTGACCTTCAAAGGTCAAACTTCACATAGTGAAATTTCAATGACTTCTATCACCAAAACTATTACAGATAGAGCTTAGGTTTGTATTGTGGCCATATAGGAAGTTATGTATGACGTTTCATTGGGTGACCTTGAACTTGACCTTCAGTGACCTTCAACGGCCAAACTATACAGTGAAATTTCACTGTCCTATATCAGCAAAATCATTACAAATTGAGTGTAGGTTTGTATAAGAGACGTATAGGAAGTCATGTATGAACTTTAATGTGGTGACCCTCATATTGACCCTCAAAGGTCAAATGTGACCTAGTGAAAATTCAATGACTTGTATCAATAAAACGGCCACAGATGGAGCCTAAGTTTGTGTTACTGACATCTAGGAAGTCACATATGAACTTTCATTTGGTGACATTCAACTTGACTGTCAGTGACCTTTGAG
Source organism: Gymnothorax javanicus (assembly GCA_029692085.1). NCBI lineage: Eukaryota > Metazoa > Chordata > Actinopteri > Anguilliformes > Muraenidae > Gymnothorax > Gymnothorax javanicus. Next base: position 103,428,223 of record CM056195.1, read on the forward strand.
GGTCACTCCACAGTGAAATTACAATGACTTGTCTCACCAAAATGGTCACAAATTGAGCCAAGGTTTGTATAGAGACATTTAGAAAGTCATATATGAAGTCCATTTGCTGACCAAAACTTGACATTCTGTGACGTTTAAAGCTCACAATTGACATATTGAATACATATTGACATATTTTAATGACTTATGTCACCAAAACTGGTTCAGAGCTTAGGATTGTATTACAGAAGGTCTTATAAATGTATGTGAACTTTTATTTAGTGACATTGATTTTCATTGATTCAAATGTCAAACTTCACATGAAATTTTCATAACTTGTATCATCGCTGTAAGACTGCTTGCCGGTAAGCTACAGGACCCTTGGTCCTATTTTTATTATTATTAGGGGTTCAAGCCTGTAGGGCTGAAACCCTATTGTTTTTGTGCTGGTTTATTATTATTATTATTATTATTATTTCTTCTTCAGAAATATTTTCGCAAATTCCTGTGAGATGGTAAATGGTAGAGACCTGAAATTTTGCACATTGGTTGGAAGTTGTTTGTAAATGCTGTCCAAGGCACTTTTAACTCAATCGGCCGGATGGTGGCGCTATAATTCAAGAAAAACAGTTTTTCACTTAAAAGGTCATAACTCCTACGCTGTAAGTCCGATTTACACAAAACTTGGAGACATTCCTTGGTCCAAACTCTACAACTTTCCCATAAGGACCCCTAAGGTCTGCCATTTTAGATTTACCGCCATTTTGAATTTTTTGAAAAACACATTTTTGAGATCTCCTCCTAGGCCGTAGGTCTGATTCCTTCGAAATTCACTGCAGATCATTATTGGACCAAGCTTATCAAAGAGTATGTAAGGCTTGTTGAAATCTCATTTCATTTCCAAGATATTGACCAATGAACTTCAGCAGGGGCGTGGCTTAGCACATAAATGGACAAAATTCAACAACCATTGGGCCAATCATCTCAGAACTCACAGGATATGTTCATATAAGTACCAGGAAAGTGCCTTCAGTTTCATGCAAATCGGCCGTTAGGAAGCGCTATAAATGCAAAAAATGGGCATGGCATGACACAAATCAGACTATAAATCAGCAATTGTTTGTCCTATAGCCATAAATCTCACAGGATATATTCATATTAGTACTTGAAACATACCCTAAAAATTTCATTCAAATTGACCGAAAGGGGGCGCTATAAATGCAAAACAAAGCAACGTGGTATAACACAAATCAGACTATAAATCATAAATAGTTTTCCCAATCATTACAAAACTCACAGGATATGTCCACATAAGAACCTGAAATATAGCTTGAAAGTTTCAATCAAATCGACCAGTAGGGGGCGCCACAAATGCACAAAATAGCCTAACATAACACAAATCAGACTATACATCAAAAGTTGTTGGTCCAATCATTACACTGGCAAAATAGGTCCACATAAATACCTGCGACATACTCAAGTGGTTTTTGTCCCCCGCCACTGCGCTAGTGGGTGGAGCGGGGGACGTAGTATTCAGCTCCATCCGGCCGTCCATCATGTCCCGTTTGTTCTGAACGCGATATCTCAAGAACGGTTTGACCGATTCCATTCATCTTTGGTGTCAAGGTATATTGGTGTCATACGCCGACCCCAGTAGATTTCCATGACCTTGGCATTATTCTCAAGGTCATTATGACCATTTGACCACTTACAAATTCCTTGTCAGCATGATATCTCAAGAACGGATCGACTGATTCCATTCATCTTTGGTGTCAAGGTGTATTAGGGGCGGGGGACATAGTATTCAGCTCCATCCGGCCGTCCGTCCATCCCGTCCCGTTTGTTGTGAACGTAATATCTCAAGAACGGTTTGACCGATTCCATTCATCTTTGGTCTCAAGGTGTATTAGGGGCGGGGGACATAGTATTCAGCTCCATCTGTCCGTCCGTCATGTCCCATTTGTTTTGAATGCGATATCTCAAGAAAGGTTTGACCGATTACATTCATCTTTGGTGTCAAGGTGTATTAGAGGAGTGCTCACAGCCCACTCGATTTACGTGACCGTGCCATTATTCTCAAGGTCGTTACGACCATTTGACCACTTACAAATTCCTTGTCAGCATGATATCTCAAGAACGGATCGACTGATTCCATTCATCTTTGGTGTCAAGGTGTATTAGGGGCGGGGGACATAGTATTCAGCTCCATCCGTCCGGCCGTCCGTCCTTCCCGTCCCGTTTGTTCTGAACGGGATGGTTTGACCTATTCCATTCATCTTTGGTCTCAAGGTGTATTAGGGGCGGGGGACATAGTATTCAGCTCTATCTGTCCGTGAGTCATGTACTGTTTGTTGTGAACGGGATATCTCAAGAATGGTTTGACCGATTCCATTCATCTTTGGTGTCAAGGTGTATTAGGGCCGGGGGAGATAGTATTCAGCTCCATCAGTCCATCCGTCTGGCTGTCCGTCTGTCACGTCCCGTTTGTTGTGAAAGCAAAATCTCAAGAACACTTTGACCGATTTTATTCATCTTTGGCTTCAATGTGTATTTGTGTGATACGCCGACCCCAGTCGATTTCCATCACTTGGCGGGGGACATGGCCACGTTTAGTGGCAACACTTGTTAATTAAGCTGTTAAAGCTTTCAACTACTAATGCTCTTTCTTGTCTTGAACCCCGGAATTGCCGCTTGCGGCTACATTTATTATTATTATTATTAAATAATTATTATTATTATTATTATTAGGGGTTCAAGCCCGTAGGGCTGAAACCCTATTGTTTTTGTGCTGGATTATTATTATTATTATTATTATTATGGGCCCGAGCACTCAGGGTGCGAGGACTGTATTGTATCTGTAGTGATTATTATTATTATTATTATTCTAATTTCGGGCCCGAGCACTCACGGTGCGAGGACCGTATTGTAACTGTAGTGATTATTATTACGGGCCTGAGCACTCAGGGTGCGAGGACCGTATTGTAACTGTTGTGATTATTATTATTATTACGGGCCCGAGCACTCACGGTTTGAGGACCGTATTGTAACTGTAGTGATTATTACGGGCCCGAGCACTCACGGTGCGAGGACCGTATTGTATCTGTAGTGATAATTATTTTTATTGTTAGTGTGAATGCTGACAGCATTTACACTATTGTTTTTCATGTCGGCCATTTTCTTTATACTTATTATTATTATTATTATTATTGTTTTTTGTGTCGGCCATTTTCTTTATACTTATTATTATTATTAGTGTGAATGCTGAAAGCATTTACACTATTGTTTTTCATGTCGGCCATTTTCTTTATACTTATTATTATTATTATTATTATTAGTGAATGCTGAAAGCATTCACACTATTGTTTTTTGTGTCGGCCATTTTCTTTATACTTATTATTATTCTTATTTCTTCCGCCGTTCCACGCTATTAAACTACTCCTTCATACTTTGTGCTATTTCAACAATTCATATATCAAAACGTTCCGATTTTTCTGGACGTTATTGCTATTATTTTTCTCTTTCATACTATTTATACTTTTTAAAATATTTAACTTTTTCTAAATTTTTTTGTCCCATAGAAATGCATTGAAACAGTCTTCAAACTCTTCTGTTACAGCTAGAGTGGGAGCTGAGAGCAGATAGAATGAAAAAGTTCTTTCTCTATCGCTCTAACTTCTATAAATTTGAATCCCTCTTCATGAAATTTCACAAAAATGGAGGAAATTTGTTCTTGTTACAGCGCTATCATTTTTGTAGCAGTGAAGTATATAGTTTTGGCTCAGGGAACAGTCAAAGGACAGGAGGCAGGTCCAACTTCGCCATCTCTTCCATTCAAAAATCACCCAAAAAATTTTCGGAGAACAGCAAACGGCGAGTTTGCTATGAGTTTTTAGATCGCTGTTATTCCAAAAATATATCACTCAGTGAAATAAAAAAGACATCCGCGCACTCAGCAAAGTCTCGTGCCTTGAATAATGTGGTTACATTGCTGACAGGATAAACGGTTTTTGCGTTAGAAGCAGGAGTTTGAGGTGTGCTCGAACAAGGCTGAGCGACTCAGCTGTGCGTGCACTTGTCTGCACATGCCTGGCTCTCACTGGTAATAGGACACCGCTCCTGCCATTGCCCTCCGTGTCGTGATTTTCTCATTTTAAATCTAAGTGAGCTGAGCTGAGTTTCCTTGCAGATGCTTTCGTAAGAACAGAGGTGTTTTCATAAGAACGAAGTGAATCGAGCCAGCAATTTTGCGGTGAGGGAAATTATTGCAGCTCATTCTCCACGCTGCTTATTTCTATTTGCAGGTCTCAGCTAATGCAACACTATTTTAAAACGTTGCTTTCTGTGTCAAACAATCAAACGCAACGACAAGTTCGCTACAAATGCGACGTTCAAAAGAGAAACATATGTCCATGAATGCGATACGGCATTGTTTGCAGTCTACCTTAAATGGAAGTACTGCTTTGCAAAACTAGTATTTGTCTACCACTACGTTCATTCGCAAACGTTATGTCTTCACTGATTAAAATACAGGCTCTGTAAGACAACAGTATCTGTTTGCCAGCGGTACTATTAAGATAATCTCAACCTCCGAGGAATATTCGCGCAGACAACGTTGAGCTCTCTATCCACCGGCTGCCTCTGCTTGCGATAGCAGCTCTCATCGACTGAAGCTCTCTTAGTGGCGCATCAGCAAACGCCGACATGTATTTAGTTTAATTTCATCAAATGAACACTTGAAATATTTTCAATCATTCACAACTGTCTCATATTGTATGTTTTATTATGGTTTTCATGGCGCGAGTTCGTACTTGTGAATGGCCTGTTTTCTTTTGCTTTTTTTTTTTTTTTTTTTTACATACGTTCCGATCCGATCCATAACCCGTGGGCGCAGATGTTCATGACAGCAGACATGGAGCTGCTCTATCAGGGTTCCCACGCGTCCTGGAAAACCTGGAAAATGATTTCAAGAAAAGAGTGAGAACCCTGTAATAATAAACGAATGAACTGAAGCCTTTTTTTGCCAGTTATTTTAACTGTAGGCCTAATTTTACAAAAAGTATGCCACAGAGTTCAGTGCATGTTCAGAGTAAAACACGGTTAAATGCGCGCAGGACTTAGTTAAATGACAAGGAGACTGCGTTAATTCGACGGTTAAATTCAGTCAGTTTATAACAGTGTAGAAAAGCCGAACTTCATTTCGTTGCTCTGTTGCGACAGCGTATGTGCATGGTGCAAACCAGCTTGCCCGGTATACACGGGTGCTTATGAATGGAAATGCATTGTGACGGGACTGGACATTTTGTCCGATGTAGCCTAAGCGAAAATCCTTTATAATAAATCTGCTATATTCGATGTTTATTTCATGGAAAAACATTACAGAAAAAAATCGGGACATCAGCTGTTGTCCGGTATGAGCGAGTTTCCGTTTATATGAGGACGATTTAGGCGCGTTCTTCTGTCGTATTTTCCTATGAACGTCTGCCCCGATATACATACGCAAGATGGTAGCCGAGTGCTGCTATAGAAACGAAGGCTGTGTCCGAAATCACTCACTCATTCACTATTCCCTACTGACTATATAGGGACTCACTGTGTAGGTGACTGTATAGTGAGCTCATTGGCAGAGGAAATAAACGCTTTCGGGCACTACCTGGCTCGTTTTGTCGCAGCTTTTAATAGCGTCATTGCTGTCGCAAAATTAAATCGTGCCTATTCAACTTCAGTTGAAGGATTTTGGCATATTTCTGTAATAACCGAACGGAGTATATTTCCCACTGTGTTTGTGTTTACCATTATCGTTTAAATAATAAAATTGACCATAATTTTTTAATATCGTCATCTATTTTTTGTCCTCTAACTCATCATTATTCGTTTTAATAGTACCTAAATGTCCGTTTATATCCTGTGTAAAAAAAAAAACGGGTCTCCTGCGCTGCTTGGTTTCCAAAAAAAAAAAAACTTTTTTCCGCGCCTGAAGCTAATAAATGTCTCGTGCCTGTTTTCAAACTCCATTGACTAAACGCAGCTCTTTCGGAGCTTTTCGGTTTGTGTGCAGCACATGATGGGATATATAGCTGGGCTAGTGACCATCGGATGTTCACTACATTTCGCGGTGGATTGTGGGATGTAATGAGTTCACTATATAACTTTATCGAACGTTGGCTTCTTTTATGACGTAGACACTATCCGGAGACGAACTTCCTGTTTACCGTATAGCCCACAGCTAGTAGCAACGGCAATCTGCTGAAAGTCTGGCCAGGACTATTACAAATAACGTCTCTGGTAAAATGAACAAATCTCGCAGATGTACACACGGGTCGGACTATCTCACTCTTTCTGGAGATGACACTGTTAAAGTGCCCCATCCGTCTACCTCGACAGGGTGGGTAGACGATATGAAATTGTGGCCAGATGTTAGCTACGTAGATATACTGAACTACTTCATTCTAAGTGAGGGCGTCGATGGCGAGACTTTAAGGAATTCTTAGAGCACGGAGGCTTACAATTATCTACACAGCAACAAAATCGGCAAAATATTGTGTACTAAGTACAGCGAATTTGTTTTCCTGGAGGCTGAGGTTGAGCCTAGTCAGAGTGTAAACAAGCCCAAACACCTAGCCTGGGTAATGATGAGGCCCGTTGGCATTATTGAAACGGTCGGCTGTTCATGCATTGCAGGCAAGGGAAGTCCTGTAGCCATGCAGCAGCTGTCATTTGGAAGGTTGGCATATCAGGGTTTCCGCTTCATGTGGCGCATCGCCACGGCAAAATGAAAGCCGCCATGCCTATTTAAAACGACTTTACATAAACTCCAAAAGTCCTAAGGGCAATCAGGTGTCGCCAGTTCTCCTTGTTAAGATAAAATGAGCGCTAATAATTCTTGACCTTTTGTCAATCATTTTGCTTAATGAACATGTTTTCCAATGAATAAAAATTAGCCATCGACAGTAAAACGCGCTGCTTTCTTCTTAATGTGTGCAACGATTAGAGAAAAAATATTTTGTTCACTTTGCAAAACGATAAACTACGATGTTAACTTCTGTGTTTGCTGTGAGCGCATCCTGCTCTACCTAATTGTATCTTCATGATGATTTATTCCAATTCCGTTCAGTTCCGTCATGATCGGTGTTCATATTAAATGTGAAATCCACCGTCACGCACGTGAAACTGATAAACCTCCGTGCACATAGACCAATTATTTCGTCGCCTACGAGCTGACTTATGAAAAATGGCCACACCTGACAATGCCTAGTTTTGACCCGACGCTGAAGCCCTCCGCCACAGTTTCAAAAAATCCTGCATGTGTTAGAACGCATTAAAACAGTTTGTACTTGAAACCAATAAACATACCATGCTGTAATATTGCCTTATGTAGTGGGTGGATTTGTCTTGCATCTAGAATAAATTATCCTTATATGCATCCTTCTCTCTGGGCACTGCGGGCAAGCTAATCGTGTGTGTTACAGAAAAATGTGATAAAAATAAATTACAGATGTTTCACAGATAAATAACCAAACGTGATTATCAACAACACTATAGTATGCGTGCAATTGTGGTTGATTCAGGTCCAGAATGCAGTGGTTAGTGGCAAGACAGGGATCGCATGTACTGCTGAGCAGCGGAGGTGGAACGAGAGGACCTCTCAGAACCTTGAGCCAAAGCGTCTGAGCAAGATACATTTTAAGCACCACAAGCCTCAGGATATCTATGAGGGTGAGACTAGAGCAGTTGACAGTGAACTACCAAACACACCAAAGTATCGGTGCCACTATGACTTTAAAGAGACTGTGGATAAATCTCACACAAAACCACTTTTCCTTATTCAGAACACACTCCTAGCCAAGTGTTACAATGCCATTCCATCAGCTGCCCAGGGCTGTTCACGAGAGCAGGCAAACAGTACCATAACTGATTTAACACTTCTGTCACATGGAAATCATGACGATGGTAAGCTCAGCTGTATAAAATGCAAGACATTTTATCAGGTATATGTTGATATGGATGACCAACAAGCTGAGACACTGGAGCGGGAGACAAGAGGTCAGAGTGCATCAGATCTATGGCACAGTTCTAGGAAAATCAGAATTACGGCCAGTTCTGCCCAAAAGGTGCCTGTTCATCCAGGCACAAATTGTGACAAGTTCCTGTGTGAACACCTCTACCCTAGCTTCCATGGTAACTATGCTACCAATTATGGTAAAGAAAATGAAGAAGCAGCTTGCCAACAACTGAAAGGTCAGGGAATGAATATAACACGTTCTGGCACAGTTGTTTGCCATAGTGAGCCTTGGCTATCAGCAAGTCCAGATGGAATCATCAACGCATGTGAGCTCTTAGAAATTAAGTGCCCTGTCCCGAATAAAAACCACCTGTCACTCAGTGAAATGTTGCCTCAGAGGTTCAGTGATCTCAAAGTAGTGGGTGGAAATCTTGTGGTTCAGTAAACTGGTAGCAGGGGATTTTACAAACAAGTCCAACTAGGAATGCTTTGCACAGGTCTCAAAACATCCAGACTGATGATTTGGACACCAGATGAGAGTGTGATACTGAGTGTGCCATTTGATGACCTGTTTGTCACGGAACAGGTGAAACGGTTGAGAGCTTTCTACTTCTCTTACATGCTGCCTCGAATTGTTGATGAATTTGTTGAGGGGCGGCTTAGGCTTGATGGCAGATACACTGAAATTGTGAGGAAAGTGTAGGAGAGAGACAACCATTACCAAAAGCCCTTGTTATTGCCACTGTAGAAAAGAAAAAAAACACAGCGATGAAATGTCTATTAAGAAAATATTTATTACAATGCACTTATTGTAGTCTTTACATTTGTTTTCATTTGATTTTAAAAAAATAAATAATTTCTACTGACAGTCTTATATTAATGGCAACTACAACAATTGCAATTAAACAATTACAATTATTAAATGTGTTTTCACTGTTTTTACATTACAAGGTTTTTACATTTCTTGATTTACCTTTCCTTCCACCTGAACTCTCCCTGTGCTTCGTTTTTAAACCGGGCTAGAAATAATCTATTGCTCGCCACCACGTATGAGCTCACCACGCAAATTCACAAGAGCACAACATATTCGTAAGATTTTGTCTAATTTTGGGGTGAGGGAAAGGGGCACAACTTGAGATAAGATTTTAAACACCTTTAGGCGTCTGATGGCCCTCTCCACGTGGATTCTTACATTCGCAATTCTTCTAGTGGAAGTGACCTGTTCTTCAGTAAGTTGTGCACCTTTTTTGGTGAATGAGGGAGTGATCAGATTGACTTTCCTTTCAAACAGTACATCTCTGATTGTGAATCCACGGTCTGCCATGACCTCATCACCTGGTTGTAAGTACTCAAGGATCCCTGAGTCCATAGTAATAAACTTGTCACTACAGCGTCCACCATAAGCGGCAGAGACAAACATTATCAATCCACATGGAGCAATACTTACAAGGTACTTCACTGTATTATGGGAGTAGTAATTGCTATAGGATTCTCCTTTTGAGCTTAAGTTTTTGGGCTTTTGTAACAGGCTCTCGCTACAATCTATGATGCAAGTTGTTTTGGGGTAGTGAGTCTTAAAAACTGGTGGCATAGTTGCTCGAATTGTTTCCCTCGGGAGCCAAGGGATGAGGTCTCTTGTAACCTCCTCCAATTTATCAACCCAGTAAGATATAATCTTACTTGCTAAGCTCTCTGCTATGAAGAACCGTCTGCTCAGATCACCAATCATGAGATTCAACCTTAACTTCATTAATGTAAGCAGGACTTGGTCTCTTTCAGACATTTTAAAAGGACCAGCAAACTTTTCAAGCACTGAAACAAGAGTATCAAATGTTAGGAGTGAAATGCCAGTGTACAGAAATGAATCAGAATCATTATGAAGAATGTTATGTGCCACACTGCACTGAGTTGCTTGATGACTGACTGCCTTGGTGTTGGTGGCCAGCTTCACATAACCATGATCCAGTAAAGCCGGGTCTTCCCACTGGGTCTGCATGGAACGCTTGGTAGCCGTCTTGAAGGTCGCATCAAATGAGGTGATCCCTGCGCAATCTGAGTTGGAAATGAAAAACAAGAATAGTGTCTTCATTGTGCTCATCTACTTCAGTAGAAACTAGCAGGGTAGATCATCTTCCCTATAGCAACAAGCTTACAGGGTTATGCAACAGTTAAAGGCAGGTACCCCTGTTCATTATTGCAAGAGACTACAGAGGAAGGTACAATTTCAATACTATTTGTTCTGTTGTTATGACATGTGATAGGGTATTGTTGTAGTTGATTCTGTAACTGCCATTGATGATCTCTTATGTCAACATTGTAAAATTTGCCCATATGAAATTACTGCTTCAAAAGCCCGACAGGAGACAAACTGAATTGGCAAGGGTGTCTTCGCCTTCACGAATGACTATAGCCTACTTCTAAACGCAATTTTGGTCCCAACAATATAGCTTTACAAGCTGGACCTAGACTTACTACTAACTAATCAAGCGTGGGTAAGTCAATTATCGACAGGGCCATTAACAAAATTCAGCGGAAAAATGTGTTAGTAAATTAACGCCGACACCATTTAATCTCCGAATGTCATGTTTCTAAAGCTGTATGATAAGTACAGTATTAACTTACAATGCTCATGGGTTGTGGGTGCCAACAACTCATCCAAGCAAGTCCCCAGGATTGTCTCAGAGTCAGAGAGGTGGGCACTCACGTGGAAATCTAGGAAAGCAATTGGGAAAAAAAAAAAAAAAAAAAAAAAAAACAGCATGAGTAGAGCACCGAGAGGAGAGAATGCAACACTAGAGTGCAGTTAGTGAAATGCTGCAGTTAATTCACTGGTCCACATGCCATAATAAATGTGTCCTAAAACATATATTACTTACGAGGCTTTTCCAGGTCTTGCTGGGCTTCGGTGTAGCTTCGAATCAGTTTTCGTCTTTTCTTGGTTTACGGTTGGTCATAGCCAAGGAAAAGCTCGGGATTCGGGTTGGCCTCAGTGGGTTTATGGTCAATGAAATGATACGAGCAGACATATACTTTTTTCAGTGGGTTTTTTAAGCTTTAGTGCTGCTAACCATTCCCTTGTTTTCGCTCTCGTCTTTTGGCAGGTCCCATTCATAAAATCTTTCACTTTCCGTGATGTATTTGTACATCCAACAACAGCACACGATGAACCACCGGGAGCCATCGCTTAATTTGTAACATTCTACATTAGAAGTACCTGATTCGCTTCGGAACACGAATACAGGCCTGTGTCGTTGCTAGCTGTGAACTAAACCGGAAGTTTGTCTCCGGATAGAGGAAGTGTCGTCTGTCATGGTGACGCCCAATGGGATTCATGGGAAAGTCGTGAATATGGGATAAAAATTCTTACAAACAATTCGGACAGCCCTACAAAATGGCGAACCCACTATGTAGTGATTTCGGACACAGCCGAAGACTTTATCCACTCTAGTGTTTTTTATATCTCTGTGGTTGCAACTCTGAGAATATCTATGGCTTTGGCAGGACCCCAGCCTGGCCCCGTCTCTGCCAGACTAATAATCAACATGGCTTCACCAGTGTGGTCGTTATTCATTTCATATGGTAAATGTTTGGCTTATGAGTGTCTTTTGCTGCTGTTATTGTTATTTACAGCAAATGACCACAAATATTTGTGATATGACATGAAAAAAATAAATGAACATTTGAAGAGCCAAAACTTTTGTTTGCTGTTATTGATAGGCCAGAGCTACTAAAATATCAGCTTTTCATCTCTGCATCCTAGATTTGTTTTTCTACTGGATGCACAAACTGCAGATTATATGAAGATTATATTAAATATAAAAATATGAACTTATCGGTTATCGGTATCGGTATCGGCCATGAGAAGCAGGAAATTATCGGTTGAGATTTTTCATATCGTGCATCACTAGTTGCAGAAAGAGATTAAGTTTGTATTATCGACATATAGGAAGTCATATATGACCTATACATTGGCTATGTTAAAGTTGACCTCAGATGACTTTGAAAGGTCAAGCTTGTGGTCAGGGAATATATTAACAATGTTAAAAGATATGACTTGAAATTTCAAAGTTATTTCTCAAAAAATGTCTGACAACTTTTTTTCTAAATCTGGCAATCAACTCACCTTGATACACTTTATGTACAGTGCGAATGCCATTTTGATTTATTCAACAGAAGTGGGTCTAGTGGGGGCGCTGTATTTTAACATTGGGTCTTATGGAGAATGGGCCAAATCGCCTGTGGAAGCTAAATGGTTGCAGATAGAGATTAAGTTTTTATTACTGACATATAGGAAGTAATGTTTGACCAATATTTTGGCTGTGTTAAAGTTGACCTCAGATGACCTTGAAAGGTCAAACAAAATGTTACAATTTTCAAAGGTTTCTAGGCTTGAAAATATTGAAGATTGGGAACATATGTGCATTGAACACTTATAGGAAGTCATGTATGAACTTTCATTTGGTGGCCTTGAACTTGACCTTCGGCGACCTTTGAAGGTCAAACTTCACATCGTGAAATTTCAATGACTTCTATCACCAAAAGTATTACAGATAGAGCTTAGGTTTGTATTGCGGGCATACAGGAAGTCATGTATGAAGTTTCATTTGGTGACATTGAGCTTGACCTTCAGTGACCTTGAATGCCCAAACTTCACAGTGAAATTTCAATCACTTCTATCACCAAAACTATTACAGATAGAGCTTAGGTTTGTATTGTGGGCATATAGGAAGTCATGTATGAAGTTTCATTTGGTGACCTTGAATGCCCAAACTTCACAGTGAAATTTCAATGACTTATATCAGCAAAATAGTTACAGATAGTTTCGGTTTGTATTGGAGATGTATAGGAAGTCATACATGAACTTTCGTTTGGTGGCCTTGAACTTGACCTTCAGTGACCTTCGAAGGTCAAACTTCACATAGTGAAATTTCAATGACTTCTTTCACCAAAACTATTACAGATAGAGCTTAGGTTTCTATTGTGGCCTTATAGGAAGTCATGTATAACGTTTCATTGGGTGACCTTGAACTTGACTTTCAGTTACCTTCAACAGCCAAACTATACAGTGAAATTTCAATGACTTATATCAGCAAAATCATTACAGATTGAGTGTAGGTTTGTATTAGAGATGTATAGGAAGTCATGTATGGACTTTAAATTGCTGACCTTCATTTTGACCTTCGAAGGTCTAAATTGACCTAGAGAAAATTCAATGACTTCTATCACTGAAAAGGTCACAGATGGAGCCTAGGTTTATGTTATTGACATAGGAAGTCACATATGAACTTTCATTTGGTGACATTCAGCTTGACTGTTGATGATATTTGAAGGTCAAACTTGACATACTGTAATACAATTACAATGACTTGTCTTGCCAAAATGGTCACAGATGGAGTCTAGGTTTGTATTACAGACATATAGCAATTCATATATGAACTTTCATTTGGTGACCTTCGTATTGACCTTCAAAGGTCAAATGTGACCTAGTGAAAATTCAATGACTTGTATCACTAAAACGGTCACAGATGGAGCCTAAGTTTATGTCACTGACATCTAGGAAGTCACATATGAACTCTCATTTGGTGACATTCAACTTGACTGTCAGTGACCTTTGAGGGTCAAACTCCACAGTGAAATTACAATGACTTGTATCACCAAAATGGTCACAGATTGAGCCAAGGTTTGTATAGAGACATTTATAAAATCACATATGAAGTCCATTTGCTGACCACAACTTGACATTCTGTGACCTTTAAAGTTCACAATTGACATATTGAATACATGTTGACATATTTTAATGACTTGTATCACCAAAACTGCTTCAGAGTTTAGGATTGTATTACAGAAGGTCTTATAAATGTATGTGAACTTTTATTGAGTGACCTTGACATTGATTTTCATTGATTCAAATGTCAAACTTCACATGAAATTTTCATAACTTGTATCATCGCTGTAAGACTGCTTGCTGGTAAGCTACAGGACCCTTGGTCCTATTTTTTATTTCAAATTTACCGCAAAATGAAGCCCCAGCACCCACTGCGCACAAAGACGTCTTCGGTTGGACTCGTTTCAACGCAATTGCATGCCATGGCCGAGACTTGCATGAAAAAAGGCATGAAATAATCAATTTTAATGACGGGGACAATAACATTAAAGACCTCGCCAAAGTAAATTTCAACGGAATGTAGAATTGTTGAAGTGTCTAAAACACATAGTTGTGTAAATTTTAATTTGGTAATAATCAAGTGCAATGCATTTTAATACCAGTGAGTCTTCAAACTGGTGTCAATATCACGGGGCGGACATTTTCCAGTGACTGAAAGAATAAAAAATAAAAAAATAAACAAACAGTTGGGTGGGCTTAGCCCTACCGTCGCTCGTCCTGTATCTGCCCCTGGCACACAGTGTGCATGCTCGGAAGTTTTTCTCAATGTTATCCCAAATATACAGAGAGAGAGCATGACACAAGACTCAGCATGGCATTTTTTGCACATCTGTAAATTTAAAAAATTAACTCAGTAAACAATAAAATAAATGCACTTTAATTTTTTTAAAATTCAGATTTGCACTTTTTAAATAAAAAAAAATTTAATATAACAAGATCCCTCTTCTTTCCTGCTCCTGCCTTATCTTTAGACATCTTGTTCATCATGTGATGATGCCATGAAAATCAAGAATGCATCAGAAACAGTATATGATTAGCATAGTGGATCAAGGCAGGTAATTGTTATACATAGTTATTTCATGTCATTTGAAATGACGTATAAAACATTCTGTAGCCTAAAATGGTTGGTTGCAGCTTACTCAACCATCTTCTAGGCAACGTGAGGACAAACCATTTATATCACTTAAATAGCCGTACAACCTATCACAACAGGATTTGGATTTAACAATGTTTAACCAGAAGGTTGGTATGCTTTCTATGCTCACAAGATCATCTTCAAAGTCTAAACAGGTGCAGTGAAGTAGATAAATAATTTGGATGAATGAAACGGTCTTACAACTGTCTAATTCCAATCCCATTTGTGTATTTTTTTTCGGTCTACAACAATCACAAAATGAATGATGTGTAACATACTGTCATACAGAAGGTATACAATTTGTGGGATCGGTAAGAAAGCATTTTGGAAAATACTGCAATCTACTGCGCATGGAGCACAAACACCTGCAATCACCTTTTGTTGCTTGTGCACTATCCGCGATTGCGCCGGCCAGTGTATGGCACAAGTTACACCTATGGTCCCCGCGACATTTACTCTGTACACGGTTATAAACTTGCACCTTTTTGCCAGTTAGTTTAACTGGCACCTTGTTTGTCAGTTATTGCAACTGTAATTGTACCATTAGTTCATAACAGAGGTTCCGTGTATGTTAAGTGAAAACCACAGTTAAATCGCGCAGGACTCCACCTACATTTAAAATAACAAGGAGACAATGCATTAATTTAACTGTTCAATTCAGTCAGTTTTTAAGAATGTAGATTGCATTATCAACATTACACATAAAGTCGTATTGTGCTCAGTCATGCCCGATAGTGCCCTGTACTGTCCAGATAACCCGGGGAGTTATGAAATGTATTGTAACGTTTTTCGAGTGTCAATGTAACCAAGAGTGACTGCACAAAAATAACTTTATTATTACTTTAGTCTAACTGTAACCAAACTATTGCCAACTGTCACACGCAACAAGTTATTACATACCCATAAACTGATGTTATGTTTCAGTCGTGCCCAATAAATTCATATCCTGTAGGGACATTAGCCAACTGCAGCGAACTGTCACTTACAACAAGTTCGGCTGCAGTATGCCAAGCAGCGCAGAGGTTCATTCAATCTACTCGTCTAACCTGTCTTTTAATTTCTTGTAAAATTTTCAGTTCCCTATCACAGTTCAGCAAACTTAAAATAGGCGGCGATTTCTTTGAGTGCGGTTTCGTCGATATTGTGCGTGATTGACGAACTCATTCACAGCGACCAGAATAATTCTCCGATCCTGAAACTCATTGCGCCTGACCGGTTGACAAGCGTAAAGTGCAGCGGCACTGGAGTCATGCAAGTAAAATACATGGAGTACTGTCACGAAAATGAATCAAAATAAAACATTTTATTCATTAAGACGGTGCCATTATCCACTGTTGTCCAAGAACCCCTAAAAGAAGCCTTCGTTTAGATTTTTTTTGCGTGAAGCATTCAGATTTTCCGTTCGTCGCCATTCTGTTTCAATGTTTGGTCCAACCAGTGACGCCACTCACTAAGCGACGCTGTCATGGCGCCTCCCATGAATTTTTTGCTTGGACTTTATTTAATCACTACGGCAAAACGATGGGTATTAGGAGATAAAAAATTAATCGGAACTTTAGGTTATGAACGCATCCTTCAGATGCACTGAAAATGTTCCGCTGTTGCATGTCCCCTTTAACCTCGTTGAGAATCTTTGGAATGTGCTGGAGAACACTTTACGCAACGGTCTGACTCTCCCATCATCTGTGCAAGATCTTGGCGAAAAATTCATGCAACTCTGTATAGAAATAAATGTTGGGAAATACCATAATCATATCGAAAGGATGCCTTGGCGAATGCATGCTGTTTTCAAAGCCAAAGACGGTCCAACAAAATCTAAGCACATGACCTTTTTTTTTTTTTTTTTTGGGCTGTTTTTATTAAAATGCCACAAGGCACTCATTCTGCCAATAAAAAGAGGTTGATCTCATGAAAAATGAATATTAGAATTATTTAGGTTCTGTTAGGAGTCTCTAGAATTGACCGGTACATTGAAACAATATTGTTCTTCCACTCATGTTAAACTAATAATTTCCATTGAATATTTGTTAAAATGCCACAAATTGTGATCTGAAAATTCGGAGGCGTGTCTCATTTAGAATGAATGAGAATTAAGGTTTTGTTTTGAGTTCCTGGGTCAAGTGGCCAGGTTGTTCATGAAAAAAATTGTTTTTTAATTAAACTAGCGAGAAGATGTATATGTGTAAATGCAATAAACGGGGCGCTGTTTTGCTTATTGCATTCAAATACTGTCCAAGATACGACAGGTTGGGTTTTGGAAATTTAATTTCAAATGGTTTTCATTTTCAAATTGTTAGAAGACTGCATTTTAATTTTAATTGTGACTGAAATATTGCTTGTATCAATGGACAATCAAGTTGTACCCTTGTTACATTTTAATTTTTCTATTTGAATTAAGATTTGAATATTGTTTATGTACAGCGGAGTGTGACTGAAACTTAAATGTCAAATGGCTCTTTCATTTTCATTTTAATATGGTCATAGAATGCTCATGCAAGTACATCCAAGTGAGAAAGAAAATTAGATATTTGCATTTTAATTTTTATTTCTGCTGAACAAAAATATTTGGAAAATTGGGAAATTGTAATGTTGTCATGGAAAATTATTTTCAATTTCAAGTTTTCATTATCATTTGAATGGTCTCTCATTGGCTCCATACTCGGGACTTCTATGGATTATATTCTGACTTGTTAATCAAGGAAACTTAGACTGTGAGTAAGCTTGATTCTCTGCACCCTGTCTTTTATCTCCAGCCCAGCAGCCCGAGTCCCTGGGAGGTGGGGTGCCAGTGACTGCAGACGAGATGAGCGATGTCCTGTACAAGCCGCAGGAGGGTGAGTGGGGAGCAAGGAGCCGAGATGAGGAGTGTGAGCGCATCATCGCCGGGATAGACCAGCTCATCACTGTAGGCAAGTCCAATGCCCTGGGCAGACCTTTGGTCTGCTGATGCGTACAGCCAAACATGGGAAAGCGCATGCAGTCAGATTACAGATATCAAAGATATCCTCTGCCCAGGCATGGCTCTGCATCGAGATCCCAAAAAAAGGAATGGAAGGAATATTATTGCAGTCTGTATGGAAAAAATAAAACTGTCCATAAACTCAGGTTCAGAGACTCATGGAGTGAAAAATGCTTGTATATTGGGAGTCTTGAGTTTAAAAAGTGTGTGTTTCATTCAAATTGAAGTTTTTCATTTACAGACTTTTTTTTTTTTTTTTTTTTTTGGGGCCATTGGCTCCCATAAAGCTGGGTCTTGATTACCAACAGTGCTGAAATGCTTACTTGCCTGTGATTTACCACCTTACATTTGGATGCGTCTCTTTGTTGTAGTCTCAACAAATGTGATCCATCTTTCCAGTGCATTAGAGTATAATCGAACAAAACTAAAAAAATAGTTGCAATTGGCCATTCCGGGCTTCAAGCGAATGAAGACTGTTCCAAGATGAAAGTGGGAATAAGACCTTTGGAAGTTTCTGAAAACTGTATTTACAATAACTAACAGGTTTAATTAAGATAAAACACACGCTAATTCATTTACAGCTCGCTAATGGTTAATTTCTGTCAACCACTGTTATGTTTGTTTTGTTTGAGTTTTATTGCACTTTAGGAAAGACTGGAACATTATATGTTCAGATACATAATATACAGTTGCAATCAAAACTATGAAACCCCCGCTGCAAATTAGGTTTACTGGCAAAATTTACAAACTTCAGCTGTTTGCAATGAACAAATCAAACAAGAACAATTTAAATGGCTCAACCTAACAAATATTACAAGTGGCTCCTCCAAATTCAACACAAAATGCCAATTTTAATGACTACTGCAGGCTCAAAATTATTCAACCCCTTCATGATAAACATCTTTAATACTTAGTAGAAAACCCTTTTGCTACTATGACCTGCTGGAAATGTGATCCTACCAGAGATTTTTTATGGGGTTCAAGTGAGGCGACCGTGATGGGCACTCTAGATTCTTCCCAGATTTCTTCTGAAACCAAGCCTTGGTGGATGTTGAGGTATGCTAAGGATCATTGTCCTTTTGGAAGGTCCAATGATGCCTAAGCGTCAGCTTCCCTAGAGACGGAATGACATTTTCTCCTTGGATATCCTGGTACTTGACTGAATCCATCTTGCCCTCCACAATTCGCAGATTTACAGCGCCAGAGGAAGCAAGGCAGCTGCAGAGCATCAAAAAGCCCGCACAATGCTTCATTGTGGGCAGGGTGTACTTTTCAGTATGCTTCTTTATTCCTCCTGCAGACATACCACTGATTCATAAGCCCAAAATATTCCAGTTTTGTTTCATCACTCCACAGAACAATATCTCAAAACTTCTGTGGCTTATTTATATGGTTTTGAGCATATTGGAGCTTGTGCTTTTGGATCAGTTGTGGTGTATGTCTTGGAGACCTTCAACGTTTAGTATGCGCCCTACTGTGCAAACTGAAACCTCAGTGCTTCCTGCCTCCAAGTCTTGCTGCGGGTCTCCTGCAGTCACTCGAGGGTTTTTGACCACCCGTCTCCTCAGGAATCTGGTGACAGCCATTGATAGTTTCCTCTGTCTGCCACATCCTGGTACTGTAGCGGCTCTTTCTTTAATTGTGAACTTACGAACTATGCTTCCAACTGTATCTCGACAAAAATTCAGTGGCTGCGCTACCTTTTTATATCCTTCTCCTTGTTTGTGCCAGACAATGATCTCCTCTATTAGCTTTTTGGACAATTCTTTTGACAGCCATATTTCTAATATGCAATCAAATGTCACTGTCAACAAACTCATAGTGAGTGCAAGTATTTGATGTGTTATATCTCAAGCAAACCTGATGCAACTAATTAAGCACTTCATTAGCTGCAGTAGGTGTGCTTGAGGCAATACCTGACTTGCAAATATGCTCTTATGATGGATTCTATTCAGGGGGTTGAATAATTTTGAGACTGCAGTAGTCATTAAAAGAGGTATTTTGAGATAAATTTGGAGAAACCGCTTGTAATATTAGTTGTGTTGAGCTATTTAAAATGTTATTGTTTAATTTGTTTATCACAAATAGCTGAAAGTTTGTGAATTTTGCTTTTAACCCCAATTTCAATGGGGGTTAAATAATTTTGATTGCAACTGTATAAGGTAGTATTTTACATTATTAATTGCTTATTTCCGTATTGCCTTGGTATTGGCCTGGGGGTCGCCGTATTGGCCCGAGGCCACAGGCCGAGGCAGAAAATAAGCAATTTATATTACTTTTATTAATTGGTTACGTATGTTGTGCCATCATGACAATATTATGACGATGACTTCTGAAGTACGCGACTTCAAGACTCATTAAAGAGCTAAATGCTAGGTCCGCGACTGTCGTCTGCTTCTTTGAAGAGAGTGAATGCCACAGTTACCGCAACCAAAAGGCCAATACCAAGGCAATGTGAAAATAAGCAATTTGTCATATTTTTATCAAATGGTTAAGTATGTTGTGCTATCATGACAATATTATGACTATGACTTCCGAAGTACGGGACTTCAAGACTCATTAAAGGGCTAAATGCTAGGTCCATGACTGTCGTCTGCTTCTCTGAAGAGAGCGAATGCCACAGTTGCCAATGGTTACTCGTGCACGTGCTGAACTCGGCCAATACAGGTCGGCCAAAACAAGATATATTGGCAGGCCTTTTTTACTGTATGCGGGCAACAACATACATAACCAATTAACCCTTCAAGGCCTAATGCAAAAATCCCAGCAGAGAATCATGCTGCCATGTTTACCATAGTAACCTGTATTTGGGCTGAAGCACAGCTTCTCAGCTTTCAGGAACAGTTGGAATTTTTTTTCTATTGCGCAAAACTTACAGTAATTACGGTACTTTCAAAATTACGCGCATATCTGTGTCGGCTTCTTAAAATGCGCACATGCTGTCCCGGTTTAAATGGGTTAATAAAGGATAGTACATTTTTCCCTTTGTACAATACACTTTTTTTTCCTCTCCCTATATTCCTGTATCATTCTCCCCTTAGTCTCCTGATCTGTAGGCCTTGTTAGTACTAGTTAGTTAGTTGTAGCTGGTTAGCCTGTTAGTTGGGTAGTATGGTAGGTTACATGTGTCTTTATACAGTTGCAATCAAAATTATTCAACCCCCATTGCAAATTGGGTTTAACAGCAAAATTTACAAACTTTCAGCTGTTTGTGATAAACAAATTAAACAATAACATTTTAAATAGCTCAACACGACTAATATTACAAATGGTTTCTCCAAATTTAACACAAAATGCCATTTTTAATGTCTACTGCAGTCTCAAAATTATTCAACCCCTCGAATAGAATCCCTCATAAGACCATATTTGCAAATCAGGTGTTGTCTCAAGCAGACCTAATACAGCTAATCAAGAGCTTAATTAGTTGCATTAGGTTTGCTTGAGATAGAACTCATCAAATACTTGCACTGGCTAGGAGTTTGTTGACAGAGACATTTGATTGCATATTAGAAACATGGCTGTCAATAGAATTGTCCTAAAAGCTAATAGTGGAGATCATTGTCTGGCACAAACAAGGAAAAGGATACAAAAAGGTTGCGCAGGCACTGAATTTTCAGAGATACAGTTGGAAGCATAGTTCGCAAGTTCAGAGTTAAAGGAAGAGTGGCAACAGTACCAGGATGTGGCGGAAAGAGGAAACTATCAATGGCTGTAACCAGATTCCTGAGGAGACGGGTGGTCAAAAACCCTTGAGTGACTGCAGGAGACCCGCAGCAAGACTTGGAGGCAGGAGGCACTGAGGTTTCAGTTTGCGCAGTAGGGCGCATACTAAATGTTGAAGGTCTACAAGGCATACATCACAACTGATCCAAAAGCACAAGCTCCAATATGCTCAAAACCACATGAATAAGCCCCAGAAATTTGGGGTTATTGTTCTGTGGAGTGATGAAACAAAACAAATTTTTTTGGGCCGATGAATCAGTGGTATGTTTGCAGGAGGAATAAAGAAGCATATGCTGAAAAGTACACCCTGCCTACAATGAAGAATTATGGGGGCTTTTTGATGCTGTGCGGCTGCCTAGCTTCCTCTGGCACTGCAAAGTGTGGAGGGCATGATGGATTCAGTTAAGTACCAGGATATCCAAGGAGAAAATGTCATGCCGTCTCTAGGGAAGCTGACGCTTGGGCATCATTGGACCTTCCAAAAGGACAATGATCCTTAGCATACCTGAACATCCACCAAGGCTTGGCTTCAGAAGAAGTCTGGGAAGACTCTAGAGCGCCCATCACGGTCGCCCCACTTGAACCCCAAAAAAAAATCTCTGGTAGGATTTGAAGAACACAGTAGCAGCATGCAAACCCTAGAATATTAGTGAATTGGAGGCCATTGTCCATGAGGACTGGGCTAAGATTCCTTGGGAATGCTGCCAAAAGCTGACATCCGCCTATGCATCACATTTCCAGCAGGTCATAGCGGCAAAAGGGTGCTCTACTAAGTATTAAAGATGCTTGTCATGAAGGGGTTGAATAATTTTAGCCTGCAGTAGTCATTAAAAGTGGCATTTTGTGTTGAATTTGGAGGAGCCACTTCTAATATTTGTTGTGTTGAGCCTTTTAAATTGTTATTGTTTTATTTGTTTATTGCAAACAGCTGAAAGTTTGTAAATTTTGCCAGTAAACCTAACTTGCAACAGGGGTTGAATAATTTTGATTGCAACTGCAGCACCGGAGTCTTGGGAAACAGTATCTTGTTTCACTGTGTACCGTGTATGTGGAAAGAATGACAATAAATCTTCTGACTCAGACTCTCTCTGAATTTCAAAAATATTTTAAGGACAAGTTTCAAAAGCTGAATGAAAATTATCCACCAAGTTTGGTGATGTATGGACAAAATGTCATTGATTTATAGCCAAATCTGAGCCAATCCCATGGACGTGTTTGGCGCTGGTTGCTCCCTTATTCGGTGATTTCAAAATAATTTTATACGCGCTTTTCAAAAGTGTTATGAAACACATGCTATGAGTTTTGTATTGATTAGACAAAAAATATTTGATTCAGAGCCTGATTTGTGTAGTGCCACAAATATTTTTTTGAATTTGTAGTGTCTCCTACTGTTTAATCAGAATGAAGTTTTCAGGCTATGTTCCAAGTCCTGCTCTAAACATATCCTGCAAGTTTCATGATGATTGGCCAGATGGTTGTAGAGTTATGTCTATTTATATGCTGAACCAAGCCTCTCTAAACTTCATTGGTCAGTATTTTCAAAACGAATCAAGATATCAATATGATTTATGCTATTTTTAATAAGCTAGGTCCACTGATGATGCATGGCAAATTTTGTGCAAACTGAACTTACGGTTTAGGAGGAGATGTCAAAAATGTGTTTTTCAAAAAATTCAAAATGGCAGAAAATCTAGCCAGGCAGGTCCTTATTGTGTGCTTGCCATAGGCAAGCAACACATTGTTCTTCTTAAGTCCATTTTTTTTATTATTTTTCCATTTCCACACACTTTTTTGTCACGTATCAAGTGCCCGAGTGTTCACGATAGCGACGCAGTTTAAATGCCGAAACGTCCGGCCCAACTGTGTCTCTGGGTCTTGTACAAACGGTTGCATAGCCCCTTTTCTTTCTTTTGCAATCCCTGTTTTTCATCCCTTTTCATCTCCTTTAAAAATGCATGGTGGAGTTCTGCCATTATGACATCATGGAACGCTGGCCCACTCTAGGCTTAGAGGGCAGCCTCAACACCGCAACCAGTATATAGACAAATTTCAATAGCTGACATTGTTTTAAACTTTAGCATCAACATTTTAGCGAGCACACTCTTGAGGTTCGCCCTGACAAAACGCAGTGCTAGTTGCAATTTGTCGAGGGAGGTCCGATACACCTCTGTAGAAAGTTTTGTGTAAATCGGGCTTGTGGCATGGACGTTATGACCTTTTAAGCAAAACCTTTAATTATAGCTCCGTAGTAAGGCCGATTGGGGTCATACTGTATTTCTTGTGCATGTAATGAAGACACTTTCCAATCATTGGTGAAAGTTTCATGTCTTTATGATGTTCCATCTCACAGGAATTTGTACAGGTTTGCAAAGGTTTCTGAAGATTAATTATCATAAATCAGGAGGAAAACAATAGGGTTTTGCCCTTTGGGCTTGAACCCCTAATTAATCAGGAGGAAAACAATAGGGTTTCAACCTCTTGGGCTGAACCCCTAATAATAATAATAAATCAGGAGGAAAACGATAGGGTTTCAGTAAAGCAAACAAAAAAGTTAGACCATGGGGCATCTTTCTGTTCATAGAAAAAGCAAAAAGAGATGCACATACACACAGAGGTGTTTTACATGACAGAAACTCTTTTTTTTTTTTGCAGAAATATGCAGTACTGTGCAAAAGTCTTTGGCATCCTACATTTTTAAAAATTTCAATCTGGCTTTTGATGTTTACTTTTTGTTTTCCACATTAGTCTTGCTGAAGATAAAACGTGAATTTGAAATTCATATGCAAATTTTAAAAATAGGTTTATAAATAAATATTTTCATTTCAGTAAAAAACAGTTTTTTTTAAATTACAACCCCAATTCCGAAATAGTTGGGACAAAGTGTAAATTGTGGATAAAATCAAAATGCAATGACTTTCAGATCACATGAGCCAATATGTTATTTACAGTAGAACATAGATAACATTTCAAATGTTGAAACTGAGACATTTTACATTTTTATATACAAAATGAGCTTATTTCAAATTTTCTGGCTACAACAGGTCTCACAAAATTGGGACACCGGCAAAAAAGGGGCTGAAAAAGCAATTAATATATAAGAGAATCAGCTGAAAGAACATTTAGCAAGTAATTAAGTTAACTGGCATTAGGTGTGTAACATGATTGGCTATAAAAGGGATGTCTTAGAGAGGCTGAGTCTCTCAGAAGTAAAGATGGCCAGAGACTCTCCAACCTGTGAAAAAAAATTGTGGAATACTTTAAAAACAATGTTCCTCAATGTCAAATTGCAAAGGCTTTGAAGGTCTCATCATTGACAGTGCATAACATCATCAAAAGATTGAGAGAAACTGGAAAAATCTCTGTGCGTAAGGGACAAGGCCGAAGACCTTTACTGGATGCCGTGATCTTTGGGCCCTCAGATGCCACTGCATCACTCACCGGCATGATTCTGTTGTTGACATTACTAAATGGGCCCAGGAATACTTCAAGAAACCACTGTCTGTAAACACAGTCCGCCGTGCCATCCACAGATGCCACCTAAAACTCTATCATGCAAAAAGGAAGCCATTTTTGAGCATGATCCAGAAGCGCTGCCGTATTCTGTGGGCCAAGGCTCATTTAAAATGGACTGTAGCAAAGTGTCCTGTGGTCAGACGAGTCCAAATTTGACATTCTTGTTGGAAATTATGGGCGTCGTGTCCTCCAGGCTAAAGAGGAGAAAGACCACCCCTCCTGTTATCAGCGTTCAGTTCAAAAGCCAGCATCTCTGATGGTATGGGGATGCATTAGTGCATATGGTGTGGGACACTTGCATGTTTTAAAAAGCACCATGAATGATGAATGGTATATAAAGGTTTTAGAGCAACATATGCTCCCCTCCAGACGACATCTATTCCAGGGAAGGCCTTGTGTATTTCAGCAGGACAATGCAAAACCACATACTGCAGCTATTACAACAGCGTGGCTTCATAGTAGAAGAGTCCGCGTGCTGAACTGGTCTGCCTGCAGGCCTTTCACCGATTGAGAACATTTGGCGCATAATTAAACAAAAAGTCTGTCAAAGGAGACCCAAAACTCTCCAGCAGCTGAAAGCTTGTATTAAACAAGAGAGGGATCAAATTCCAATGGCTAAACTCAAGAAACTTGTCTCCTCAATGCCCAGGCGCCTCCACTCTGTGTTAAAAAGAAGAGGGGATGCCACACCATGGTAAACAGGCCCCTGTCCCAACTTTTTTGAGACCTGTAGCAGCCATCAAATTTGAAATGAGCTCATTTTGTGGATAAAATTGTAAAATTTCTCAGTTTCAACATTTGCTATGTTATCTCTGTTCTAGTGTGAATAAAATACTGACTGGTGTGATTTGAAAGTCATTGCGTTTTGATTTTATTCACAATTTACACTTTGTCCCAACTATTTCGGAATTGTGGTTATAGATGCAAATGTGAACAATAGCCGAAACAGAATCGAATGTGAACTGAATGGCCAATCCTATGGTTCACTGCAGCTCAATCAATTGGAGGTGGACAGGAGATGTGCATGTTGAGACAGATAATACGGTCTTGACGGAGCCCTGATGTCAACATCATCATGGCTGTCCGCAGTAACTGGGAGGGATTGTCACAACTGAGACGGTCAGTCTGCAGAAGAGCGGCAACAAGTTTTCCACTCTGCTTGGAACAAACAAAAAGCCAATCATCTTCTAAAACTATAGCACAACAGGACAGTGTCCCAATTTTTGAGGCAAAGTGTTGTAACTCCAAATATTGGTTAGATTTAGCTTTTAACAGTTTACAGCTCTGTATAGTAAATTTCTCAGTTATTAGAAACTTTTAATTTCATTATTATTTGCAAGCATATTTGCCCAACCAAATTGCTTTAAATGTGCCGAAGACTTTTGCAAAGTGCTGTATGATTTCCATTTCTCCCATAACTCTTCAAATTTGGTCTTTTGAAGCCTGAAAGGATTCATGCCAACATAAGTAATTATTACCTCCGCCAAGGAGGAAGAGGTTATGTTTTTGCTGGTGTTGGTTTGTCTGTCTGTCCGTCCATCTGTCTGTGTACAAGATGACTCAAAAAGTGATGAACAGATATCTCTGAAATTTTGTGGGTGAGTTGCTCTTACATGAGGGAGGACGCTATTGATTTTGACCATGATCTGTCAAACCAAAGACATTTTAGGAAGGAAAACTTATCATCCCACAGCCATTGTAAGAACTTGGTCACACTTCCTGTCTCCTAAGTGGGCGCGGTCACGGAAGTATTTTGAGCGTTGTGTTCGCAGCAAATGTTGGAATATTCAAGCATCTGTCTTACATCTGCATGATATGTTTATATTTCTTGAGCCATTTTGCACACTGCTAACGGCTAAATTTATTCTCATTACAAACATGAGTTAGCTTGGCCGTTCGCCAATGTTATTTGACACAAGCTTAAAAATTTGAGTTTGGCTAACAAGCGTTAACTCTGGAGTAGTTGTTAGGTTTTGAACTGGATAATTTTTGTGGGGAAATAAACAACGCTAATCCGAATTTTGTCGTGAAAAAAAATGGAAGCACATATATAAATTCAAAACAGATTTGTTAGCGTTGTTTTATCTCATGAAGCTTTGGTAAAACATAAGGCTTGGAAATTCAAGACCATTGTTACCCTCCCCAGGAGTGGTCGACCAACAAAGATCACTCCAAGAGCAAGGCGTGTAATAGTCAGCGAGGTCACAAAGGACCCCTGGGTAACTTCTAAGCAACTGAAGGCCTCTCTCACATTGGCTAATGTTAATGTTCATGAGTCCACCATCAGGAGAACACTGGACAACAATGATGTGCATGGCAGGGTCGCAAAGAGAAAGCCACTGCTCTCCAAAAAGAACATTGCTGCTCGTCTGCAGTTTGCTAAAGATCACGTGGACAAGCCAGAAGGCTATTGGAAAAATGTTTTGTGGACGGATGAGACCAAAATAAAACTTTTTGGTTTAAATGCGAAGCGTTATGTTTGTAGAAAGGAAACACTGCATTCCAGCATAAGAACCTTATCCCATCTGTGAAACATGGTGGTGGGAGTATCATGGTTTGGGCCTGTTTTGCTGCGTCTGGGCCAGGACGGATTGCCATCATTGATGGAACAATGAATTCTGAATTATACCAGTGAATTCCAAAGGAAAATGTCAGGACATCTGTCCATGAAATGAATCTCTAGAGAAGGTGGGTCATGCAGCAAGACAACGACCCTAAGCACACAAGTCGTTCTACCCCAGAATGGTTAAAGAAGAATGAAGTTAATGTTTTGGAATGGCCAAGTCAAAGTCCTGACCTTGATCCAATCGAAATGTTGTGGAAGGACTTGAAGCGAGCAGTTCATGTGAGGAAACCCACCAACATCCCAGAGTTGAAGCTGTTCTGTACGGAGGAATGGGCTAAAATTCCTCCAAGCCAATGTGCAGGACTGATCAACAGTTACAGGAAACGTTTAGTTGCAGTTATTGCTGCACTAAGGGGTCACACCAGATACTGACAGCAAAGGTTCACATACTTTTGCCACTCACAGATATGTAATATTGGATCATTTTCCTCAATAAATAAATGACCAAGTATAATATTTTTGTCTCATTTGTTTAACTGGGTTCTCTTTATCTACTTTTAGGACTTGTGTGAAAATATGATGATGTTTTAGGTCATATTTATGCAGAAATATAGAAAATTCTAAAGGGTTCACAAACTTTCAAGCACCACTGTACCTTCCTAGCTAAGACAGCTAGACTCAGCTGCGAGTACACCCCGGTAGATGCCTTCCGTGCGGAGATATGAGCAAAAAATTCCTCCGAAGAGACTCATTTCAAACAGGTTCAAACACTTGTAGCCATCTTCTAATCCCGACATGCAACGGTACGCCAGGGAATTCCCATTAGAAGACATGGCGACAAGTGTTTGAACCGCGTCGCTTCAGAGGAATTTTTGCTCATATCTCTGCACAGAAGGCATCTACCGGCGTGTACTTGCTGCTGAGTCTAGCTGTTGTAGCTAGGAAGGAATGTGCGTTTGATTTGTTTCGATCCAAAGAGTTGGGGAAAAATTACAGACGTAGAGCAAAAAAGTATGCCTGAAGTCGATGGATCAAGCAGTGCCTATGTGGGTGTACGTTGAAAGTTAGATTTATAAACACCCACCCACAGTGGCACGCAGGGTCTAAGCCTACCTCAACTCCGCTCCGTAGGCTAAGAGTAATAAATCATTCATTCGTTCAAACTTGTGAAACATTTACGTTTCCTTTCGGCTCTCACATCATCGTCTTGTATTTCGCAGTTTCCCTGCCTTAACTCTGCTTATTTTTTCATTATGAAAGAAAATTGATGCTTCACGTGTCTGAAACCAGCGCACTTTTATTGGAAACACTCTTAAGCACTGAATAAGCTGTCTCCCTACTTGACCATTCCAAATATCCAACCATAAAGTTAAAAATCATAGCCCTGCTCTTCTCTTGTCCCCAGAATCATAGCTGTTGCATCGCATTTGATTACTTTTCGCTCCTGTCCTGGAACGGTCTTCAGTGAAAACTCCAGCGTTATCACTTTGTTCCTTAAAATCAGTTCAGTTATTATTCAGTTTTATGATCCACATTGCAGCTTGCGACCTCTCTAATTGTAAGCAATGTATTAAACACTGTATTTCTACTGAATTTGGAGTTGTGCACGTTCAGTGCGTAACCTCCACTATAAATTGGCCATGTCTGGATTTTTCTTTTCTCATTTCAGTGGGACTTATTGGCATAATTAAGGTGAAAAGAAATAATACGCACAATAACGTAACGTATTTTACTGTAATTGTTTGGGAGCTCAAAGGGCATTGCAAAACGAAATGACATCAGCCAGTTCATTCAGACCTTTTGAAGCTGGAATGAACTGACAGTTGCTCATTTATTTCTTACCTGTCTGCATCCTTGGGAAAAGAAAAGATGGATAGTGTGTTCCTAGCATTATAACCAATTGCTGCTGAAGGATTTGGTATTTTTAGCATGCATGGACAACAACCCAAGATATGGTACACATTTAATGTTTGCGCCTTATTTTGCCGCTTTTTTCCCGCTTGTTTAATATCTGATATCAACCCAGTACAGGCTCGTAGCAATCTAATATATTCCTTTTCCTCTCTAAAAACGATAAAAAGTCAATGACAGTAGTAGTATTACTGAGCATAGGAACACAAGCATTACTTCAGTTTAAAATTTTTATTCATGGTCTCCTGCCATCCATACTGTAATTAACCCCACCTGGGTATAAGAATGGAACTGGACAGGTCAACAGTAATTGCTGCCACCACCTTTTTTATTGGCCTACCGGTAAGGTCCGGCGTCCTAAACTGAGAGCACCACACACTCCACAACGTCAGGCAAAGCAGAATCTTTTTTTTTGACAATTCATCAAACAACCTCCTCTTAGGGAACAAGTAGAAAACTGACCACACCCCCACTTGCAACCCACCCCCCGACACAAGCCAACTCCCCCCACTAACCAGCCGCCCTCAGTATCACAAACCAAACCACCCCACGGCAATTTACTCACTATAAAGTTCAGCATACGCGTAAAATTACACGTGACATTCCAAAGAGCAATAAGGACCATACATAAAGCTTAATGCAGAATAGGCACGCAGAAGTTCACCACAAGTGGGGCTCGCTGAATGAGCTGGACAAGAGAGGCATGCACCCCACCAAACCTACGGCACCCACTAACTCCCCCAACTTTCCTCTCATCCCACAAAGAGGCGGTTTTATTATTAAAAGTAGAAGCTATAAAACATTAAATTAGACAAAGACAGCAAAAAACAAGACAATGCATTAAACACCGGTTCTGCTTTTAAAAGTCCCCTTAACTTTCGGGACGAATAAGACCCTCCCCCAGGGTCAAGGCTTGGCGCTGGTCCAACACGACTCACATATAGCAATAGCCCATGGGGGGGAATAGTCGGTCCAGAACAGCAATCAACGTGCTCACTGCTCATTTAACTGGGAAGCAGTCAACGTCAGCCACAGCATTCCTAAATCCCAAACCCTACCTACCGCCAACCCTATCGCCGGAACATCTGTCCCTACTCTATCTGTCTTCACCGCCAGTAGCCCTAACCGGCTACGAGCGGCCCCCACCCCGCTTCTGCGAGCGCAATTAAAGTGGTTTCAATCGGGCAACATGCCCAAACAACAACGACACTCCGCACCACCAGTTCTTCCCCCTTCTGACTCGGCCCCCCTTTATCAAGTCAATCCCTCAATCACATCCAGCTGGAAATGCTCAACTCCCAACAGCCTTAATTACAACATAAAACTCCTCAATCAACCTTCGCCACCACCCACAATCCAGGTTTACCACAAAACTGTATTTCTGTATAGCCGGATGTTCCGCGAGTGCTGCTGAGAGAGACGCAGGTTTCGAACAAAGTTCATTTTCTCCTGATCTGTTGATCTTAAAAATGTCATTGCAGCATCAAAATGTTCAGAAGATATGTGGCCTGCAAAAAGTAAGTCCAATATTTACTTAGGTGACAATGGGGCAAAATAAATAAATAAATAAATAAAAATTGGTGAGAATTTGTGCTCAGGTTCACACTTCCCATTGGACTTAATACACTCAGGACCCGCAGCTTGTCTCCTTAAGGGGCAGGGCCCTCATGTGACTGATATTGGACATTACTCCTCGATGAAGGGTCTTGCTCTCTTGGGTGTTTGGTCAAACTACAGCAGGGAAAATAAGTATTTAACGCATCACGATTCTTCTCAGTAAATATATTTATAATGGAGCCATTGACATGAAATTTTGATCAGATGTCGGTAACAACCCAAGTAATCCACACATACAAAGAAATAAAAAAATGAGTCCATAAATTAAGTTATGTGTAATAAAGTGGAATGATACTGGGAATAAGTATTGAAGCAAGTCAATTTACAGGGAATAAGTATTGAAGCAAATTGATTTATGTCTGAATGTCTGATTACGAATCCGACCCGCAGGAAAGCCCGCTTACCTCCCTGTCTTTAGAGCCATATGTTTACGATAACGAAAGTTATTTCAGAACGGGAAAACAAAAGATCAAACCCTGAACCTATGTTTATCTGCCATATTCGAAAGTCTGTGAAATATAAATTGCTAGACTAATGAAAGTAAGTGGCAAAATCCGACAATGAACATTATCCAAATGCAGTTGCAGGACTGAAGACTGGGTCTGTACCAGACATCCCACTTCAAACTGAAACTTAAACTGTCCTGTCTCCACTACCACAACAACAACATGTTTCATCTATGGGCTTTCCTACCTCTCATAAGAAAGCTGCTCCTAGACTTAAAAAAGTGCTGGATACTGTCAGCAAAGGCTCCAAAGCCATAAAGACTTAAGAGCAAACATGAAATGCCTTTTATGCCTTTTAACACAACTTGGATTGCAAGCCAGCTAAGGTAAGACCATTAATGGTCATGTCCATTCGAAATGCAGTTTGTTTTTGCTCTTTGTTGGCTGCTAATTACGTTAGTTTTGGTCGTAGAGCAATAAACCATACGTAGTTTGAATCTGCTTTTATATGATATGTCATTTGCGCGGTAGAATGAAGTGACAGATTTGTTAGCACCACATATGCGACTCATGCAGCACTCCGTGGTTGTGCTCCAACCTCATTTACAACCCCAATTCCGCAATAGTTGGGACAAAGTGTAAATTGTGAATAAAATCAAAATGCAATGACTTTCAAATCACACCAGCCAGTATTTTATTCACAATAGAACAGAGATAACATAGCAAATGTTGAAACTGAGAAATTTTACAATTTTATCCACAAAATGAGCTCATTTCAAATTTGATGGCTGCAACAGGTCTCGAAAAAGTTGGGACAGGGGCCTGTTTGCCGTGGTGTGGCATCCTTTCTTCTAATTAACACAGAGTGGAGGCGTCTGGGCATTGAGGAGACAAGTTTCTTGAGTTTAACCATTGGAATTTGATCCCGCTCTTGTTTAATACAGGCTTCCAGCTGCTGGAGAGTTTTGGGGCTCCTTTGACAGACTTTTTGTTTAATTGTGCGCCAAATGTTCTCAATCGGTGAAAGATCAGGACTGCAGGCAGGCTAGTTCAGCACACGGACTCTTCTACTATGAAGCCATGCTGTTGTAATAGCTGCAGTATGTGGTTTTGCATTGTCCTGCTGAAATACACAAGGCCTTCCTTGGAATAGATGTCGTCTGGAGGGGAGCATATGTTGCTCTAAAACCTTTATATACCTTTCATCACTCATGGTGCTTTTTAAAACATGCAAGTGTCCCACACCATATGCACTAATGCATCCCCATACCATCAGAGATGCTGGCTTTTGAACTGAACGCTGATAACAGGAGGGGTGGTCTTTCTCCTCTTTAGTCCGGAGGACACAACGCTCATGATTTCCAACAAGAATGTCAAATTTGGCCTCATCTGACCACAGGACACTTTGCCACTTTGCTACAGTCCATTTTAAATGAGCCTTGGCCCACAGAACACGGTGGCGTTTCTGGATCATGCTCAACAATGGCTTCCTTTTTGCATGATAAAGTTTTAGGTGGCATCTGTGGATGGCACGGCAGACTGTGTTTACAGACAGTGGTTTCTTGAAGTATTCCTGGGCCCATTTAGTAATGTCAATGACAGAATCATGCCAGTGAGTGATGTAGTGGCGTCTGAGGGCCTGAAGATCACAGGCATCCAGTAAAGGTCTTCGGTCTTGTCCCTTACGCACAGAGAATTTTCCAGTTTCTCTGAATCTTTTGATGATGTTATGCACTGTCGACGATGAGACCTTCAGAGCCTTTGCAATTTGACATTGAGGAACATTGTTTTTAAAGTACTCCACAATTTTTTTTACGCAAGCCTTCACAGGTTGGAGAGTCTCTGGCCATCTTTACTTCTGAGAGACTCAGCCTCTCTAAGACATCCCTTTTATAGCCAGTCATGTTACACACCTGAAGCCAGTTAGGGTAATTACTCGGTAAGTGTTCTTTCAGCTGATTCTCTTAAATATTAATAGCTTTTTCAGCCCTTTTTTGCCTGTTTCCCAACTTCTTTGAGACCTTTTGCAGCCAGAAAATTCGAAATGAGCTCATTTTGTGGATAAAAATGTAAAATGTCTCAGTTTCAACATTTGAAATGTTATCTATGTTTTATTGTAAATAACATATTGGCTCATGTGATCTGAAAGTGATTGAATTTTGATTTTATTCACAATTTACACTTTGTCCCAACTATTTTGGAATTGGGGTTGTAGTTGCTTGGTGTAACAGTTGGGTTTCATTTTGTTAAAAATGGTTTTCATTGGCTGCTAGCCAAGTGAGTTTATAATACGATTATTGCTGCACTGTTAAAGGGATAGTTCACTTTTTTTGAAGTGGGGTTGTATGAGTTACAAATTGCCACTACTTACATTAGATGCAGTAGAAAGCTCTCCGATCTCCTCCAGGTAGCCGCACTAGCGCATAGTACTGGGTGGAAATTTAGGCGATACACTGTTGTGAACGGGACCAGGGAAACAGCGTATTTTTGCGGCCTAAAAGAGGTCCTACTTGAAAATAATACACCATTTCAGTTGTACGCTATATTAAAAAGAATTACAGTGCTTTACCTGCTCGGAAAAAGCACAGTTGCTCTTGAACTAACCAAATGACGTAGTCCTCACGTGGCGCATCGTAGTTAACTGCGTGCTGTAGCGGTCACAGTAAAGCTGCTTGCACACTGGACGCGAAACAAATTTTTCGCACGACACATTATATTCAAAGTCATGGCGACAAGTGTTTGAACTGCGTTGCTTCGGGGGAAGTTTTTGCTCATATCTCCGCACGGAATGCATCTACCGGCGTGTACTCGTGGCTGAGTCAAGCTGTCTTAGCTAGG
Source organism: Gymnothorax javanicus (assembly GCA_029692085.1). NCBI lineage: Eukaryota > Metazoa > Chordata > Actinopteri > Anguilliformes > Muraenidae > Gymnothorax > Gymnothorax javanicus. Next base: position 103,462,574 of record CM056195.1, read on the forward strand.
AAGGCATGTGTGTTTGATTAGTTACGATTAGAAGAGTTGGGGAAATGTTACAGACGTAGAGCGAAAAACTATGCCTGAAGTGAATGGATCAAGCAGCGTCTCTGTGGGTATACATTGAAAGTAAGATTTATAAATATCAACCCACAGAGAGACGCAGGGTCTAGTCGCGGCGCAGTGGGGGAAAATGACACAAATGATTGCAAATAACTGTATTCGCTTTATTTTTGGCCCATTGGGACTATGACATAGAATTTTCGTGTTCACATAATCAGGAAGTGGGCATAACAACAGAAAAGCAGTGATGGATTTGGCTGAAAACTTGCAGAATAATGGGAAGTATGACGATGAAGATATTCTACTGTTACAGTATTTTTCATTTCCTAAAACGGTAAATCAAAACTATCACGTAATTACCAAAATGAACAAGTAACTGAAATCTATGAATCTTTTTGTGATTTCAAGACACTGTCCTTACACTGCACAGATAAACCATATTCTACTTCCAAAATGTTCTGATTTCCAATGCAAAATTATGGCCAGATGTATCAAAATGGATCTCTAATAATTTTATGCTCTAATGCAGTTAGCGACGATGCTTTTGGGAAATGCATTCCTGGATAGTACAGGACGCTGCGATGTTGCCAGCATAATATAGCTTGCTTGCTAGCTACCTAAAAAACGTGCTTCTCAGCGCAATGATTTTCTGCTGCTAAGTAGCTGGCGACTGTAGATGTCAAAGAAAGATATGCACAAGTAACGTTACTGCTAAGCCAGAAACACAAACCAACATTGCTCGCATAACTATCGGTGCAACTGAGCCTTTGTCAGAATTTGACTGAATTGCTAATAATTTTATTAATGCACTAGCTAGCTGGTAAGCAGCCTCGTTAGCGTTTTGCACATAGCCTAAAGCAGCTAACGTTAACCCTTTTAAAATTTAAATTCTTTTAGTTGGCCGGTTTGAATTGTTGAATATTACAAAACTTCACCATCGACTTCAACTTAAGTTAATCCACTTACTCTGGCTATAAAAGCCATTTCAAACATTGACAATTCCTCGTAGGCTGGTACGGGACCGATGCACTCACTCAAATGAAATACAGCAGATGATACAGCTGCGTTTTAGTGAAGGCGGGGCTAGCAGAGACTGATGTTGCGCTCTGATTTGTTGAGCATCTTGGTGCTTTTGAGAGAGTGGCAGACAGGCTGTAATTGAAAGCAGCATCGAAAATGATCTGTAGTCATGGCGCTACTGTTAAAGCGCTTTCACACTGGACGAAACAAAATTTTTAAGACGCCAGATTACATTTAAAGTCAACGCAAAGACGCGTTCGCGTCTTACCGTTGACTTTGAATGTAATCTGTCGTGCGAAAAATTCTTTTCGCGTCCGGTGTGAAAGCAGCTTTAGTCAAATAAATATTTCAATTCAAACTAAGGTGGCGGAACGCAGTTCCGGACCGTTCCCGCCCACTTTAACCCCTGATGATATTGATATGCTTGCTGAGGTGATAGTAATTTTTATGGCTATGGTGTGTTGGTACTCCTTACCGGTAGGAATTACTAAATGTACTCCTACTCACATTTTAACTCTCTTGGGAACTGTTAAGTAGTTTTGAATGCGAGGGGAACCTGAAGAATCTGCCATATGGATGCAAAAGACCTTCAGCACCATCTTTCTTTGTTGACAGACATTGCAGCTCCCTTCTCTGGCCCAGTGGACCTTGCCCAGTACCCAAAGTACTGTACAGTGGTTGCATATCCCACGGACCTTGGGACCATCCGGCTAAGGCTTGTCCATAGATTCTACAGGTCAGTGTAGTGTTCCTGGCTTGCATAGGTGGGAGGAAGTGCATTACCATTGACTGATTGTGTCCTGGCAGGCGGATTTCGGCTCTGGTGTGGGATGTCAGGTACATTGCCCACAATGCGCGGACCTTCAACGAGCCCCGCAGCAAGATCGCACACTCGGCCAAGATCCTCTCTGAAACACTACTAAAATTCATCAAGTGAGTCCTAAGCCTTGCCCCCCTCTCAAGTTACTTTTGATGCTATAGCAACCCTCCCTGTTTCTAGAGATTTTCTTTCCTGCTGCAGAAACTTGCCCTGTTCCTAGAGTCCTACCTTCCTGCTGCAGTGACCCGCCTTGTTCCTGGAGTTCTACTGTCCAGTTGGTTTTCATTGCACCCTCATGTCACACTCCTGATCCTATTTAAGCATTGCACCGCAAGCTCTCGCCGTTGGTTTGGGTGTGCTTTTTGAGGGTGAAAACCTACTGCAGTGGTTACCAGCTCTATTCTTGGAGATCTGCAATCATTCAGGTTTTTCTCTCCAACCCTAATTTAGCGCATTTTACCAACTTGCAGCTCAACATGGTCTGTCATTCAAAATCAGGAGCTGTGTTTGGGTTGGAGTTAAAACCTGTAGGATGGTAGATCACTTTTAACTTGCCTTTTCAATTTTGTCAGTTTACTTTGAATGACATTTAAGACCAAAAATTGATTTTTCAAAGGTTCAGCACACTGTTTCATTTATGTTTTAACATGAGATTTGAAGATTATATCTCATCACTGGAAAATTGATCAGTATATTCTGGAAAAGCCGAATGATGCCGCTTGGATTTGTGAATGTGTACATAAACCTCTTTTCTGGTGTTTGTATCAGTAACCAGAACTGCACGGACATCGTTGAAATTTATCACGCAGTAGAGGACAAGGATTCTTCTGAGGCTGAGGTACGGAAATTGCTGTGCTCATGGTTCCGGGTTTGGGGTTGCAGATAGATGTTTGGGGACGGGTGGGAGTTTGGGTTTATGGGTTGGTCTACAGAAGAACAAGTTGGGGTCTGAGTGAGTGGGTGTTTGGGAAAGAGGCTAGGTGTTTGGGACAGGAGGAGAGTGTTTGCGTATGCGGGTAGGCGTTTGCGTGTGTGGGTAGGTGTTGGAGTTGTGGGTGGTTGTTTGGGCGAGATGGTGGATGTTTGTGTGTTTGTATGGGTTTTTGGATGTGTGGGTGCTTGTTTGCTTGTGACAGTGGGTGTTTGGGTGTGCGGGTGGGCGTTTAGCTGAGGGAGTGGGTGTTTAGCTGTGTGGATGGGTTTTCGGGTATCCAGATGGGTGTTTAGGTGTGCGGGTGGGTGTTTCGGAGAAGTCGTGGGGGTTTGGAGTTATGGCTAGGTGTGTAGATGGGGGTTTAGTTGTGCGGGTGTTTGGGGGAGAGGGTGGGTGTTTGGGAGAGGAGGAAAGTGTTTACGTGTGTGGGTGGGTGTTTTGAGTTGTGGGTGTGTCTAGGGTAGAGGGTGGGTGTTTTGCATGGTAAGTGGGTGTTCAGGGTAGAGGGTGTGTTTGGGCAGAGAGGGTGGGTATTTGGCTATGGCTGTGTGTGTTTGGAGAAGTGGGTGGGCGTTTAGGGGACCGGGTGGTAGGATTTTTGGGGAATGGGTGGGGTTTGGGGTTGTGGGTTGGTGTTTTGAAGAACTGGCGGAGGTTTCGATGTACAGGTGTTTGGGGGAGAGAATCGGTGTTTGGCAGATCGAGTGGGAGCTTGGCTGCTAGGGTGGGTGTTTGCATGTGAAGGTGGGTGTTTTGAGTTGTGTGTGGGTTTTTGAGAAAGGGAGGGTGGGTGTTTGGGTATGTGGGTGGATGTTTTCAGAAAATGGTGGGTGCTAGCATGTGCAGGTGGGTGTTGGACATGCGGGTAAGTGTTTGCGGGAGGGGTGGGTTTCTGCGTGAGAGAGCAGGTGTGAGCAGGCGGGTGTTCGTAGTTGTGAGTAGGTGTTTGGGGGAGAGGATAGATGTTTGGGTGTGGGCAGGTGTGTTTGGAAAATATGCGGGTGGGTGTTTGCATGCATGGGTGGGTGTTCAGAGTTTAGGGAGGATGTTTGAGGGAGATGGTGGGTTTTTGGGTGCGTGGGTGGGTATTTGCATGCATAGGTGGATGTTTGCTTGTGAGGGTGGGTGTTTGGTTGTTTGAGTGGGTGTTTGGAGTTTTGGGTGGGCGTTTTGGGGGCCGGGTGGACGTTAGGGAAATGGATGGGAGTTTGGAGTTGTGGGTTGGTGTTTTGAAGAGCTGGCAGGGGTTTGGGTGTACGGATGTTTGGGGGAGAGAGTTAGTGTTTGGCAGAGCAGGTGGGTGTTTGGCTGTGCAGGTGGGTGTTCACGTGTGAGGGTGGGATTTTGAAGGAGAGGGTCGATTTTTTTTGGTGTGTGGGTCAGTGTTTTGGTGCGTGGGGGGATGTTTAAGGAAGATGGTGGGTGTTTGCATGTGCGGGTGGTTGTTTAGGCATACGGGCAGGTGTTTGCAGGAGGGGTGGGTGTCTGCCTTTGAGAGTGGGTGTGTGCAGGCGGGTGTTTGTTGTTATGAGTAGATGTTTGGGGGAGAGGATAGATGTTTGGGTGTGGGGAGGTGTGTGCGGGTGGGTGTTTGCATGCATGGATGGATGTTTGGAGTTTTAAGTGGGTGTTTGGGGGAGATGGTGGGTTTTTGGGTGCGCTGGTGAGTGTTTGTGTGCAGGTCATTCCATGGCAAATCAACCAAGAATTCCCTTAACCTCTCAGATTTTTTTTGAAATTTGGGAAAAGGATTGAGACCCACAAGTCTACTGGAAATATTTTTGCTGTAAGCCTCTTAATTTGGGAACTACGCACTAACAAACTTTTAGCTAATTAGTGATACCTTGGGAATTTAAACAACCATATCTCTGAAAGTATAGCACCAAGTGATGGTCTCATTTTGTAGCTTTTTTTTTTTTTTTTTTTTTTTTAAATTTGGCATCTCCAATCCCACCCGAATCTGGAATGCCCACTTGGTGAACTTTGTACAAGGCTTGCTCGTATGCGACCCCCTGCTGCCAATTCAGGAGAGTGTAGACAGTTCGCGGCTCTCCTCCGAAGCACGCACCTGTCAGCCACTTCTTCTTATACACTCATTGGTTGAATCTTCGCAAGTTCAGAACGAGGGCGGAGGATACCGGGACATGAACAGGCTTAGAATCTTCCTGAAGAGCGCCCGTCTGGCCAACAGGAGGCACTTGAGCAACGAACAAGGCAACTATTATTTTCCCTTCCCGGCAGTCCCTTCCCAATTTGCAACCCTGTAGCGCAATAGCCAATTGTGCGCTACTCTGAAAAAGCTGCCGACCACTGCCGGCTGGTACGAGGCGGGGATCGAACCCGCGACGTGATAGTCACTTCTGCTTCGCAACGCAATGCTTTTACCGAGTGAGCTATCCGGCAGCACACATTTTGTAGCTTTCATCAAGCCCTGTAAGCCCACTGTACAAGCTGTCTCTTGAGGCCAATTAAAAAAAAAAAGTTATCAGAAATTATAACATTCAAAGATGCACCCCAAAATTATATCTTTAAATCTGTCATTCATGTCAGAGGTACCTTATGATGTAAAGAAGTTTTGCTGTAAATTTGTTGATGGGCGCACTGACAGTTTCATTTTCAACTAGGCCTCAGGGGGAGGCCTATTTGTTTTGAGTGGGGGAGAGAGTAGGAAGGGTATATGAATAAATTTCCTGGCTTCAGTTTCTTTGGAAGGAAAAAAAAAAAAAAAAAACCGCGGTTCCAATATACCATGGTTGCTCAGAGCAGCCACAGCACCCTGAAAACAGCAAACACCAGTAAATATTCCTGTTCTGGGCCAGTCTAAAGAAAAAAATAGACCTGAATATGTGCAACAAAATGCTCAGTCTCTACTCAATTGTCTTACCCCCTAAGTACACCCTTACCACAGGAATTAAGATGGTAATTAGCAGCTAGGTGTTGCTGATCAAATGCACTTGATTAATTGATCATCCGCAAGTGTGACCACCTCTATAAAAGCACAGGTTTTGGCACTTTGCTGGTCTGGAGCATTTATGCGTGTGTTAGCACAATGCCAAGAGATAAAGACATCAGCAATCATCGAAGAGAGGCAACTGTTGCTGCCCATCAATCTGGGAAGGGTTATAAGGCCATTTCCAAACAATTTGAAGTCCATCATTCAACAGTGAGGAAGATTATTCACACCCCAGCAAATTCACCCCAAGGTCAGACTGTGCCATGCTGAGAGAAATTACTCAAAACCCAAGAACAACACATCGGTAGTTGGCATTTTAAATGCTTAAGTTCACGACAGTACAATTTAAAAAAACTGAACAAGTATGACTTGTTTGGAAGGGTTGCCTCCTCTCTCCAAAAAGAAGATGGCACGGCTTGGGTTTGCAAAGTTGCATTTTAATAAATCACAAGCCCTCTGGAACAATGTCCTTTGGACAGACGAGACCATAGTGGTATTGTTTGGCCATAATGCACAGCGGCATGTTTGGTGAAAACCAAACACAGCGTATTAACACAAACACCTCATACAGTTGTGTTAAAAAAATAGCAGTTCAACATCAATACCCTGTTGAACCACTGTTAGTTGTGATACTGATATTTCTGCATGGCATATAATTTACTTGTGGATGTAGCAATGTAATAGAAAAACAACGGACCCAACTGTCATGACATGCACTCTGCTTGCTCTGAGAAATTGACCCATTCATTGAAAGTGGTGTGTTCAAAATACAACCCCAATTCCGAAATAGTCGGCACAAAGTGTAAATTGTGAATAAAATCAAAACGCAATGACTTTCAAATCACACCAGCCAGTATTTTATTCACAATAGAACAGAGATAACATAGCAAATATTGAAACTGAGAAATTTTACAATTTTATCCACAAAATGATTTAATTTCAAATTTGATGGCTGCTACAGGTCTCAAAAAGTTGGGACATGGGCCTGTTTCCCATGGTGTTGCATCCCCTCTTCTTTTTAACTCAGAGTGGAAGCGTTTGGACATTGAGGAGACAAGTTTCTTGATTTTAGCCATTGGAATTTGATCCCACTCTTGTTTAATACAGGCTTCCAGCTGCTGGAGAGTTTTGGGTCTCCTTTGACGGACTTTTCGTTTATGCACCAAATATTCTTAATCGGTGAAAGATCAAGACTGCAGTTGGGCCAGTTCAGCTCACGGACTCCTCTACTATGAAGCCATGCTGTTGTAATAGCTGCAGTATGTGGTTTTGCATTGTCCTGCTGAAAAACACAAGGCCTTCCCTGGAATAGATGTTGTTTGGAGGGGAGCATATGTTGCTCTAAAACCTTTTTATACCTTTCAGCATTCATGGTGCTTTTTAAAAAACCACACCATTTGCACTAAAGCATCCCCATACCATCAGAGATGCTGGCTTTTGAACTGAACGCTGATAACAGGAGGGGTGGTCTTTCTCCTCTTTAGCCCGGAGGACACGACGCCCATGATTTCAAACAAGAATGTCGAATTTGGCCTCGTCTGACCACAGGACACTTTGCCACTTTGCTACAGTCCATTTTAAATGAGCCTTGGCCCACAGAAGACAGCGGCGCTTCTGGATCATGCTCAACAATGGCTTCCTTTTTGCATGATAGAGTTTTAGTTGGCATCTGTGGATGGCACAACGGACTGTGTTTACAGACAGTGGTTTCTTGAAGTATTCCTGGGCCCAGTTAGTAATGTCAATGACAGAATCATGCCGCTGAGTGATGCAGTGGCGTCTGAGGGCCCGAAGATCACGGGCATCCAGTAAAGGTATTCGGCCTTGTCCCTTACGCACAGAGATTTTTCCAGTTTCTCTGAATCTTTTGATGATGTTATGCACTGTCGATGATGAGACCTTCAAAGCCTTTGCAATTTGACATTGAGGAACATTGTTTTTAAAGTATTCCACAATTTTTTTTATGCAAGCCTTCACAGGTTGGAGAGCCTCTGGTCATCTTAACTTCTGAGAGACTAAGCCTCTCTAACACATCCCTTTTATAGCCAATCATGTTACACACCTAATGCCAGTTAACTTAATTACTTGCTAAATGTTCTTTCAGCTGATTCTCTTATATATTAATAGCTTTTTCAGCCCTTTTTTGCCTGTGTCCCAACTTTTTTGAGACCTTTTGCAGCCAGAAAATTTGTAATAAGCTCATTTTGTGGATAAAAATGTAAAATGTCAGTTTCAACATTTGAAATGTTATCTATGTTCTATTGTAAATAACATATTGGCTCATGTGATCTGAAAGTGATTGCATTTTGACTTTATTCACAATTTACACTTCGTCCCAACTACTTCGGAATTGGGGTTGTAATAGCGGTGTGGAGTTTAACCCCTTTGTGCAGATGTAGATGCCAGCGGACATGGAGCTGCTCTGTTTATGCACGCAGTTACACTACTGTATCACTAGATGGCACACCCAGATTCGTTATTGAATATTCACTAGCAGACCGAGCTCGAGCTCAGTTTAGAATATGGACGGGTTATGTTCCATCCCTGTTTCACAGGAGTTGCATGAATTAAACTACTCAGCTTAGCCTGATGTGCAAACTGATCAATATACTTGCCCATACTGTCTTATGGCAGTTTAAAAAAAAGATTTCTTATGACAGAAAAAAATTGTTGTCCTTTGTAACAACTACTTCAGCTATAGTGAGCCAATAGTATCCCAACTAAGTAGTTTTTAAAAAAAAAAGTTTTCTGAAGCAAAAATTTGCCATGGTATTGATACTATGTCATTCTACTATCAATTATAGTCATCACATATTAAAAATGCATAATTTCTTACCCTGGATTTATGCGTAGATTCATCTATCGAATAATTCAGCTGTCTTTTGGAGCCTCACACAAGGTCTCACGGAAATACAGTCACTTCAATGGTTATTCAATGGTATCTGCATAAAAGCAAAGTTATAGTACACGCCCACTTGAAACTCTCCCGGTAATGACCTATTGATTGACACGATTTTTATCCAATTCCAGACAGTATAAGCTTTCCTCAGTAATTGAAAGACATTTATTGGACCTTAAGAAACGTATTTAAACACTTGCGTAATAGAAGTTAGGTTGTATTCTCTCAACTTTGCGCATCTTAGAATGACGTGATTGCATGGAAAATAAGACTTTCAGAACCAAGCCTGGAGGGCAGAGCTTGTATTTGAGGAATGGAAATGTGATTCTGAGATGGAAAATGGCAGTTATTCTGAATGGAACAGACTGGAGGGCTGACAGCATTGATTATTTGGAGGAGCAATTCAGTGACGGACAGTTTTTTTTTTTTTGAAGTGTTAGTAAAACTGTCTTTGTATGGTGTAGCTCTATCTTACTTCTAGCCAGCTAGCTAACTAGCCAGTCATTTCTTATTTTTGGTTTACCACCGTGATCACAGCGCTAGTTTTTCACATTGGGTAACAAGAGTAGTCGATACTGCAATGTGATGGCATTTTGCTTAATGTGGCGATCTGTTTTAGAATTTATACCGCATTCAACGAAATGGAATGCCTTGGACTTCCGCTCATTTAAAATGTCAACAACTATTACTGTGTTGTGAGTTATACTAGCTCTTTATAGGGTGTGAAAAGCGTTGTTACAAGCTTGCGTTTCGCTTGGCTGATCAGAATTGTAAACAGCAAGCTTTCCATCTGAGTGAATGTTCTGATGGTAAAATAAGCAGTTCCTTTCATGAGTACATCTGGTTGCTGATGCGGCTTTGTTGAAAAATGGATGAAACTCTGAACTTTATCATGGAGAAAAGGTATGTTTTTGGTTTGGAGAGGTTACTGGTGACCATTGTTGTCCAGCTGATAAACTCGTGCTAAATTTAACCAGAAAATTATTAATTCATATTGAATTTCATGAGTCAAAAGTTGATTTGTGTTAAAAATATGATTATTTTCTGATGTGACTGTGCGCCATTTTGAGGGCTGTCTTATTTGGCTTTCTCTTTCGAAGTCAAATAATATTTAATGCTCAGATGAAGAATACTTTTGTTTTAACCCCCAGCCATTTTTGAGTCCTCAGTATTATTTTTTAATAATAATTTTGGCGCAGAATTTTCATGAAGATTTTTTATGTTTGCAGCCCCTTTTCTCTACCAAAATCATGAAATAAACTGAAATACTATGGAATGCTAAATGTTGCAAGTGTCTCGTCTCAGTTGAGCCATATTCCCCCTCTCTATGAAGCTTAAATCTTGAATTATGAAGCATTAAATAGGGTAAAGCATAAACCACCATATTTGGCCTCTGCGCAAAGGGGTTGATTACAGAATTCATTCATTCTGTGAAGAAACAGGTGTCACTAATTGTCCTTTTTAAGGAAGAAGGGAAGCAGTTGTTTCACACATTGTTATAAAATATATTTCCTTCTAAATTGTGGAGTAAAGTGGGCCGTTGCAAACGTTGTTCGGAGGAACAACGTAATTTGATTAAAAAGTTGATTGGAGAGGGGAAGACGTATAAAGAAGTGTGGCAAATTGTAGGATCTTCAGCTGAAATGATCTCAAATGCTTTAAAATGGCAACAAAAACCTGAAACACGCAGAAGGAAATGAGCAACTACTGTTAAAACAGATCGGAGAATAGTCAGAATGGCAAAGATTCAGCCAGTCATCACCTTCTATGGAAGCCCGTAGTGGACAATATTCAAATAAAAATGTAATCCCACTATTGCATTATAATTTTCCACTAATGAATGAGTTATTTGAGAAAATATTAAATTGAAAATGCATTAATCCAATTATCACTTTCATTTTCTCATACACATGTGGGAAATCTATGACTATATTCAAATGATAATGAAAAGCTGTTTGACATTTCATTTTCAAAGTCATGCTCCGCAATACAGTGGACAATATTCAAATGCAAAAAGCAAAACAGCACCCCCAGCCTATTGCATTTACATTTACATGTCAGCACGCTTTTTTAGGGTCAACATGAAAATGAAAATGCTGTTTTCTAATCACTTGGAAATAATAATGATATAATAATGAAGACGACATTTGACATTTCATTTTCAAAGACTTATCCTGCAATACATGGGACAATATTCAAATGCAGTAAGGGAAACAGCGCCTCCCAGTCCATTGCATTTTCAAATACATGTCACCACGCTCTTTTGGGACACAATGAAAATTAAAATACAATCTGTCAGCATCTCATCAAGGCGGGTCTTCCGCTAGGACGTCACTCATTAGGGGCGCCAATGGAAACCATGTTCCTCATTTGCATACCAACCAATCAGCTTCTGGGTATCGCTTGTATGCATGGAGGCTTACTGATAATGTCATGATGGCTAGGCCGATATGTATTGTGTGCCATCGCGCATTAGGCTACGTTGCACTATGGATGTAGCCATCTCGGCAGCTAGTATGCTAGCTAACGTTAACTAAGGAAAATATTTGTAAAGGATCATGACATTAAAGCGATATGATTTGATTTTTGCCCCAACTCTATTAACTGAGCTAGCTGTAATATGCATGAACTTATCCGAGGCTTCGCGGCAGTGTTGTGCAACTGCAACCCAAGTGTGCTTGCAGATTTCAGAGGCGTTAGCTAGCTTGCTAGTGAGTCTAAATGCAATCGCTTAGGTACAGCTAGCTAGCTATGATGCCTACTGGAGAAGCTTACAGCCCTGATTTGTCGCTTTCAATGCCATCTCGCACACACGACCTCTTTCACCATTGATCAGCAGCTTCTTTTACCTAAAGAACAAACTGACAGCTCTCCCTGAGACATGTTATTTCATAGCTAGTTAAAATAGCATTATCCTTCCATGCGTGCTATAGCGTATTACATTACTCCTGATAAAACGCTATCCGTCTCCCTACCCTGCTGACGCTAGTTAGGGGAAATGTTTGTCATCATTTTTATACTTAATCTCTGTGATTCGGTTTTTGCCCTAGCTTCACAAGCTAGCTTGCTGACAAAAATCATGGTATGGGGGTGTTTTTCATACTATGGTGTTGGGCCTATTTATAGTATACCAGGGATAATGGATCAGTTTGAATAATCAAAATACTTGAAGAGATTATGTTGCCATGTGCTGAAAAATTCCCCTGAAATGGGTGTTTCAACAAGATAATGACCCCAAACACACAAGTAAGCGAGCAACATCTTGGTTCCAGACCAGCAGGATTGAGGTAATGGAGTGGCCAGCTATATCCTCTAACCTCCACCCCATTGAAAACCTATGGGGTGATATAAAAAATGCAGTTTCTGAAGCAAAACCCAAAACTCCACTGGAACTGGGGAATGTAGTTTGTATATCCTGGGTGCCAGAACTTCGTTGACGGCAGTTACAGGGGCGCCGTAAGGGGGGGTAACCATGGACGATTCTAGGGGCCCAGCATTCACAGGGGCCCCACAGAGGATACTATTATTAACATTTGTAAACAAAACATATGGACACTTTTATTTTATATTTTAATTTTTGTAATAACTTGATCAATTTAAAATGAATTTGTTGTTTCCCAATTTTCAACTTTTTAAGAATAATCTCCACACATGCCCGCCTCCCCCCTTACTGTTCATCAGCCAGTCACAGCTCAGATGTACTCATGCATCAACGAGAATGGCAACGCATTCGACTTCCTCACTGTGAGCTGAGTTGTGTATGTGGTTGATTTGTCAATGCTCTTCTGACAATAAAGATGTAAGTGCTCCACAATACGCTAAATTACAAGTACACGAGCTGGTCTGCTGCAGAAGTCCAATAGTCTACTTATTAGGCCTTAGCTTCGGTGACTAATACTGCAGATCGAAGAGCAAATTTTGTTATATCAGACTGTTTTTTCATAACCAGTTTTTTATTTCGCTATTTAGATTTTGTGCATTTCTAAAGGTAATGGAAACGCACCTTGAGAGTGAGGACGATGTCCGACGTTATTAGCCCCAAAAACACAGTCTGCTTCGTGACCGTAGACTGTTTGTGACACAGACTCCTATTTTGAGTCTTGTTGATCCCAGTTATGGATGCATGCGTCCACTGGAAAATGGTTTTATTTAGCTAGCTCGTTTCAACATCAGTCGCTAACCTTCTATCCTGATTGATTAGATTGGATGCGCTCTTCCACTCTGATCTGAAGCTCTGCATGTACATGATTATTCACGTAGCATGTATGAAATCGGTGACTGTTAGGTCCGATTGCAAGATGATTTATTAGCTCCCGCCGCTCATGGTGCGGGAGCTATGGTATCACGCGTGCGTGCTTGCGTGCGTCCGTCAACACATTTCACTTTGTCTCATCAACGACTTCAGTTACCGGCTCCAAATTTTTACTGGACATGCAGCTCATAAAGCCCTACAAATGATGTGCCTAAAGGTGACCTTGGCCTATTTTTTCAAGGTCACTGGCCTGAAAATATCACCAAAAACCTCGACATTTTGCTGTATCTCATGAACTATTTCAGTTACAGGCTCCTAATTTTTACTGGACATACATCTCATTAAGGCCTACAAATGACGTGCCTTAAGGTGACCTGGGCCTATTTTTCCAAGGTGACTGGCCTAAAAATATCACCAAAAACTTACATTTTGCTTTATCTCCTAAACTATTTCAGTTACAGGCTCCTAATTCTTGCTGGACATGCATCTCATTAGGGCTACAAATGACATGCCTAAAGATGACCTTGGCCTATTTTTCAAGGTCACTGTCCTAAAAAAATCACCAAAAATTTCAACATTTTGCTTTATCTCATCAACTCTTTCAGTTACAGGCTCCTAATTTTTACTGGACATGCATCTCATAAAGGCCTACAAATGACGTGCCTAAAGGTGACCTTGGCCTATTTTTTCAAGGTCACTGGCCTGAAAATATCACTGAAAACTTCGACAATTTGCTTTATCTTATCAACAGTTTCAGTTACAGGCTCCTAATTAGCTCCTGCCACCCGAGTGGCACGGGAGCTATGGTATCGGGCTCCATCCGTGCATGCGTCCGTCCATGCATGCGTCCATCAACAAAAACTTTGACATTTTGTTTATCATAATGGCGGGAGCTTCTGGGGCTGCCAGTGCCCTATATTTTTCATTGGAGTACGTTAAAGATGAGAAAAGCTGCGATTCTTATAGATTTATGGTCTGTTTTCTTTGGGGTTCCGATTATTGGCCATGTTTAAAAAAGACTGGAAATCGACAAAAACGTATTTTTCCGAAATGCACATTTAATATTGAATTCCGATATGCACAGATGCAGCAGCCCCAGGAAATCTTCCCTCAACCCCCCCATACACAAGATACAGTCGAATGGGAGGAAGATTAGCGCTATAAGCTACAAGATGATACATAGCTTACAATAGTCCCCGAATAAAAGGCTTTGAGGTTAAGATTTCTGTAAACTGAATATTTTTGCAAACTTGCTAGGCTACCTTAGTGTACAATTATTGAAATGAACTGAAAAACTGGCACACTGTGAGTTACTTATATTTAAAATGCAAAGTTGATGTTTATATATCTATCGATCTCCAGTCATAGGGCCCAAAATTGCTAGTGGCGCCCCTGTGCAGTTGGTTATGCAATGGTTGTGCAACTAAATATTAGTTCAGTAATTTAAAGTGGAAGTTAAATCTTGAGTTAAATTTAGAGTTTGATGCGAAAATCATTGACACTGCTATTTTTTTGAGCAGATTAACTCATTAATGATAAAAAATGACTTCATGAGAAAAAAAATCCAGTTTCGGTTAATTTCAATAAATTTAAACATAATTTGTCTACCTTAAAATATATTGGAATTGAACGTATTTCTGTATCTAGACGTGGGGGTGACATTAATAATGCTCTTCTCAGAAGAGAGGCCTTTTATATTTATACTCTTGGCACTTTGGCACCAAAAGGCCTCAATATGGAATTTGACTTAACCCTTTCGCAGGCACAGCGACATTTTTGTCGTTTTAACCAACGTGTTTTATAAAGTCTTCTTTAAATTCCCCGATTGCGGGAATTCCCTTGTTAGTTACACTCATTACCATTGGCTGTCTCTCAGGTCACCCAGCACTGTATTTTTAGCCGTGAGCGAGGCATGGGATTTCCTAAAAACGCGCTAAATCGAGACTACTTCGGTCAAATTGTGGGACATGTGAACATGGCATCGGCAGTACAAATAGCCGCATTCTAGCCGTGTTTCTAAACGTAAATACAACGTGGATGAAGTTTTTGCTTTATTGAATGACTCTGACGATGAGTTTGAATATCCAGAGAGCGGGAGTGACTTGGATCCAAACGATTTTAGCGATTCTGGAGAGGATTAAAACATAAAAACATCAGTTATGGGAAACTTATTATGAGATTTGGTGTTATTTTATTGTTATTTTGAATAACAATCATATTTTGGTAAAAACCCAAAATTAATCCGTCCGTGGGGGTATGCATCTGGGCCAAAATTTGCCTGCGAAAGGGTTAAAACCCTTTTTATAGAAGTTTTTGATTTCACGTTGTTTAATGCTACTACGCCAGACAATTTCTAATTGTCCAATATCTGGTTTTTTGGAGTTTTTTGTGAGATGTTTAGCAGACCATGTTGTGCTCCTGTATTTTAACCTTAATGACTTGGATGCATTTTTTGCTTCTGAAACACTTTTTTGCCTTTTAACATTTTTCGTTGGAGTGTGATTTCAAAATACCCTTTATATTGAAATGCTTCTCGGGTCCTTTATTTGTGTATTTGTATTGTATAATTACTTCAATTTTTTCTTTACACAGGCCAACACTTAAAATTTAGGACCCTGTTTTTAAACATTTCCTCATATAAGGTTTTTTCATATTTGTTCAGCAATTTGTAATGTTGTGATGGGTGTGCTGTATATTTTTATATAACGTTTATTCTTCCGTGATTGCCATGTTGTGGACGTCATAACTGCCTGCTGATTTACAGGTGTGAACGATTGTCTTGTCTTCATAGGAAAGGCTTTTCTCTTTTGTGAATTGCCTGAGGAAGATCTCTGTAGATCGAAACGTTGCCTAATAAATAAATTAGTTTTTTTGGATGCTGGCAGTGTGCAGGCTGTTTCTTCTTTTTTGCTCTGTTTTGAAAGTTTTTTGTCTTGCACCTGTATTTTTAATTGGATGTGCGCACACTACCTCCACTTTACTGAAAGACTTATCCTGCAATACATGGGACAGTATTCAAATGCAGTAAGGTAAACAGCTCCTCCCAGCCCATTGCATTTCAGCTGGGACATCACTTATTAGGGGCACAAACTAGATTAATAGAACGATGTTCCTCATTTGCATACCAACCAATCAGCTTCTGGGTAGCACATGTACACACGGAGGCTTACTGATAATGTCATGATGGCTAGGCTGCCGTGTACTGTGTGCCATTCGCTGTTATCCTGTGTAGATCAGCGGGGCCATTGCATATGAAGTTACCTTGCTCTTGGTGTATAGCCACCTTGGCAGCTAGTATGCTAGCTTACGTTAACTCAGGAAAATCTTTGTAAATGATCATCACATCAAAGCGGTATGATTTGTTTTTTTCCCCAACTTTACTAACTTAGCTAGGTGTAATATGCATGAACTTATCCCAGGCTTCGCGGCAGTGTCGCGCAACCTAAGTGTGCTTACAGATTTTTGAGACGTTCGCTAGATTGCAAGCGAGTTTAAAAGCAATTGCGTAAGTACAGCTATCTAGCTAGTAAACCTATAGTAGCTGTAATGCCTCTTGGAGAAGCTCTTACAGCTCTGATCTGTCACTTTAAATGCCATCACACAAACACGATCTCTTTCAACATTGACCAGCAGCTTCTTTTACCCAAAGAGCAAACTGACAGTTCAGCCTGAGACATGTTATTTCATCGCTAGTTATAGCAGCATTATCCTTCCATGCGTGCTATCGCGAATTACATTACTCTTCAGATTATAACGCTAGCCATCTTCCCACCCTGCTGACGCTAGTTAAGGGAAATGTTTGTAATCATTGTTATACTTAAGCGATGTGATTCGGTTTTTGCACAAGCTTCACAAGCTTGCTAGCTGATAGCGATTGCCCTTGACAAGAAGAGATGCCAAGTCTCACGCATTCGGCGTGAGTCTCTCGCCTTTTCGCGGCATTCACGTTCTTGTGCCATAGTCAGCAATTATTCTTTCAACGCGCACTGAAGAAATTCACTCGGGGAATTTAAGTCATTGTGCGTTAAGTTAATCAGTTTCATGTGCATTACGGTGGATTTCCCCACTAGTGACACGGAAATCGATTATGACTCTGGAATTCTCACGCTTGTCTTTACTGAGGGATGGAAAGCAATTGATTTGCATAAAGACGTTTCAAATGGTCTTATTTCATTTACACAATTTAAACGATCATGAAACACATGCATTGTTTCCAATCCCTGAGTAAAGAGAAGCACGAGAAGTCAGGAGTCATAATCGCTTTCCATGTTACTTGTGGTGAGGTCCACCATTACGCAAGTGAAACTGAAACTTCAGTGCACAAGGATTTTAATTCCGCGTGAGAATATCATTGATAAACGTTCATCGAATACTTGTGGACTACGGTGAATAAACCTAAAAAATGCGCGGGACGTAATGCCAAATGCGTGAGACTTGGCATCTCTGCCTTGAGCTAACCAAGTAGCTAGTTTGCCACTGGCCTCTCCTGATACACGCACAATGAATGCCCATGATTCAGACCATGAGCGGTCTGATAAGCGGCCAGCAGGCAGGCTGCCGTTGTTCCTGGTTTAATTGCGATTCCCAAGCCACATAGCAATGGGATAAGTTTTGATGACTCTGACTGGCTGAAAACGATATTCCTCATTTGCTAACTGCAATATGCGATAGCACGCATAGAAGGATAATGCTGCTAAAACTAGCTATGAAATAACTTATCTCAGGCTGAACTGTCAGTTTGCTCTTTGGATAAAAAAAGCAGCTTGTCAATGGTGAAAGAGGTTGTGTGCGTGATGGTGTTTAAAGTGACAGATCAGAGCTGTAAGAGCTTCTGCAATAGGCATTACAGCTACCATGGGTTCCCTAGCTAGCGAGCTGTACCTCATCGATTGCTTTTAAACTCACAAGCAAGCTAGCTAACATCTCAGAAATCTGCAAACACACTTGAGTTGCCGTTGCACAACACTGCCGCAAAGCCTCAGATAAGTTCATGCATTTTACAACTTGCTAAGTCAGTAAAGTTGGGGCAAAAAACAAATCATATCGCTTTAATGTGGTAATTATTGACTAAGATTTTCCTTCGTTAACGTTAGCTAGCTGCCTATGTGGCTATATCCAGAGCACAATGTAATTTAATGTGCGATGGCACACATATAGCAGGCTGGCCATCATGACATTATCAGCATAGCCTGTGAGCAGGCTGTCTTGTTTGCGATGGGAGGCGCGAGTTGAGAGGCAGCGAGAGGATTGGGGAGAGGGAGGAAAAGAGAGCCTGCACGAAAGCCAGGGGTTTTTGAATTCCACCCCAAACAAGCTGTCAACGTGGTGACAACTCGTTACGCCCCATGGGGCAAAAAAACTACCAATAGGAATGAAGCAAAATGTAAACAGACATGACAGAAAATTGCACATGCAGAGTACCTTCGCGGTAGTTTTTAGGAGATTTTCCTGATGAATCGTGCGGTAACGCCAAAAAAAGTTGTAAATAGACCGAGCGAAGCAAGCGATCGTTGCCGTATTTGCAAGTGTTGTTTCATTGTCAAGTATCGGAACGGGAAACCTAGTCATATGTCCACTGAAAATCTATATTTTGTTTCGAATAGGGAGGGCAGCCGTGGACAAGCGTTCAACTGTCAAATTTGAATTTCACAGTTGTCAAATTCGACCAATCAGAATGCTGCGTTTGTGGACGAATGCGGGGAACTCAAAAACCCCTGGCTTCATGCAGGCTCTCTTTTCCCTTCCTCTCCCCAATCCTCTCGCCGCCTCTCAACTCGCGCCTCCCATCGCAAACAAGAGAGCCTGCTCGCAGGCTATTATCAGTAAGCCTCTGTGCGTACATGCGCTACCCAGAAGCTGATTGGTTGGTATGCAAATGAGGAACATTGTTCGAGTAATCTAGTTTGTGCCCCTAATAAGTGACGTCCTAGCTGAAGACCCGCCTTGATGAGACGCTGACATTGCATTTTAATTTTCATTGTGTCACAAAAAGAGCGTGGTGACATGTATTTGAAAATGCAATGGGCTGGGAGGCGCTGTTTCCCTTACTGCATTTGAATATTGTCCCATGTTTTGCAGGATAAGTCTTTGAAAATGAAATGTCAAATACCATTATCATTATTATTTCCAAGTAGGCATGGGCCGGTTACCGGTTTCAAGGTATACCGTGGTTTAAAAAAGTCAAGGTTTCAAAACCACTAAGATTTTCCATCATACCGTTCCTGCGGTATGAGCAGTTTTTTATGAGTCGTCAAAGACAGAAAGTGCAGGTCAGGAATCCCTCAGGCAGTGTGCAGCGCAGAGTGACACCCCCTCCCCCTCCGGTTGTTGATGCAAGCAGTCAGTGAGCTCTGTGTATGATGGCCGAAGGAGGTGAACCCAAGGGGGTAGGAATACACCCGGAAGTTGAAGCTCAGTTGAACGCTCTAGAAGATAGCAGATGATCAACTAGCGATAGCTTCTCCATTCACCCCCATTTATTTTGCCTGACTTTTGACATCAAATAACTTTACATTAAAAACATTATGAGCCTTCAAGTCAGCGATAATAGTTTCTACAGAGAAACTAAATTTTGTAGCAGATGTCTTTACTTCGTATGTAGCGTTATGGTCTAATAGTAAGCATTTTAGCCGATGGCACCAGGCTAGGCTAAAAGTGACGTGAAGTGCCGGCGACTTTCTGTCGCACAAGACGCACAGAGATGTAAGAAAACTCGAGTGGCCAATCCCGTCGTTTCCGCGGCAGCACGCCGCTGCCATCTTGTGTATGTACATCGGGGCAGACGTTAAATGGAAAATGCAGTATAACTGGCCTAAACCGTGCTCGTATACAATGAAAACTCGCTCATATGGGACAACAGCTGAAGTTCCGATTTTTCGGTAATGTCTTCCGATTAAATAAACATCGAATATCCCGGATTTTAAAAAAATATTTTTTTAAATAAATATTGTTGTTTGATTACAATTCCTTTATTCGAGTCCATTTTAAGTATGAAAGGATAAAAAAACACGGAAAACACGTCTCTCATTTGTCGACATCCATGTTTAGCCTACTGTTTACATGTGCCTCATTGGACATTTATACAAACACAAGATGGCGAAGCTATTCTGCCGTTTCCACTTTAGAGTGGACGACGTGTGGGCTGGACCAGTTTTCTTATATCTCTGTGACAAGACGTAAATAACCGTACTGTTTAGACCAGAAACCCATAACGAATCATAAACAGAAGACGACTGAGCCACATCGCTAATGAAGTGAAGTACCTATGAAGTAATAATTCGCAAAACATAATAACATCGAACGGAATCAGACTATACTGACAGACGCAATCGCTTGCTCGCTGGGAATGAGGTCGTTGCAAGTTACGTAGGTGGTCACATGATCCCCGAAGAGAGAAAATGGGGAAATCTTGCGCTGCTGTTGCTTGCACCAATAATAATGCCATCCAGTGTCTGGAAAATACGGCAAAATAAGTTTCCATAAATTTCCACAAAATAATGAAGCCCTTTTGAAATATTGGCTTGTTAAATTAAGAAGAATTGACAGTGGAAAGCCTTACAAACCAACAAAACATTCAGTTCTTTGCTCAGAGCACTTCGAGAAAAGCTGTTTCACGTACCAGAAGTTCACAAGTAAGTCAACGGTTTTGTTGCAATGAAAACTGGTTTTAAAGTGAAGATATAAAGAAATTATTGGAAAATATATTTTTAGTACAAATATTAACCTTCAGCCTGAACGCCCCGTAACGGGGGCAATGTATTTGCAAAATAAATGCAGCATGTTTCCTAATAGCAACCTCCTCATACGGCATATCCTCTTAAAGCGAAGAAACTTGGCGAAAAGTTCGCGATGACCGTTTTTACCTAAACCGAATACAATTCAAGTACCAAGCAAGTAAATAAGCATCTAGCAAAACATTAAATAAAATAAGATTAAATAATCAGTGCTCTATTGCAAGCGTTTCTACTGAATTTGTGATATGCAGACAAACGATACCTCAAATGAAAAAGGACAGTCCACAGATTCCAACGATATAAGCCTTGTCATTTTAAATTGACACCACACTCAAAGAACAGCAGGCATACACTTTAAATGCTACAGAGATGAGCAAAAAATTTTCTTACCTTTGATATTTTCTCATAAAAGCTGTTTGTGGGTAAATCTGCGCTTGCTATTGTTTTAGCCAGTGTATCTGAGAGTCCTCTCGCTATTATGCTAAGCACTGGAAGACCTCAGCAGTATAATCACTTAAATGGTTTGTTTTTTGTATTTACGCAATAATTAACCGCTAAGTATTCAACTGTTGTTTTCAAAGCCGGTTTATGACTGAGAAACCTTGCGCCAGTATGCTCAAGTTCAAACACAGCACAGCTATACAAGTGCTAAATCGACCAGTGAATATATAGTCTGTTGAGCTAGTGTCATGGATAAGGCGGAGCATTTGGACCTGAGGTTCAATATCCGGCTATACATGCGACATTTCAGAGCAAGGAAATACATTTTTTTTGTATAAATAAATAATAATCGATGCATTCCCATTCAATCAAAGCCATCTTCCTGAGTTACTTCGGGGATCACGTGACTTGCACTACGGTTTCTGCAT
Source organism: Gymnothorax javanicus (assembly GCA_029692085.1). NCBI lineage: Eukaryota > Metazoa > Chordata > Actinopteri > Anguilliformes > Muraenidae > Gymnothorax > Gymnothorax javanicus. Next base: position 103,484,108 of record CM056195.1, read on the forward strand.
CCAGCGCAACACCTCCATTATGTGTAGGATACATCTACCAGACGAGTTACCGCTTCTCAGGACGTTGGTTTACGTCAGCGAATTGACTTCGAGCCTGCGCAGTAGGCGTGGTACCCAACTGAAAACTCGTTCAATTGAGCTTCACACTCTCCCGTTGAAAATAGCGCCATCCCACCGTCCACTTCTTTAACTGTCTATAGGTGAACCCTCAGAACTTTTTCCCCCGTCGAAAAAGACGAAGTCGGCTGTACACAGATGCCAAGTCTCACGCGTAAGTCTCTCGCCTGTGGCATTCACGTTCCTGTGCCGTAGTCAGCCATAATTCAGTCAACGCGCACTGAAGAAATTCACTCGCGGAATTTAAGTCATTGTGCATTAAGTTAATCAGTTTCACGTGCATTACGGTGGATTTCCCCACTAGTGACACGGAAATTGATTATGACTCGGGAATTCTCACGCTCGTCTTTACTGAGGGATTGAAAGCAATGGAATTGCATAAAGACGTTTCAAATGGTCTTATTTCATTTAAACGATCATGAAACATGCATTGTTTCCAATCCCTGAGTAAAGAGAAGCACGAGAATTCCGAAGTCATAATCGCTTTCCATGTTACTCGTGGTGAGGTCTACCTTTACACAAGTGAAACTGAAACTTCAATGCGCAAGGATTTTAATTCCACGTGAGAATCTCATTTATCAGTGTTCTTTGAATAATTGCGGACTACGGTGAATAAGTCTAAAACATGCGTGAGACCTACGCCGAATGCGTGAGACTTGGCAGCTCCGGCGGTATGAGAATTTTTCGGATATCAAAAAAAAAACAGATGGCACCGGCTTGGAGGAGGAAGGACATCCGACCATCAAAACGTGCTTGCGAGGAGTGGCTGCCAGAGGAGGCAATACTTCAAATATGATTGCACATCTACGGGAGCACCTCCCATCACTCTTTGCTAAATTCAAGGTAACGTTAACGCTGTCGTGAGATGAACGTTTGCAACCAGCCACGAAAGTTAGCGTGTCTAGCATCGGTGAAATAAAAAGTAGTCTTGCTACCGAGGCAGATAACATGGCTAACTAACATGGCTAACATCGGCTAGTTTCCTCTCTAACGTTACTTCACAGAGCGGAGAAGAGCAGAGAAGTAGTTACTCATTTTCTGCGAAATAAGTACTTTTACTGTAGTGCTAAAATTAAACATAGCTGGTATCACGTCTAAGCTTTGTTTAAGTCTTCCACCATTGTGTACATCTGTTCAAAATCACAACATTTTTTCAAACAGCCTGCAGGCTCTCTGGGGTTTTGCGACTATTTGTGTTGTATGGAGAAAGAGCACGTGTGTGTGCATGAAGTAAACACACGAGTCGACACCTCTCTCTCTCTCTCTCTCTCTCTCTCTCTCTCTCTCTCTCTCTCTCTCTCTCTCTCTCTCTCTCTCTCTCCCTCCTTATGTGTGTGTATGTGTGCATCAACATTGAAATAATAGAATCAATATTGTCGCATTATTTGATATTATTCGTAGTAGTAGTAAGTGTGGTGGTATGTGTTTTTACATAAAATCAATTAGATAATATAATACTGTGCTTAAATTTATGTTTAATCCAATTCTATATTTCCAAAGCACACAAATTTTTGCAGCAGAGTTAACTGTCATTACAGATTTGGGTTAAATTATTTTAACTTTATTTAAAAGAATTCAATTATTTATTTGATTATTATTTTATTTATTTTTACTTGGTACACGTTTACTAATATACCAAATATTTTATATGTTGTTTAAAAATAAAATAGATTGTGTTCAATGGAGAAAAAGTTGTTGCTTTTTACCTAGACATTTCAAAATAATACATTTTAGAGCTGTAATTCCAATACCGCAATACCATGAAACCATGATATTTTTGCTAAAGGTTATCATACCGTCAGAATCTCATACCGGCCCATGCCTACTCAGAACTTTTCTAGATAATTTCAACACTTCAAAGGATGGTTCCATTGGGCTATGTACGATTTATTTAGGTTTCACTTTAATATAGTATATACTTTTTAGCCCTATATTTATTTTCTCCACAGTAATCCTTTCAGTTTGAGCCCAGTCTTCATTATTTACTGATCAAACCAGTTCTGTATTTGTTGACAACCAAATGCCAAGTAATAATGAAATAAGTTGGGCAATTGGAGTCCCAATGACTGGAACTAGATAGTCTCAGTTATGAGCATCTTGCCTTTTTTCCTGCCATATAAACCTAGAAATAGTTTTATGTAGACAGTCAAACCAATTCTTTGAAATTATATTCTTAGGAAATAATTTAAACAAGGCAGTGTCTTCATTTTCACTGATTCTTCCCCACAATTCTTCTAGCTAACATTTTGAATATATTAACTTGAGAAATTTGTGGGTCTTGTCTGCTGGGGTGGTGCTCCAGTTGTTTCATAATAAATGAAACCTGGGACATGAAGGCTATTATAATATAACAAGCATGAACCTAATCTTCATCTTGACTATATATGGGCCTATATGTTATATATGACAACAAACTTCAGACTTTTCTGTTTAAATAGTTGTCTGCTGACCACTCTTGACAACAAACCATGCACATTCCTCATGCGTGTTTTCCCGTAGGGTACTCCCTAGTAAATTGCGAGTCGAAAGAGGCATCTCTCCGTTGTTGAACAAGTGCCATTCGCCTGCCACAGGCTGCCACAGAGTGCAACAGCCTGCCACTCTGGTGCCTCAACCTGCCATTGTGGTGCCACAGGCTTTTAATGCAGTGCAACTACCTGCCAGTGTCACTAGGAGGAACCCACCCTTGCTGTGCATGGGCGCCTGTTTGGGGAAGCGGGTGGGTGTTTGAAGTTCTGAGTGGGTGTTTAGGGGAGGGGTGGGTGTTTGCGTGTCCTGGTTGGTGTTTGGGGTATTCATCAGGTCGGCAATACGTCATCCACAGTGGGCCCTGATCGTCACGTCCCTTTTAGGGGGAAAACAATCCTGCTTCCTGCATAGACATTCAAAGTGTGAACACTTAAAACAAGCCGATTTAACTTGAATCCGACATGCCGAGGAGTTGCTGTGTTGTTGGCTGCACCAACAAAAAAAAAAAAACAAGGATCTCTGGTCCATTCCTCTGCCATGCCCAAAAAAATATCCGGAGAGAAGGGCTTTAAGGCTCCAAGCCAAATGGAGGGAGGAATATACCTGGACGAGACAGACGGACAGGCTAAATTACGAACCTAGCTAAGACCGTTGTCACCATCTGGTCAGAGCACAGTGCTACTGTTAACTAGCGTACTATCCAAATAGCAGGACCGAAAGGTGAAATATTTAATTTGTATTTTGCTTACCTGGAGACTCAATAAGATAAAAATAGATGTCGGGGTATGATACCTCTGGCCACTGGGTGGGGTCATTGCACCAGCTAGATGCCGAGAGACTGAAGGGACATGCTTTAAGATTGATTAAATTTATCCTTTCGAAATATCTCGCACGTTCTCTATCCGGTAGAGTGGATGTATATGAATCAGACATGGTGTCTGTAGATAATTTCTTGGCAGATTTACCTTCGATGGTCTTGTATTTATGTCGTTTGGTAGAGCAATTTTACATTAAGTCCATAGGGAGTGTGGTTTGTTTTCCCCCCGAAAAGGGGCGGGGCTACGTTTGCCGACCTGATGTATGCAGGTGGGTGTTTGGAGAAGGGGTGGGTGTTTGCATGTCCTAGTGGGTGTTTGGGGTATCTGGGTTGACACTTTAGGGCAGGGGTGGGTGTTAGGGGAAGCAGTTGGGTGTTTGGGTCTGTGCTGGGATGTTTGGGTAAGTGGGTGGGCTTTGGGTAAGCAGGTGGGTGTTCGGTGTGTGGATGGGCGTTTGCATGTGACAGCGGGTGTTAAAGTGTGCAGGTGGGTGTTTGGGGGACAGGGTGGGTGTTTGCATGTGCAGGCAAGTGTTTAGGGAGAGGTTGGGTGTTTCACGATGTGGATGGGTGATTGGGAAAATGGACGGGTGTTTGGGGAAGGCCGTGCGTGTTTGGGTGTGTTGACGGTTGTTTTGGTGTGCGGGTGGGTTTTTGAAGTTTTGGGAAAGTTTGGATATGCAGGTTGGTATTTTGGTGTGTTGGTGGGTTTTCGGGGGTGATGGTGGGTTTTGGGGGGTGTGAGTGGGTGTTTTGGGGGTGGGGTAAGTGTTTACATGTGTGGTTGGGGGGTTGGGTGTGTGGTAGGGTGTTCGCGTGTACAGTTGGGTGTTTGGGGAAGCGGATGGGTGTTTGGGGAGTGGATGGTGGTTTGGGTTTGTGGGTTGGTGTTTAAGAGAGCAGGCGGGGGTTTAAGTATGCGGATGAGTGGGTGAGATGGTATTTGGGGGAGTATTTGGGTGTTTGCTTGCGCAGATGGGTGTTTGGAGTTATGGGTAGGTGTTTGGCGATGTGCAGGGTGGGTGTGTGGGTGTGTGGGTGGGTGTTTGGGTGTGCAGGGAAGATGATGGATGTTTGGTGGAGATGGAGGGTGTTTGGGTGTGCGGGTGGGTGTTAAGATGTGGGCGTGGGTGTTTGGGTGTGCAGGTGGGTGTTTGTGTGTGAGGGTGGGTATTCGCTTGTGAGGGTGGGTGTGTGTGCGGTTCGGTGTTTTGTGTTCTAAGTGGGTGTTTGGGTATGTCAGTGTTTAGGTGTGCCGGGTAGGTGGTTGAATCTGCAGCTGAGTGTTTGGGAGTTATGTTTGGAGGTTTGGGTGTTTTGGGGTCTATATGTATGCCGATGGGTGTTAGGGGGACGGGGTGGGTGCGTGTGGGTGTGGGTGGGGGTTGGGTGTGTGAGTGGGTGTTTGCGTGTGTGGATGGGTGTTTGGAGAAATGGGTGGGTATTGGGTGAAGCAGGTGAGTGTTGGGTGCGTAGATGGGTGTTTGGGGAGTGGGTGGTCGTCTGTGGGTTGGTTTGGTGTTCAGGACAGCGGACAGGGGTTTGGGTGAGAAGATAGGTGTTTTGGGGGAGATGGTTGGTGTTTGGTGTGCGGATGGGTGTTTGCATTCGCGGGTGGGTGTTTGGGCTTTTGGGTGTGAGGGTGAGTGTGTGCTGGTGAATGTTTGGTTGTGCGGGTGCGTTTTTTGTTGTCGGGATGCATGTTTGGGCATGCAGGTGGCTGCTTCAGTTTGCAGCAGGTATTTCGCAGAGAGAGTGTATTTAGTTGTGCGAATGGATGTTTGGCTGTACAGGTGGGTGCTTGAGTGTGCAGGTGAGTGTTTGGGGGAGATTGTAGGTTTTTGGGTGGGCACTTTTTATTTAGGGGGTTGATGTGGGGTTGTGGCGGTGTGTGTTTGTGTGCTGGTGGGTGTGTGGGGTTTAAGGTGGGTGTTTATATATGCGGGTGGGTGTTTAGGATTGGGGGTAGGTTTTTTTGCGTGTGAGTGTGTGTGTTTTGGTGTGCAGCTGGGTGTATGGTTAGAGGGCTGGAGTTTGTGCAGGTGGGAGTTTGCGTTTGCAGGTTGGTGTTTGGGGGAGTGCGTTTTGAGGAGATTATTCAACTATGCTCCTCTCTCTCAGGACCTGGAAGACCCCAATGTTCCGAGCACCTCCTCAGGACCTCAGCTACGCCAGGTAACCTGCATTTGAATTCCTTGGTCGTGTTTTCTTTTGTGATGTATGAGTTCAATCAGTGCGTTGACTATTTCCTTGTTTTTGTGTTTTTATAGTGATGTGGTTTAAGAGGATAATTCTTCTAGACAGGAATGAACGCCTAATCAAGTGATATTAAAAGCCTCAGGGATTTTGGGTAAAACAAAAACCAGTGTCAACAGGAAGTTCCCTGAACTGATAAAAGGGAATTGTGCACAACACCCTGACATAACTACTATACTACTCAGAATTTGATAGGTATCATAGGAATTTTTCTGTGAAACGACATGCAAATTTGGTAACTGCCACTGATGAACAATATATTGGATAAATGACATGCAGTCAGACACAAAACACATTTGCACGCGCATTTCATGACATTAAATGAGCGTGCAGCCTCACATTTTGGCTTTGACTAACACGTCACCATTTCAACTCAGACGTGTGTGTTGCTTGTTGGTGAAAATTTGGAAGTTCCCAAATTTTTTGCATTACATTTAGCAATAACAATGTCTCCTCAACGTCTTAGGCGTCGATTGACTTCAGAGCAATTGGGAAGATGCATCGGAATGCTTGACTCTGGCTTCTCTGGCGTCACGTTGCTAATGCACTTAACGTCAGCCAAAGCGTTGTGAACAGAGCGTGGAACCGGCATCAAAGCGTTTGGTACAGCAGCACACCGTCATGGGGGTGGTCGTCAGAGATCGACTACACAACGACAAGACCACTTTCTCACACTTCAGGCACGGCGTCATCCTTTCTGGACAGCCACCACCCTCGAAATGACCTTCATAACGCCTCGGGGTCAGGGTATCCACTCAGGCGATACGGAATCGTCTTCATACTGCCGGCCTCAACTCAAGAAGGCCATGTGTTGAATCCCACTGACCGTGCGTCATAGGCGTGACCGTTTGGATTGGGCACACGATCATGTCACATGGACACACAACGATTGGGCTCCAGTTCTCTTTACTGATGAGTCCCGATATTGCTTGGACTTAACGGACAGGAGGCAACGGGTGTGGCAAAGACAACGTGAGCGATTTAATGATGCCTACATCAACGAACACGACCGTTACGGTCGCGGATCAATTATGGTCTGGGGAGGAATAAGCAGGAACGGCAGAACGGACCTGCATGTCATGGGGAGAGGGACGATGACAGGGATGAGATCCTCAATGTGTACGTAAGACCATACGCTGGTGCTGTTGGCCCTGATTTCATCTTGACGGATGATAACGCCCGTCCCCATCGTGCTAGGGTGGTGAATCAATTCCTAGAGCAGGAGACAATTGTCCGCATGGACTGGCCCGCACGTTCGCCGGACCTAAACCCTATCGAGCATGTGTGGAACATGCTGCAGGTCGCCATTTCCGGTCGTAGGGCACAACCCACAACTCTAGAAGAGCTTGGAAATGCCCTTGTTGAAGAATGGAACAACATTCCAATTGCAAGCATCCGGGTTCTGATTGACAGTATGACCCGACGTTGTCAAGCCGTCATTCAAGCTAGGGGAGGCCATACCCGTTATTGACATTAACTGTGGTAATGAAACATCAAACGAACACTGTCTGTTTTCACTTTACATGTCAGAGGTGAAACCATGAAGTGTTCGTGAAAGCCAAAAGTGTGAGGCTGCACGCTCATTTAATGTCATTAAATGCACTTGGCAAATGTGTTTTGTGTCTGACTGCATGTCATTTATCCAATATATTGTTCATCAGTGGCAGTTACCAAATTTGCATGTCATTTCACAAAAAAATTCCTATGATCCCTATCAAATTTTGAGTAGTATATATTGTCGAATGTAACCTACGTGAGCATGTATGTCTTCATGCATGCAAATTCATTACCATTCAAAAGTGTATTACACTGTTTTTGTGCAATGTTCATAGACGGGGTGGGCAAGGCCAGTCCAGGAGGTCGGTGTCATGCAAGTTTTTGTTTCCACCAGTTATCCTTCATAAATTGGCTCACTGATTCTGCAAGGCAACATGATTTCGATGCCTCAGTTTGATGCCTCATGAGGCATCAAATTTGTTTGTAATTACCACTTGATCAAGAGTATATCACTTGTTCATTGGTATGGTACCCCCAATTACAACCCCAATTCCGAAATAGTCCACACGAAGTGTAAATTGTGAATAAAATCAAAACGCAGTGACTTTCAAATCACATCTGCCAGTATTTTATTCACAATAGAACAGAGATAACATAGCAAATGTTGAAATTCAGAAAATTTGTTATTTTATCCACAAAATGAGCTCATTTCAAATTTGATGGCTGCTGCAGGTCTTAAAAAAAGGTGGGACAGGGGCCTTTTTATCATGGTATTGCATCCCCTCTTCTTTTTCACACAGAGTGGAGGCTTCTGGGCATTGAGGAGACAAGTTTCTTGAGTTTAGCCATTGGAATTTGATCCCACTCTCGTTTAATACAGGCCTCCAGCTGTTGGAGAGTTTTGGGTCTCCTTTGACGGACTTTTCGTTTAATTATGTGCCAAATGTTCTCAATCGGTGAAAGATCAGGACTGCAGGCAGGCCAGTTCAGCACACGGCCTCTTCTACTACGAAGCCATGCTGTTGTAATAGCTGCAGTATGTGGTTTTGCATTGTCCTGCTGAAATACACAAGGCCTTCCCTGGAATAGATGTCATCTAGAGGGGAGCATATAAACCTTTATATACCTTTCATCATTCATGGTGCTTTTTAAAACATGCAAGTGTCCCACACCATATGCACTAATGCAGGGGTCACCAACTCCGTCCCTGGAGGGCTACCATCCTGCAGGTTTCTGCTCTACCTCCTATTCAGCACACCTGATTCAACTAATTAGCTACTTAACAAGATCACTAAGCTGGGCAATTGAGTGGCTAATTAGTTGAATCAGGTGTGCCGAATAGGAGGTAGAGCAGAAACCTACAGGATGGTAGCCCTCCAGGAACGGAGTTGGTGACCCCTGAACTAATGCATCCCCCTACCATTGGAGATGCTGGCTTTTGAACTGAACGCTGATAACAGGAGGGGTGGTCTTTCTCCTCTTTTGCCCGGGGGACAGGACGCCCATGATTTCCAACAAGTATGTCAAATTTGGACTCGTCTGACCACAGGACATTTTGCCACTTTGCTACAGTCCATTTTAAATGAGCCTTGGCCCACAGAACACGGCGGCGCTTCTGGATCTTGCTCAACAATGGCTTCCATTTTGTATGATAGAGTTTTAGGTGGCATCTGGCATCTGAAAGTGGTTTCTTGAAGTATTCTGGGCCTATTTAGTAATGTCAATGACAGAATCATGCCGGTGAGTGATGCAGTGGCGTCTGAGGGCCCGAAGATCACGGGCATCCAGTAAAGGTCTTCGGCCTTGTCCCTTACGCACAGAAATTTTTCCAATTTCTCGAAATCTTTTGATGATGTTATGCACTGTCGATGATGAGACCTTCAAAGCCTTTGCAATTTGACGTTGAGGAACATTGTTTTTAAAGTATTCCACTTTTTTTTTTTTTTTTTTACGCGAGCCTTTACAGGTTGGAGAGCCTCTGGCCATCTTTACTTCTGAGAGACTCAGCCTCTCTAAGACATCCCTTTTAAAGCCAATCATGTTACACATCTGATGCCAGTTAACTTAATTACAGGCTCAGAAGCTCAATAGAATTTTGGGTTACTCTCAAAATTCCTAAAGAGATACTGGATATTTAACATGATTGTTGATGTTCTCATTATTAAACGTCATGGCCAAGGCATTTTTTTATTTTTAAAATAAAAAATGGAATCTCCCAATGGAATTGTGCAACATAAGAAATATAACACAGCAAAATGATTTTTATTATGTTATTGCATCAGATGACAACTATTACAACTTTAATGGAACAAAATAATTTAACATAACTTAATTAACAAGGTGCAGGTCCCTGTGAGGTGGGATAGTCAGGAGGGATGCACACTGCAGATACTGCTCTGGGGACAGACCTTCACCTTCACCATTGGGGGAGACAGCAGCCATACCACTATTCGATCTGCTCCAGCCGCGTGGCTGAAGCTAAGCAGGTGTGGGCTTGGTTAGTACTTGGATGGGAGACCGCCTGGGAAAACCAAGTTGCTGCTGGAAGAGGGGTTGGTGGGCCAGTAGGTTGCGATTTTCCCTCTGGTGGAATAATCCCCAATGCCCCAGTGCAGTGATGGGGACACTACACTGAAGCAGATGCCGTCTTTCGGATGAGACGTTAAACCAAGGTCCTGACTCGCCGTGGTCACTAAAGATCCTATGACACTCTTCGATCAGACTACGGTGTCATGGCTGGAAGTCCCAACTTGGCTCTTTCGACCTGCCACCTCGTCATCCCCTGATCTAATTGGCTGTGCAAATTGCCCTCTCCCTCCCCACCTCAACCCTGGGGCTCCCTTGAAAAAGAGATTTCACTCTCAATGGGACTCCCCTGGTTTAATAAGGGTTAAATTAAAAAATTTAAAAAGACAGGCAGGGTGGGTTGTACAGCAGCGCAACACAAGATGCACACCCTCTCTCACGCGCACGCACACACACACACAAGGCCTACTTACGTTATGTATAAAGTAGGGATGCACCGATACCACTTTCTTAAAAACCGATACGAGTATGAGTATTTTATTTTGTGTACTTGCCGATACCGAGTACCAATACCGATATTTCTGAAATGTTTTCCAGGAAAATACAATGAAAATTTCGGAGTACAGGTTTTATTTTCTTTTTATAACAAGCCTAAAAGAGGCCAATATCAAACGATTCACACATGGCTATTTCCAAAAAAAAAAAGAGGGGGCCTAACTGCTAAAAATCTTTCTGTATTTAGGCCCAACAAAAAGCCTTTGAATTAGCACTGCCATCAAATGAGGCAAAACATTACTGAAGCTTGACAAATGAAAGGAAACTCACTGCATAGGCAAGGTAACACACCCAACTTCATAAAAAGTCAGTAGAACTATTAATTGGCACAGATAGTTTCTACACACGTTCATTGGCATTCTCAATCCAACTAAAGTCAATAAGAGCTTTCCAAGCCAACAAGGCATCACTTAAAGTTTGTGATATCGCCATATTTCAATTACACAAATGACAAATGAAAAAGATTGAACTTAACCACAACTAAAATGTTTAAGGTAACCATATGTTGCTAATATATATGACCCCGGACCACAAAACCAGTCATATGGGTAAATTTTTTCATATGGAGATTCATACATATTCTAAAAGAGTCCTAAAAATGCTTTCCAACAATGTATAGTTTGTCAAGATCGGGTAAAAATTGACCGAGATACGGCATTTTGAAGATGGGAAACTAGGGCAATCGAAATTTCCAGAGAACGGATAAAATTGAGTTTAAAAATTGTCATATTCACTCCTTAGCAACACATATTTGTAATAGAGAGAATTAAATGAAACTTGCACCATTCATTAAGCATACTGTCGCCTTTAAAAGGTGCAAGTACAAGTACAAAGTATTTTTCATAGTAGCCTACGCATAGAAAGAAGCAAAGAAACCACGCATTGTTCTCTCCTCGTGCTCTTTAATCAATTTTCAGGTGAATGAAAGATGCAGTATTCAAAAAACAAACAGGCCGTCTCTCCTTTATATACTACTTCTTCTTCTTCGAGTTTACTGGCAGTTTAAAAAAACACTATAATTGAGTATAATTGATAGCAGAATTACATAGTATCAATACCATGTCGAATTTTTGCTTCAGAAGACTGATTTTTCTTAACTACTAATTGGGATATCATTGGCTCACTGTAGCTGAAGTGGTTGCTATAGAGGAGAAAGATTTTTTCTGTTGCAAGAGCTGCTGGATAGATACTATGGGCAAGGATATTGAGCAGTTTACACATCAGGCTTAGCTGAGGAGTTTAATTCTGGCAACTCCTGAAAATCAGGGATTGGAGCGAACTCGGCTTGCTTATGAATATTCAATAAATGATCAGGGGGTGCCATCTAGTGGAAGAAAATTGGAACTGGGTGCAGAAATTTGCAGCTCCATGTCTGCTGGAAGGTACATCTGCACAAAGCGCTTCAGAGAGTCTGCTGAGCACCGCTGTTCTTCTCGAACACGTCACATCCAGATAATCCTTAAATGATGAAGTACATTCATATTTTAAATTGGAACGAGTAACGAAGTGGCCAGTGTCAAAGTAACAAAGTAAAAGTATACTTTTTATCTTTTAAATGTAGTAGAGTAAAAGTCCCGGTTTAAAAAAAAAACACTGTGTTTATAGGGAAGGCCTATAAGTTTGGTGGCGCCTATGGTGGGATTTTTGCGAAATACTCACTGGAAATGGTATCTTAAGTTATTTTTCTAACAGTTAATGCACAAATCGAAAAATCGATAATTTTAATGTAAAATGTATTAGATAGCTGTAGCGCAAAATGGTCTTGTGCGACTTACGACTGGTTTTGTGATCCGGGGTCACATATTTGTAGTAAAATAAGAAAATTCACAATTCTAAGTCTCTGTGTGTGTGATTGTGGGTGTGTGCTTGTGCGAGCTCGGCTTGTTTGTAAATATTCAATAACTGATCCGGGTGTGCCATCTAGTGATAGAATATTGTAATTGCGTGCATAAATTTGCAGATCCATGTCCGCTAGCAGAAAAATCTGCACAAAACGCTTAAGATACCCTGCCGAACACCGTTGTTCTTCTTGAACACGCCGCATCCAGATAATCCTTAAATGATGAATTATATTCATCTTTTAATTTGTAACGTGTAGCGAAGTGGCCAGTGTCAAAGTAACAAAAAAAGTATACTTTTTACCTTTTAAATGTAGTAGAGTAGAAGTCCCGTAAAAAAAAAAAAAAAAAAAGAAAAAAAGAAAAACTCAAGTGAAGTACAAATCTTCAAAAAAACTACTTAAGTACTGTAACGGAGTTGCCTACATGTACTTCTTTACTATACACCTCTTGTGTGTTTGGACATATGCCTGCATGTGATGTGATGACTATAAAGCTGTCTTTTCGTTTTTTTTCTAACTCGCTGTCTCCCCTAGACATAGAAGTCAGATAGTACAAAATACTGTTGCCTATGCGACCGTGAGCAGGCAGTTACCTGGCGTCTTACATTAAGTGGTGTCGGTGCGTGGTATCGGCAAATGTGGACGAGTACAAGCACGAGCATATTAACGCGAGCACCCTTACTACACTATATTATACTATATTAACGCGCTATCGGGCAGACACCCGATCCTGGTATCGGTATCGGTGCAACACTAGTTTAAAGCAAAGGGACTAGTTGTCCCTGTCTTCAAGTGCAGGTTCAATCTTTGAACATCTGTTGGGGTCCCCCGTGCAGAGACTTGCAATGCCACACTTCACATTGGCTCTTGCACGGGAGCATCCTCGGGCACACATTCTTTTCTTGAGGCGACAGTATTTGCTGTGTTTGAATTCAGAAGATTTTGCCTCTTTCAGCATCATGGTTGCCATTGCAATTTGCCATTGACAAGCTGTCTCCCAAAATCGCTGGCAGCCGGGTAGGTTGGCTGAACCATGTGTGCCCGCTTACACACAGCCAACTGATGCCGGGCACGACAAAGACAGGGACATGCTTTAAACATAACGTAAGTAGGCCTTGTGTGTGTGTGTGGGTGTGTGTGTGTGTGCGCGCGTGTGTGTGCATGCGTGCGTGGGGGGGGTGTGCATCTTGTGTTGCGCTGCAGTACAACCCACCCTGCCTGTCTTTTATTTTTTAATTTAACCCATATTTAATCAGGGGAAGTCCCGTTGAGATTGAAATCTCTTTTTCAAGGGAGCCCTGGGGGTTGAGGTGGGGAGGGAGAGGGCAATTTGCACAGCCAATTAGATCAGGGGATGATTAGGTGGCAGGTCGAAAGAGCCAGATTGGGACTTTAGTCATGACATCGGGGAACCTACATCTTATCGAAGAGTGTCATAGGATCTTTAGTGACCACGGCGAGTCAGGACCTCGGTTTAACGTCTCATCCGAAAGACGGCGTCTGCTTCAGTGCAGTGTCCCCATCACTGCACTGGGGCATTGGGGATTATTCCACCAGAGGGAAAATCGCAACCTACTGGCCCACCAACCCCTCTTCCAGCAGCAACTTGGTTTTCCCAGGCGGTCTCCCATCGACTAACCAAGCCCACACCTGCTTAGCTTCAGCCACGCGGCTGGAGCAGATCGAATAGTGGTATGGCTGCTGTCTCCCCCAGTGGTGAAGGTGAAGGTCTGTCCCCAGAGCAGTATCTGCAGTGTGCATCCCTCCTGACTATCCCACCTCACAGGGACCTGCACCTTGTTAATAAAATTATGTTAAATTATTTTGTTCCATTAAAGTTGTAATAGTTGTCATCTGATGCAATAAAATAAGAATAATCATTTTGCTGTGTTATATTTCTTGTGTTGCACAATTCCATTGGGAGAACAGGGTTATATTAAATTTAAAAAATTGCCTCGGCCATGATGTTTAATAATGAGAAAATTAACAATCATGTTAAATATCCAGTATGTCTTTAGGAGTTTTGAGAGTAACCCAAAATTCTATTGAGCTTCTGAGCCTGTTTATCGTCAACTAATAGTGAAATCATCACAGAACCAATGACTTTTGATAGATTTTTATAATTCTTTCTGTGGAATGAGTGTACTGTTTGGTGAAAAGAATGGCGTATTGACTGATGTCATAACTTGGGGCCATAGTTGATTGCCAATGAAGTAAAGATGAAAATATTGGAAAAAAGTGAGAAAACGCCTCAATTTTTTGCATTAAATTGATCCCAAATCATGCAGAAATTAGTTATAAGAGTTATTTTTTCTGTGGATATTGTCACCATATGTGTTCTGTGTATCTAGAATGCATTTATTCGCAGCCTCCCCAACCCACTGAGGAATTGAAGAAAATTTTCATTTTACACATTTTTCTGTCAAAAAATGAAGAGTCTATACGCTGCAATGGCCGCATTTTTTTCGCAATGTTTCCGGCAGAGCAGACCCTTCAATTATTGGATCTTAGTGTCCAAGTAAACAGAAAAAGCACAAACAAAAAGTATGGCAGACGATGTCAGGTTCAACCCATTTTATTGAGCTTTTGAGCCTGTGCATCCCAGACTATAATGAGTTGGATAAGTTATCATCCAATCTCTGCGTTTTCAGGTAAAACCAGCGTGTACATGCAAATATATGTATACGCTAAAAGGTCGAAAGCTGCACCGAAAAAAGACGTATAATTATGATATTTGAAGATACTTGAGATGTGAGCGAAGAATAGAGCCCCGCAAGCGCAGAACCGCAAGGTAGCATATTTTTTAAGTAGCAAAAATTGACATTTGTGATCCCCGATGCGTATAGCTAGTATGGCAAAAAAAAAAAAAATGGTGGTTTCATGTTGTATTGTGGGGTGCACTAACCAGTTAAAAGAGGGAGATAGTTTTTCCGCTTCCAACGCGGTAAGAGACAGCAAAGAGCATGGATACATGCAATCAACCGAAAAGATTTTGCACCGAAGGACCATTCAAGGGTTTGCAGTGCACATTTTGTTAGTGGCTGGCCTGATTACACAGACCCGAAAGATGTCAACATCGCGCCATCAGCCTTTTCTTACAAAGAAAATTGAGTAACTCCCGTCCAACATCACAAGATCGACAAGTGAAGCGAGATATCCGATAGTCTACGTGTTGGATTTTGTTTGAAGTGACACGGAATCGAGCTGCAGTTCAAAATGTAATCCTGTGTTGCTATACATCTTGAGCGCGTGCAGTTGTTGTAGCGTTAAAAGCTAACGATTGTTGGTTACTCTTTACAGTTACTCTTTACTGCTGCAGTTCTTGTAATTATGATTTGTTGTTTATAAAGAGAACAAGATATGTTTTGTTAATGTGTGGATATTTTATATATATTAGTTCTTATTTTTCTTGTTGATAATTTCAGACGTTTGAAGAAGCAGATCCTGCAACAACGATTTGTTGAAGCACAGCTCTCCTGTGATCTGGAAAAACCTAGTAGGTTTTTCAGTGGCAAAGATCTCGCAATTGAACAAAAACCTTTAGGTTCTCGACTTTTCCTAACAGAAAAAAGTGATAGAAACTTGATTTTGAAAGTTCAAATGACACTTATAGCTAGCGTTTTAAGATTTTTACCACTTTTAATTACTGCAAATGAAAGTTAAACTCTGTTTTTACCAAAAGTGACACACATACTAGGTTTTTCCAGATCACAGGAGAGCTAAATATGTCTGTCCAGTTTCATGATTACTGCATGCCGCAGTAAGGTTAATTACTTATTTGATATGTGCAGTGCTATCAACCTGACTCATTTTCTAACTGCGTGCATAAATGGAACACCTCCGTGTCTGTGGACGTCTACATCTACTAAAACAGGTTTAACAGCCAGCAGGCTGTAACTGTATACATATAATTATCACTGCTATCCAACATGTCCAATGACAGCTAGTGATGCCAACCTGTTTGTAGCACCATTCCTGGATGTCACCTTCATCAAAGTGTTAAATACCCTGGTCTAAACACTTGTTGTTTCTGCCACTCTCCTCCACAATGTGATCATACACAAGAAAAGGAAGAAATTTACAAGAAATTTAATTTGGGGTATTAAATCAGTTGGTCAAGTCGGCGATATATCCGACCTCCTCGAAGGCTGCGGTAGTACTTATAGTCTCGGTTGTGGGGCCTGTATTTTCTTTCGTGAGGCTCTGTTCGTCAACAATCGCATCAATCAGTTCAGCCTTTTTCATTCCCACACGGTTTATGTTCAAATCCTTGCACATCTGCCATAATTCTTGCACTTTAACCCGTGAAATTGCTTATCGCTCGCTAACATAGGTTTTGACAGACGCTATGACGCTTCTTCTTGCCATACAAACTTCATCTTACACATACGCATAAAAACTCTCGTGCTTACTCTGAAACGGTCTATTAACCTTGTCGCTTTGTTTAAAACAAGTGAATTTTGTGTTGAATCTTTTGATTTTGATTAACTTTTGTGGTGTTGTGGTGTGTAATAGACCCTTTCGGCTCACCAGGCTTCATTTGGGACCAATTTGGGCCAACTTAGATTGGACTCCACTTTCACGATTTTTCCATATTGGTCAACTTTCACGGTGTTCTGGGTCAAAATATCACCATGTTAGGTCGCCAATGGTCATTTGGCACCATTTCAGGCCAACTTTGACCAGACTCAACTGTCAAACTTTTTTTTTTTTATTATTTTTTTTTTTATTTTAGTCAACTTTTTGGGTGTTTTGGGCCAAAATGTGACCTTTGGGGTCACCAGGGGTCATCTGGCACCATTTTGGGCTGACTTCAATCCAGCTCAGAGTTCACAATTTTTTTAATTTGAGTCAACTTTTGGGGTGTTTTGTGCCAAAATACGAACATTTTGGCTTCCCAGGGATGATGTAGGAGCATTTCCAGCCAACTTTGAACCAGGTCTACTTTCACAAATTTTCAATTTTGATCAACATTTTGGGTGTGTTGGGTCAAACTACAGCCCATTTGCGTCACCAGGGCTCATTTCGGGCCAACTTTGATCCAGTCCCACTTTCACGATTTTTTTAATTTTCAAAAACAATTTAGATATTCGAGGCCAAAATACAATCCTTTTCAGTTACCAGGGGTTATTTTGGACCTGTGACCATTTCATGCCAACTTTGAGCGGCCTTCAGTTTCAGAAATCTTCAATGCCTGTGAACATTTTGGCCATTTTCTGCCAAAGACCCTTTTGGATCACTAGGAGTAATATTTTGACTAATATATTTCACATTTGCGTACCAAAGAGTTTGAACATTTTGAATATTCTTTGCCGTCTGAATAGCCATGTAAGCTATGAAGTCTGTAGACTTTTATTATTATATTCTACAAATTTCTCAGAAAAGCCATTTAGATGTTTTCATAAACTGTTGTACAATATATAGGTTCTATATCTCCCAGGCCTTTTTTTACTCCACTGAGCAAAGCGTAGTCTGTGCTTGTGGTCACACTTCAATGATTTTGTGAACCACAAAGCATTCAACATTATTGTATGCCAGGGTAGGGAACCTTCTCCAGAAAAAGAGCCACTGTGGGTGCAGGCTTGCCATACCAACCAAGCTACTACACCTGATTCTACTAATCAAGGTCCTTAACAAACATTCCAGAGGTTGATTAGTAGAATCAGGTGTGTAGCAGCTTGGTTGGTATGAAAGCCTGCACCCACAGTGGCTCTTTCTGGAGCAGGTTCCCTACCCCTGTTGTATGCTCATGCTTTGCGTACTGCCGCTGTTTCATGTGATACATTTTATAAATCATATTTTCTGTGCATTTGGATTGCAAAAACACAATTATGCCAAAGAAATGTGTGATAAACAATTGCCCTACGAGGTTCAAAGAGAGTGCAAAGTGTAGTAAGGGTGCTCATAACCTAAATGGACGACAAAATCAATGGCTATACTCATTGTTGGCGAATGAGAGGATGACAATACAAGACGGTGATGGCTTCACCAGTGGCTTCTCGAAAATTCTCTGAGTCTATAATTACATCCTAAAATCCACAAGGCCTGTATACAACCTATACAATGTAGAACAGCTTATGAAAACATCTAAATGGATTTTCTGAGAAATATGTGGTGTATAATAAAAATGGCTTGAACGCACCATGTTATCGGTCTCGCAATTTAATGACACTCGCACATTATTTATCCAACTATATGAGGCAACTTTTGTGAAAATATCTTAGGTGTGTTTTCATAGGAACCTGGTTGTTTTTCAAGATGAACTTTACGTTTTGCATCAAGACCGATGCATTTTTCATTGGAAAGTTGTCCGAAACTTCTTCAATTTTTCACATATATACTTATGTTTGGTATCAAAATGTCCATCATTTTGTTTTATAGCCATTAAAAATCATCTGGTTTTTCAGAATAATCATTTATGGGTTTAAATATGGACTTTTCGAGGCCTTGCCCCACAAAAATCTTGAAATCACTAAATAGGTCACAGTTCACTTCTTGCATGCAAATATCACATTTCAAATCTATTTTCTGGACAGTCCCACAAGTAGGTACATATAGCCAGAAGATGGTTCAAATTGGGCTGTGGGCAAATTTGCCTATACCCTGCAAAACCTCCTTTAGGAGCAATTGGTCAGGAAACGGTCAACACCCCTCCATCCACTTGTTGCAGCACAGAGGCCCTACACTTACACCAGGCCGCACGATCACTTTGATTTTCTAAACACAAGTACCATATGGACCTCCCCTGTGACTAAGGCTGTAGCAAGCCCCACTGGCACCGTTAATGTGTGCGCAGTGCCACCGGTTCCACATGGATTTGCATAACACTACCACCAGTACCATATGGACCTCCCCGGTGACTAAGGCTGTGGCTAGCCCCGCTGGCACCATTAGTGCATGCTCAGTGCCACCGGTTCCACATGGATTTACTTAATACTGGCTTCCAATATCATGTGAACCTACCACGAAACTAGGTTGTAGTCAGTCCCACCAGAACCAAATAAATATTTATACACAACTAATCATGAACTAATCATAGGCTTGACTTAAAAGGTAAGTTTTCAGCCTACTCTTGAAGACAGTGTGTCTGAAGCCCGAATTTGTCTCGGGAGATTGTTTCATAAAATTGGCACTTTGTAAGAGAATGCTCTGCCTCCAATTGTAACTCTGGATATATTTGGAGTTTTCAAGTACTCCGCACCTTGTGAACGAAGTAATCTTGGTGGGGAGTAAGGAATGAGAAGACTGAAAAGGTATTCCGGGGCCAAGTCATTTAAGAGTGCATCCATGATAGGTCCAGGCAGGGGTGGCACATGCTATCTCACCGATTTTGATGAAACTCGGCCAGTTTGAAGGGGTCTACCAAAAACTACTTCAGTCCAATTTTAAGGAAATTTATAAGGGGGGGGGGGGTATGAAGAAGTATGTAAGTAAGTATGAAGGTCTCCTGCTCACGCAAATCCACAGATCAATTTAATATTTTGCTGGAGTGGTATCTAACCTGTCCTTATTTTGTTACCAGAGGATCAGCCCAATCAGTTTTATTCCTGTTAAGCAGGACCTGTCAATCAGAGCGCCCCTCCCACTCAGTTGAGAACAATGCAGAAAAACGCCACTTTTAGGCCAAAATATCTCTAATGCCGGAGCTTCATTTGAAAAAAGGAGCATATCCCGTTAAAGACGAGACTTTATACTATCTTCTTATGAAATAAAATTTTTGAGCGCTCTCAATCATTTTTCACAGTGGTCATGCAAACATAGGCTACACCACAGGGTACCCGCACCTACTTCTGTAAGAAAAATCACTTCCCTGCTGGAATTATGTAATATAGTGTTACTAAATTGGTTTTAAACACTAATATTTATTGCAATCAACCTAATTACAATTGAATATTTGTATTTTCAGCTTAGAAATGTGATTTTGCCTCAAAGTGAATGCACTGGATGTACTTTACAAGTGTACAGAAAATGGTGACGTTAGCGGTAAATAATAATGGTGTAAATGGCACTAAGTCTTACATATTTATGCTCAGATTTCATTTTAGCATGATAATCTAACCTGGAGCAAAAAACAACAGAGATCTCATACACTGGGAGTATACGAGTACAGGTTTTCTGGGAAAAGTACTAGTGTTAGTACAATTACAAATCCTAATTTTATTAGGCATGCACCCCATCTTCCAAAAACATCATCTAACCAGTCCCACAATTCATGTCCATACCCAGCATTACTCTTTATTTCATGTCGGAGTGTTTCTAACCCTTCCATTGCTTTAGTAAATGAGCCTTCTGGTCCAGTGTTGTCTGGGATGAAAGTACAACATTCATCTCCAAACAACACACATACTCCTCCTTTCTCCGCTAATAACCAGTCTAATGCCCATCTGTTTTGTCTTGTCATCTTACTTGTTGCTGCCAACTGTCCACCCAGCGCTGTTAACGCGTCATCCGTGTAGTTTATGAACCTCTGCTGATTATAATAAATGTATTTATCCATTCCACATTTCTGTTAGGGGTGATCCACCACAGAAACATGGATTCCAAAGAGTAATTTCAGTGTGGAACAGCTTGCCTGACCATATTGTTGAGGCAGAGACCTTGGGAGTTTTCAAGAGCAGACTTGACTTAAAGCTAGATACCATTGAGTCATTGAGTATCTGAAGTGATATATTCACGATGGTACAAAGAAACTGGCGAGCCTAGTTGGGCTGAACGGCCTGTTCTCGCCATTCATGTTATGTTATGTTATGTTATGTTATGTTATGTTATGTTATTCAATTCCAGCGACAATTTCATTTCTACCTTTATTTTCATTTGGAATTCCTCTTGGTTGGTCCATATAATCCAAATATACAGCTGGATCTTTTTCATAAGATCTTTTCTGAGACATGCTTTCTGATTGACTAGGGAAACCAGTTGACACTGGATCAGCCAGCATCACTCTCGCACATATTCCAGTCCAATTTGAAGGCAGGATACTATACAATCCTGTCCCACACATCCAAAACATATCTGCTACTCTTCTATTTGATATATAAAATAGCCTGACCGTTTGGTTTTTGCATTTTTATGTTCTTGTTGTCCAAATTGGAAATTATTTTTTGGACCTGCTGATGAGGGTTTTGAGCATTACATGTCCAGGTGAGGTAACACTTCCCTGGAAATGTGCCTACATTTACTTGTCCATTTGCTACGGTATAACATTCACATGTCAAATTCAACAACTGTAACCTTTTTAATTGTATTTTCGGGTCATAGTTACTACGATATAATTTGTATTTGTTGCATTTAGATTCATCATATATGACTTTAGTTGAACTTAAGGCTTCTAAACATTGTATCGGGCAATCAGATCTTGCTTGGGTGCAGTTTAAATAATTATAAGGGTTAGGAATTAAAAAGTAAATGGGCTGGGCCTCTGTGCATACTATACATGATTTTGAAGTGAACATTTTAGCTGTATAATTTGCCGATTTCCACCAGTTATTTGCTTTTGTTTGTGCCCATCGTGGTGAAGACAAAACTTCTATTTTTGCTTCCCTTCTCGTCCTGTAAATTGCTGAACCTTTTTGCTGAGTTAATGTCTGATCCCCCATTATTATAAAAATTGAGAACAGTCCCATCAAAAATATGAGTGAGGTCAACATCATAATTGAAACAATTTTACTTCTCTTTCCTGGGTGCCTAATAGCCGAAACTAATCCAGGCGATACTGTTGATACTAGAACTCAGACTACGAAGATTAACCCAATTACTTTCCATTTAGCATCCTGTTCCTTAGGTGGATTTGTAATTTATCTACAATGTGAGTCTTCATGAAAATTGATTCCCCACCTATTTGCCGAATTATTTCAATCCCATGCCCCTTATTATAATTACCAGTGTGCCCATCATTGTTTTCATTTGTTTTTTCTCGATTTACAGGCGCTGCAGTTATCACTTTCTTCTCTTGTACTGCAGCTTCAATAACTTCATCTATTGTAGTCTCATGAAATAACTCAGTTTCATTGGTCAGGGTAGAGATCTCTGAGATTAATTGTTTCAAGGTCTGAGTAGTCTTGTTCATAGGGGCCATCATTATTCTGTCCTCCCACCCCTGAAACAACTCGTGAAGTTTCTTCAGAGAGGCTCTTGCCCCCCACATTTTAGCCGTTGGTGTCTGTATCCAAGAGAGTATCAGCATCATCAGGTAGAACTGCCTCGTTAGGGCCTTCACCCGGATCTTCTGAGAGGACATCCTCATCCTCACTGTCCTCCCGATCTTCTCCTACAGCTCTAGTGCAGTGATTTAAATGATACCAAAAGTCACTACCTTCAACTTGGAGAGCTGTTGGTGTGGTCCTTGTTACCCGAAATGGACCCTCTCTCCTTTGTTCGTTCCACCTCCTCTGGAATTTTCTTACGTAGATCAGATCCCCAGGCTGTACTGGGCGCTCTTCAGCTGGGCTTTCTGGGTTTCTGGCCTGCTCCTGTTCAAATATAGTTCTGTGTATAACAGTTGCCTCATATAGTCCCTCAACTCCAATTCCAGTGTCTCTAGTGAAGGGCCTTCTGCTGCACCTCTAATTATGGGTACTGGCATCCTTCTACCAGTCAGCATTTCATGTGGACTAAGATGAGTAGTCCTGTTTTCCTGCATTCTGTGTCTCATCAGAGCCAAAGGCAGTGCATCAACCCAGTTCAGACCAGTGTCTTGACAAATTTTATTGATTTTTGCTTTCTAAGTTCCATTAATGCGCTCTACCATCCCTTGTGATTGGGGATGATAAACACAGCCAAATCTCTGCCTAATTCTTAAGGCCTGCTTCACTTGTCTTGAGAGAAGTCCCACAAAGGCTGGGCCATTGTCAGAGCTGATTGTTCTTGGAATGCCAAACCTTGGTATTACCTCATTGTCTAGGAATTTTACTGCAGTGCCTGCTCCCTGGTCCTTAGAGGGCACTGCCTCCACCCACCTGCTGAATCGATCAATGATCACCAACATGTGCCTCTTACCTCTCACCTTTTGACATGTCAACATAGTCCATCATCAGATGTTGGAATGGTCCTTCTGGAGCAGGGATGTGACCTACAGGTGCAGTTATACCCTTCTGAACATTATTTAGTGCACACACCTCACATAATCTCAACTGATGGTCCACTAAATTTTGCATGTATGGAGACCAAAATCCTTGTCTCTTAATTGTTCTCATTACCTGTCCATGGGCACAGTGGTCTACTCCATGCGCTTCGCTGATTAATGGGGTTTGTAAAGTAGTAGGAGCCACAAGCAATCCTTCTGCATTCCTCCATAATTCGTCGTCCCCCTCTTTTGCTCCCCGTGTTCCCCATTCTATTTTTTCACTTACCGTTGCCGCATGTTAGATTTCTTTAACATCCTCTTATGTCGGCTGTGAATGGATTACCACTTCCACTGGGGTAATTACTGCTGCTCTGCTTCCTGAGGCTTGTCTTGTCACCACATCTGCCATGTTGTTACCAGCTATTACAAAATCATTTCCTTTCGTATGTGCTTGACACTTAAGTATAGCTAATTGCTCTGGTTTCAACATTGCTAGTATCAAATCCAAAATCTGTTCTTTATGCTGTATAGCTTTCCCATTGCTCTTT
This sequence comes from Gymnothorax javanicus, assembly GCA_029692085.1. NCBI lineage: Eukaryota > Metazoa > Chordata > Actinopteri > Anguilliformes > Muraenidae > Gymnothorax > Gymnothorax javanicus. The sequence continues at coordinate 103,507,795 of CM056195.1, forward strand.
TGAATACCACAATTTTTCCAAACAGCTCCAAATAAATGACATACACAATGAGCATAGGCTGTATAGATGTCTGCAGCCTGCCCTGCTACTAATTAGCATGCTCTAATCAATGCTGTCAGTTCTGCTGTTTGGGCTGAACAAGGCTGTAAACATTTCTTTGCTCCCAAAGCTTCCCATTCTTTTCCCTTTTTCTCAATTATAGCGTACTCGGCATGATTTCTCTCGTAGTCCATGTAACAAGATCCATTCACAAACAAAATTCTCTTATTTTCCCTGTCCAAGGGATCTGCCTTCAAATCATCTCTAAGTTTCATAAACGCTTTACTCTCTGGAACACACTCATGTGGAATCCCGTCACATGGCAAAGGAATAAATTCTGCAGGATTCACCGTACCACATCTTACAAGTGTAATGTCAGGAAAGACTAGCAACATCTGATAACAGTGAATCCGTGCGGAAGTCAATACAAATTTGCCTTGATCAATCATTTCTACTACTTTATGGTGTGTATATTTTCGCACTGGGTACCTCATTGTTACTGTTACAGCTTTTTCATATGCCCACCATATCCCAGCTAAATCCTGATAACAAGGAGGATAACCTTCCGCAACTTCATCTAGTTTTGTACTTAATAGGCTATCGCCTGTTTTTTCCTCCCCTTACACGTTTCCTGTTTGAGTACAGCTGTTACAAATCCTTTCCTGGCCGACAAGTATAGATCAAATGGTTTTTCATAATCAGGTAAAGCTAATGCTGGTGCTTGAATCAGCTCCTCTTTTATATGATTGAAAGCCAAATCCGCGTCAATGTCCCATTTCAATTTGTTTATTAAATTTTCATGTCCTGCCTCCTTCATTATTTTTCTCGAAGGCGATGTCTTTTCAGCATACTCCTCAATCCAGTCTGCACTGAACCCAGTCATACCTAAGAATGTCATCATTTGACCCACTGTTTCTGGCTTTGGTACTTTTATTATAGCTTCAATCTGTTTTTCTGCTATCCCTCTATAACCAAATGTTATAGATCTACTGAAGTATTCCACCCTTTCTTGACAAAACTGTAATTTTTTCCGTGATACTTTTTGTCCTCCCATTGCTAGTCTCTTAAGCAATTTCACTCTATCTGCCTCACATTGTTCTCTGGTATTTGCACACAATAACACATCATCAACATACTGAAGAACCACACTATCGAGTTCAAGACCGCTTAGATCATCCCTTAAGACCTGATTAAATACATGTGGAGAATGCTTAAAACCTTGTGGCATCCTAGTGTATGTATATTGCTGACCTTCAAACGTAAATGCAAACAGATCCTGACTCTTATCAGCCAACAGTACACTAAAAAAGGCAGAACACAAGTCTATTACTGTAAACCACTTTGCTGTAGCTGGCATATTAGTTAACAAAGTGTGCGGGTTTGGTCCTTCAGCTATCATATCCTCCACTACCTCATTTACTGCCCGTAAATCATGCATAAGTCTCCACTTTTCTCCGTCTGCCTTTTTAATTGGCAGCAGAGGGGTATTACAAACACTTTTAGTTTTTCTTAATACACCTGCTTCCAACAGGCCAATTGTACTCCTTATTCCCTCTATAGCTTCTTGTTTTAAAGGATATTGTGATTTACAAGGGCCTCGACAACCTGGTTTCAGCCAAATTTCTACTACAATAAACTTATTGGTGTTCTTTTACACACTATCAACAGCAATTTTGTTTCCTTACTCCCTACCCTTATAACCACTGGTTGTGTTGTCGGGTTTAATGAAGGCTTTCCCGAGAACCCTACTGTTTGTACATATTCACCCAACATAGGCAGGTGAGCAGCATGTTCTTTTTGAATACATGTACATGAAGCTCCTGTATCTATCATCATAGGAACACTTTTACCTTCTATTTCAACACCGATTATGGGCTCCTGAGCTGCTCCATTCGTTATAAGTACATGCTGTCCTACACTGCCTGGGTTCTCTGAGGCCCCCTATTGGGCCCCTTGGTAATTTACTGGACCTTGCATTTGAGTTGGAATCTGAAATCTCGCTGAGCCTGGACTGACTGGCTGCCACTGCTGTTGCACATTATTAGGACAATATCTCCAAATATGTCCCCGTCGGCCTCAACCCCAGCAGACTGGAGGGCCTCTTCCTATTTGACCCTGCACTCTCTGCTGATTTTCCTGCCCATTGTTCTCAGGGCTGCTTCCCAGTACATTTTTTACAATTTCGCCCCCAACTCTTTGCGTCTTACCTTGACCTTGAGCTTACCTTGATGCTCGGGCCACCCCCCGGTTCTGGTCCAGGGGCAGACTCAGTCTCTGGAGACTGCTCCAACTCAAAATGTGCCATCACTGGAACTATCTTTTTTTGAGTCTTTCTCTTTTCCCAGTTCTTTTGCCTTTCTCTTTTTTGCCTTCAGCTCCTCCAGTTGCAGTTGGAGAAGTTTCCTTTGAGTCTCTTTCATTTGATTATCCAGTTTATTTTCCTCTTTGCGATGTTTTTCAACTGCATGCACCACATTGTCCACAAATTCACGGTGTGGCATTGTAGTTAGTCCCACCACCTCATCCAGATGACTCTTAACGGCAGTTGGCATTCCTTTGCGGATGGCTTGACGGAAAAGTATTGTAAGTATGAGATCCCCCTGCACATCCCGATCCGTCATCATTCTCCATCTGCGCAACTGAGTCTCTACATACGCTGCAGGCAGCTCATTCTCCCCCATCAGCACCCCTTTCAAAATCAAAGTGTTGGGTCTGGTTGGATAAGCAGCTCAAGGCCTGCCATATCCGGGGACGGTATGGATTCACAGACACACCATCCATTCTGTTAGTCCTCATGTGGTCTTTGTCTAATCCAGCTGCGTACATAATCTCCAGCATTTTGTCCACCCCTAGAACCTTCCCGAGGAGGGCCTTCACGTCCCTCATCGCCAACGTCTTGCCCATCATCTCCTCCTCCAGCGCCCCGATCCAGTGGCTCGCCCCCTCCTGAACATCAGGGAGACAGAATTAGATTTTGAAGATCCTGGGAAGACCAGGGAACATATTGTGGAATATGATTTTTTACTACCACTGGACACGGTTTTTTAGTATACCCTAACCTCTCTGGTTATTTGACTGACCTGGCACTTCTACGTTGTGGCAATTCCATACCCTCGACACTCTCAGTGTCTGTCTCCTGCCCTTCCTTCTTCTGAATCTGATTCTAATGGGGAGGGCCAACCTCAGCAACACAACACCCTTCTATTATTTATTTTAATTTAGAAATTTTGGAATCAAATTTGCTCACCTTACACTCTTAGGGCTGCAGCCAAGGGTGTGGTGGTGTGTGTGTGTGCGTCCTCACACCGTCTCCAAACAACAGAAAACAGCCCCTTCCGAATGTCTCCGAGTGTAGCCGACCTTTTTCGACTCCTGGCTGGCTCGCCAAAATATGTTGTGTCTTCCCGACCAGATGTTTGCATATTTCTAAAGTCCCCTTGTTTAGTGAAATAAGTGGAGAGAGACAAAATCTTCAGAAGTTATCTTTTATTTCAGCCTTGAACCGTGCAATAATCCAAACCCGGTGAGTAGTCCTTGGCCAAGAAGTACCAACTCAGCGTTCTTTACAGAGCAATATTAATTGGGAAAAACCCAACCAACTCTGCTCCAATCACAATGCATGGGTTGTAACCATCTTATCTCTAACATTTTTTTTCATTCTCTAGCTCTGTCTGTAAACCATGGTGGCGTACAGAAGCATTGGTTTCAAAAAATAAAAGAATATATACTGAAATGGAGTGGAAAATTACAGTCTAAAGTGGAAAAACACAGATGAATAAGATACAAGTAGATACACAAATGATTCAATTGATTATGTTTTCAGTAACAACTTAAGATTTTATTGAACAAATATTAATCAAAGTTACAGAAATCAAATACATCATCTGATCATGTTTTCAAATCAACTAAACAGAAGCCTGCTTACTAATCAGTAGCCCGCTGCTTGTGTGTGTGTGTGTGTGTGTGTGTGTGTGTGTGTCTGTGTGCGTGTACACGTGTGCTGCTTGTGCCTGTGCATGTGTATGCATGTTTCTGTGAGCACTGCTCGTGTGTGTGTGTGTGACTGCTGCATACATAATATGGATACTGATTATGATTATTGATTATGATTGCTAAATATGATTATTAGTTTACTGATTATTAGTATTAGTGAATATAATGAATAGTGATTAAATATTGTGATTACTAGTGAATATAATGGATAGTGATTAAATATATTCCTCAACACCTGCAGTGAAACCCTATGATTTAAGGAATGGGAGCTGTGATAAATCACAAGTTTCGTTAACTCAGGTATTTCGATATCGAGGCTTGTTAAATTGGGGTTTCACTGTATGTGCACCGTGTGCATTATCAAGTCAGCCAATCAGAGTTCCAGTTTCCTCCTTATTTTCCGTCAGGTCCTGATAAGAGATTCTAATGTGCGATATGGCTCTGCCTCATCAACCTAGTTTGGTGGTGAAGATGCAGGATCTTCAGGCCTCTGAAGCTGACCACTCCTGTTGAGCGCTGATAACTGGCTAAAATGGCATGCACTCTGTGCTGGGGTGAGCCACTCCTCCTTGGTAAAGAACCTGGAACCCTGTGGTGATCTCGTGGCCCGTATTCTGGTGGTGACATCTCTGCGGCTGCTTTGTTATCCGTATCTTCCCCATGCATTCCTCTTTGAGGAATTCGCGGGTCTTGGGGGAGAAATGATCGGACCTCTGGGTCTTTTTGATTGCCCACCCACTCTCAGCTACAGGAGGAGCATCTTCTGTTGGGATGCGAACGTTGAACTGACGCTTGAAGTCGCAGTTGCTTCTACATCGGCACCGCTGATGGTCCTGCATGTCTCGGCCCACTTTTTTTCTGATGGTATTATAGGCCGATTCCCTCTCGAGTTTCAGCAGATGTTTTCCTGCATCCAGGTGATTTTTGAGGTTGGTGAGTGGTTGATGCACCTTGATACAGCCCTCCTCATCACCGTCTTCGCTAGGTGGCTCTTCTGCTGGATGCGCGGCAGCAACTTCTGGTGGCTCTGAGGACACCTCGGCTTGTGGCTGAGAATGGGAGGCTCTGAAGACTCCAGTCATGACTTCGGGCTCACTGAAGAGGCACAGCACTTGGAGGTTGGTGGGTCCCTGGGGTGCTTCAAAACTGGCCAGCTTTGCAGTGGAAAATTCTTTTCCAGGACCAGATGCACGCCAAACAATGAGTTTACCATCCTCGTACTTGAAGTTATTCATTGTGTGGACTCCACTTATGGTGTGCTTGGTCATCGTTTGCGCTCCTTCATCCACCCTGACCACAGCAGAGTAGCACCCCTTTACCTCGCCATGGGACTCCAGCGCCGCATTCATATCAAGAGCCATCTTCACATCGTGCCCCTCCTTGATATGGCATCTGACGGCCCGATGATCACTGATGTCTTTCCCAGCGTGTGCCTCGCTGAAGTCGTAGTGTTTTATCTGGACCTTGATGCGCTGACCAAGGCTAGGGAGACTGAGGATGATGAACGCCGAGTGATAGCATCTGGCGCTGTAGGATCACAAGAAAGTCTCTGTGAGCTCAGGCTTTTGGAGCTTGAGGATAAACAGGGTGCGTTCTCCAATGTAAGCCACCCTAAACCAATTCTGGTTGCACTCTTTGATTATGTGAACGTAGGTTCGCGCCTGGAAAACAAAGAAAAAAGGATTACGAGTGGTGCAACTGATATTACATCAAATATTTCATGTATGCAAACTGATTTTGAGTCATAAAATCACCAAACCGAACATCTATTTTTGGGAGAGAACAATAACTGTACAATCGCTATGTCACAGCTCTACATTATCTCACATTATTTAATTACCATTTTGCATTGTCGCTTTTCCTTCAATGAAAATGTCTCGCTGTTATTTCCATTCAGCATCGAACGCAGAAACAGGAAACACCCTGTAAGCAAAAGATGGCAGCTGATAGGTAAATTTACCTCCACTTCTCCATCAGTCCCTCTGGTGATGGTGACAGAGAGGTGCCACGGCCTGCCTTTCTTCTCGAACCAGTCTTGCTGGGTTTTGGGAAACTGGTCAGGATAAATTTTATTGCCCAGTTCATGATGAGCAAGACCTGAGAGGGTGCACGACAGTTGACTATGACACTCTTTGCGGTGTTCTGGTGTTTAGACCGAAGGATGTGGGCTTTCCACTCTTCGATGGCCAGTACCGCACAACACATGTCATGTTCTGGTTTCTTGCATCTATCAAGGCTGAAGAAAAGAGAGGGAACAGCACAGTTATTTAGGCTACACCAATCTAGAGTGCCAGCCATTAACCAAGGAAATGACAATAAATATCTGGTGGTAAATAACTCAAGCCGAAAACGGCGAAATACAAAAGAACAGCACTATTCAGCGGCATTTACATTTACCAGCCTGTATTTCATAGATAAAGGGTTTTCACTCTAGTAAATTTCATGCATGGTTTGCTGGCTGTTTCCACTACTCAAATGATTTCTTTGTGATGGCAATTTCAGAAATGCATCTCACCTGAAATGGACTTGTGGCAAGCTCATGGCCAGTTGCAGGTCAGATATTGCATTCTTGAGGTCCTCAAATCTGTGGCAGGCAAGACTATGTTCATGGGAGCACCATCCCTTGTAGCTCCCCCCCATTTTATCCAAATTTCCTTAAAATTGGACTGAAATAGTTTTTGGTAGACCCATTCAAACTGGCTGAGTTTCATCAAAATTGGTGAGATAGCATGCGCCACCCCTGCCTGGTCCTATCACGGAGTCAATCTTAAAGCTTTGTAAGTTAGTAGTAGTATTTTGTACTCAAATCTAAATTTTACGGGCAGCCATTGAAGATTTTTGAGCACTGGGCTAATGTGACCATATTTCTTAGTCCTAGTCAGAACCCTAGCGGCAGCATTCTGCACTAATTGAAGACGTTTCAGGGCCGAGCTAGTGCAACCTGACAGTAAGACATTACAATAGTCCAGCCGAGAGGACACGAATGTGTGAACCATTTTTTTTAGCGTCCTGAAGGGACAACATTTTTCTGAGTTTAGATATGTTTCTAAGATGGAAAAAGCCACTTGAATGATATGTTGACGTGAGCCTGGAAGGAAAGTTCTGAATCAAGGGTCATGCCATGGTTTTTAACCACAGCTTTGGCAGAAACAGAGAGGCCATCTAAGCTGAGAGAAAACTTAATGAATGAGTCTCTAAGAGATTTGGGACCCAGTACCAATATTTCAGTTTTATCTGGATTTAGTGAAAGAAAAGTTTGCGTCATCCATGCTTTAACAGCTTTAAGACATATCTCTCATCTAGTTACCTGATCATTTTCACCCAGCTTAAACGATATATAGAGCTGTGTGTAGCCTGCATAACAATGGTATTTAACATCATGTCTACTAATAATATTTCCAAGAGGAAGCATGTATAGAGAAAAAAGCAAAGGGCCCAGAACAGATCCTTGAGGTATTCCAAAGTTTACCTTGGAATACTCGGAACATTTGTCATCTACCCGGATGAACTGAGATCTATCAGACAGATAAGACTTAAACCACGAAAGGGCAAGTCCAGAAATACCAACTAATTTTTCTAGCCTACGAAGAAGAATATGGTGGTCTACAGTATCAAAGGCAGCACTTAAATCAAGAAGGACGAGAACAGAGATGCAGCCACTATCCACGGGGAGAAGTAGATCATTTATTACAACAGTGAGAGCTGTTTCAGTGCTATTATGCTTTCTGTAGGCAGACTGAAAACTGTCAAATGGGTCACTCCATACTAAACTGTACAATTCACTGTGTTGTATAAGAATGGTCAATACATTTTTTTCTAGGGGAATTAAATGATTTGCATTGTTCATATTTATTCACTCCCGGATTGAAGACATACATAAGAAAAAATCAGAGTCATCGGTCCAACAACACAGCAGAAAAAGTGGTGTCCTGATGTCAGCCAAGGCATTGTGAAGGACATATTTTTATTTGGCAGCCAACTTCATGAAACGCTCATGACATGTCTGCTGATACTTCAAAAGAAAGTGAAATGAAGTATGATTTTTGCTGCTTTCCTCACTTATCTATCCTCTCTCTCACCAAACATAATACTGCTGGGCGATTTCAATATCCATATGGACAATATCAATCTACCTCTCGCCAAAGACTTCACGTCCTGTTTAGAGAGTTTTGGATGTCGGCAGCACACCACCATTCCCACAAACTCCAAAGGACACATCCTGGATTTAATCTGCTGCTCTGCTGTCACCCCTTCCGAACTTACAGCTGATGAACTCCCTATAACTGACCACTTTCTCCTCTCATTTACAGTGAAACTCACTCTCTCCATCTCTGAAACACCACGTCTCATTTCATTCCGGAATATAAAGAACATTAACCCTGCCACTCTCACTTCAAGTATCCACTCTTCCTGCCTCCTTGACATCCATAATTTATCCACCCCTGATCATATGGTTTCTCATTACAACACTGGACTACATAATATTCTCAATTCTCTTGCTCCGTTAAAAACCAGATCTGTTTCTTTCTCCGTCTCCGCCCCTTGGTTCACCCCCGATGTTCGTCTCATGAAAGCCAAAGGTCGGCAACTAGAACAACTTCATAGAAAAACTGGTCTCACTATTCATAAAGAAATGTACAATAACCACATCTTACGTTATAAGGACTCCATTGCCAGCACCAAAACCCACTACTACTCCAGTATAATCACTGCAAATAAAGGAAACTCCAAGTCACTGTTCTTCCTACTTAACAATATCACCCAACCCCAGGATTCTCTCCCCCTCACTTGTACACATCCTCCTTCTGCAACTCCATTATGTCCTTTTTCACTGCCAAGATCAAGGATATCCACCAGCACCTTGGTTCAAACCCTCACCACTGCATCTCAGCCGACTTTCACCCATCCACACACTCATTCTCCTCCTTCCAGCTCCCCACTCTCTCAAAAATCACAGAACTCATTCAGAAATCCAAACCATCCACTTGTCAACTGGACCCCATCCCCACACAACTTGTTAAAGCCTGCCTCCCCTCTCTGGTCTCCCTCATTTCTGCCATCATCCACTCCTCTCTCACCACTGGAACTGTCTCTACATCCTTCAAAACAGCTGCCATTACTCCAATTTTAAAAAAAAACCTGGCGCCGACCCCTCCAACTTCAACAACTTTCGTCCTATCTCCAATCTACCCTTCATCTCCAAAATCCTTGAAAAAACAGTTGCCTCCCAACTCCATTCTCACCTATCCCACAATAACTTGTATGAACAGTTCCAGTCCGGTTTCTGCCCACTCCATAGCACTGAAACAGCACTCATCAGAATCACCAACGACCTCCTTATGGCAGCTGATTCTGAACTCCTCACCATCCTCATCCTCCTCGACCTGAGTGCAGCCTTTGATACCATTTGTCACACCACCCTCCTCAACAGGCTATCTTCCATTAGCATCACCCACACTCCATTAGACTGGTTCATGTCTTACCTCTCTGGTCGCACTCAGTTTGTTCAACTCAAATCCTTTAAATCGATCCCTTCACCCGTCACCACTGGTGTGCCCCAGGGCTCCGTCCTGGGGCCCCTCCTCTTCATCATCTACCTCCTTCTCCTCGGCAATATCTTCCGCAAATTCAACATTCATTTCCACTGTTACGTGGATGACACCCAGCTCTACCTCACCACTAAACCCTCGTCCACTCTCCCGCCCACCTCCCTCACTGATTATATTTCTGAAATAAAAACCTGGTTCACCCTAAACTTCCTCTAATTAAACCGTAACAAAACCGAGGTTCTCCTCATTGGTACCAAATCCACTCTATCAAAAACCAACAGCTTTTCTCTCACCATTGATAACTCTTCCGTTTCACCCTCCCCTCAGGTTAAGAGTCTGGGTGTCATCCTTGACAGTACACTATCCTTTCAATCCCACATCAATAGCATTACCCGGTCTGCCTACTTCCACCTACGAAACATTAATCGTCTCCGCCCCCTCCCTCACCCCCCACACTGCAGCCATCCTTGTCCACAGCCTCGTCACTTCCCGTCTGGACTGCTGTAACTCTCTCCTTCGGCCTTCCTCACAAATCCCTCCATAAACTGCAACTGGTACAGAATTCAGCTGCCCATATCATTACTTGAACCCTCTCCATCCACCACATCACTCCTGTCCTGCAACAGCTCCACTGGCTCCCGGTTCAGTTCCGTATTCAATTTAAAGTCCTCCTGTTAACATTCAAGGCCATTCGCAACCTCGCCCCCCCATATCTGTCCGATCTGCTCCATGTTTCCACTCCCTCCTGCTCCCTAAGATCCTCTTCCTCCTTACATCTGTCTGTCCCCTCCGCCTGTCTCACCACCATGGGGAACAGAGCATTCAGCTGCTCTGCTCCCCGTCTCTGGAATTCATTACCACCCCAACTCAGAAACATCGATTCATTCCCCCATTTCAAATCACAACTCAAAACACATTTGTTTAAAACTGCCTATTCCATCTGACGCCAATTGCTCTGTCACTTTTATTATTACCACTGTCACTTTTATTCTATTGTTTCTTTTAATGTGTATTCTCTGTTTGTACGGTGTCCTTGAGTGTCGAGAAAGGCGCCTTCAGATAAAATTCAATATTATTATTATTATTATTATTATTATTAGAAGTACCCATAATAACGGTTTCAATTGTCTGCACTAAATTATCGGGACTCGTCTGATCAGAAATGCAATTTGAAATGACCGTCGTGGGCGTAACCCGTCGCGTCCTCATGTGTTACGTCCATCCCTGTGGGTTAATTTGCATAATGTATGCAAATAGCGTAAAGATGACCTCGGCAAAATAAGGTACTCACTTCCTGCCTCAAAATTTCACAAGGCGTTAGACAATCACATATACCATGCTTTTAAAAGTAATTAAAATTTTTACGTGCCCAAATATTGTGTTACGCCCATAAAAACATAAACAATCTGTGCGCTGTCACCATTTACTGTATAAAAAGATGGACGCAGCACCCGGGTCTGAAAAGTGAGACCAATGCGGAATTTGAATTCCATTTAATGGCCAGCAGATGGCGACGTCAGTGCTTGCAGAATGCGAAAAGCTGTATTAGAATTTTTTTTGTTTTTTTTGCAAATCAAGTTTTTGTGATGTATTCCGGAATTCTTCCTTCTTAAGTTCATTGGGAGTCTGGGAACAGATACAATCTCTATACAGTTTGACTAAATCAACGGTTTATCAATGCTGACAGTACTGAATGTCAGTAATTTAGATTTAGCTCTCGGCAGTCAACTACAAGAATTTGATTCAGATGAGTTTTCAGATGAATTTATGATTCAGATGAATTTTATTGTCATTGTTACAGAATAACAACGAAATTAAGTTTGGAGAGAAAGTGCTCCGGGCTGCTGCAACGTGCGTCGCGCTGCCAACTCCACTTTCTTCTTCGAAATTAAAGGTTGCAGTTAACACAGAAAAGAAACATATTGATGACATCAGACATGATAATACACATCAGGTTTATACCGCGACACGCTGGAAATGCGTAGGAATTTTTTCATGGGAATGGGGGGGATGAGAGGTGGGGGAAGAAGGGGTTAATGAAAAATGCGGAGGCAGCCTGTGGCAGAGGCAGGGGGGGGGAGGGGGGTGGAATGCAGAGTCCAGAAGTCCTTATCAAGGGCAGAATGTTCTGTCCTTGCCAGAGGAAGGATAAGGGAATGTTGTTGATGATGAGGACCGGTCCGTGTGAGGCTGAGGCAGACAGAGGGGAGACGCGGGGGGGGCAGTGCCGAATTTTATTCAATTTCGGGTGGAACAAGCAATTTCGATTTATCCGCTATTCATTTTGTAAATTTTTAACTTCACGCTTCAGGGCCACCAGTTCTCCCATCATCTCATCCTGTCTCTTGCCCAAATTCACAGTCAAACGCACAAACTCCCCACACTGACTCACAACAGCGTCCATCTTTCTGTGCATTTCTGCAGATGATCCCAGAGTCTTTTTGAGCAGCTCACCATTCTCTGATACTCCACTGAGGCGCCCATAAATAATCCCCGTGCTAGGCAGCGCGTTAGGCATTTTCCTCGCTCCCAGCTCGCGCAAGACTGCGGTAGATCAGAGCAACTCCCATGCCAATTAGGAGAAATCCCGTCACCATAAATCCAAATAGGTAAACATCCTCCACGTCTTCAAGGGATAGTGCCGCCAGACAAAGAACTTGCCATCTCGACCACGCGTCCTGAACGTAGCCAGCAGCAAAAGTCGCGTCCAGGCAGCGCAGTTCGCCAGGTGCTCCGCTTCATGGTGAAAAAATTCTGTCAAATGCATTCAGGGACCAGCTAATTAATTCCATCTTTACTTGAGAGCCTCAGAAGCAGACGGAGGGTCCAAAAAAGGAAAAAAGAGGGGGTAACAGGACAAAACAAGACAAAGAAAGAAGATGCAGGCAGGAGCAGAGATAGGGTGCGACTGCTCTCCTCAGAAGGCGGAAGAAGAGGAAGATTTACATCATAGGTCAGATTTCTTGACAGAAGGGCAGTGCCCTCTCGAGATGGGTGAACACCGTCCCTCCACAAAAGACCAGGTCTTCGCCAGAAAGCTCACCAATTACCCATGAAACTGACATTATTATCTGCACACCACTCAGACAACTAGCAATTGAGTGAGTCTAATCTACTGTACATTTCATCACTACATCAGATTGGGTACAAACCAGAGAAATCACTGACCGTAACATCTTTAGAGCTTGGGCGCAGACCGACTTAAAACTGCGCTTTGTGATCTCCGATTGTCGTAATCGAATATCATTTGTACCAGCGTGGATTTTCCGGTACTCGTTCGTCTGCTTGCAATTCTTCAAGGGGGGCACATGAATTAAACAATTTAATGGGAGAGCGACTGGATGGCTGTGCAAGTTTCTTTCCCCTACGTTTACCTCCAACAGTTACAAATACATCACACTGTGACGAAGCTGCTGCAGCAGGTATGAAACAGGAATCAGAAAGAGAACTGACATTAACACTAGTTTCAGGCTGGACAGAGACAGAATCAATGAACTCCTCATTCAACCTAATGTTCTGCAGTGGTTCAATGCGAGCTTCCAGCTGTAAAACCTTTTCAGCTAAGCTACCATAAGAGACACATCTCTTGCAAGTAAAAGTGCCGCTAAGAGCAGAGGATTCGTAACAAAACATACTGCATTCAGAGCACAAGACGGGAAAAGAGGTCGGCTAACAAGGGGAAGCAAGTATTGTCGGTTACTTATGTTAGCAAGATGCCGGCGTAGCCTAAGTCAAAAATTCACCTCACGGGTGTCTTGCAGAGGTGCAGGCCGTCGAAAAGCGCGAAATCGAAATTGTATTCCGTCGAAAGCAGAAAAACTCAGATTTGGTTTACAAGTTTTAGACACCTAACTTAAAGGTAACCTATTATGCTATTTTTCCAAGTTTATATTTTGGTCTTTGACTCCCCTAGAGTACTCCTGATTGCGCAAAGTAAAAAAAGGGTACTTATTTCGCTCATGCTGCCATCCTCAAAAAACCCCATTTGTCCATAGTAGTCTCTGCCTGAAACGCCTCATTGGGGTGGCTCTTCCGCTATGGCCCCCACTCCCCGTGTGCCCACTTTCTTCTGACTGGTCAGCTCTGTGGAGGGCGGATCTAGGCGGGACGAAGCAGCAGAACGCAGTTTTCCGGGTCCGGCTCCTCAGAGTGAAACTGACACGTCTCCAGAAGGAATCGACGGGCATATTCCGCAATCAAACGCAGTACATGTGTATAGATCTAATGAAATTAACTTGTTCTAATAAACGCAACGGCGAAAGTGGAGGACGCAGTGTGAAAGTCTGGCAGGTCAAGCTCGAATTTGCTGTCTGCCTACAGCTACTATGGTGAGTACACCGGTGTTTCTACTCTAGCTAGGATTGAGGGAAAGCTAGAATCCACCCCATATAGACACATTTGTAGAACGGGTCGACAAACCCAAGTGTAGACCGGAGACCGTAGAAATCCGATGGGTCTGAGTTTAGAGGGAAACGCGGACAGTGAGGAGCAGCTAAAAGTGGACCAACAACTTCTGGACTGCTTTGGTGTGTATAAGGACCTGCTGGTTCGTGTGCATAGCTGTGGTGTGTCGTTAGCGTGGAGTAACGAACAGCTTCTGCGCTGGTGTATGACGAAGGGGCGAAAGCTCCAGGCTAAACAGCCTTTTCGGAAATTGCCCATGGTAATGGTTTACTTGTTGCGTCGGAATGACCAGCGTTTGCTCTCAGAACATGGGCGCGATAAGCCGCTTTCACACCGGACGCGAAATGAATTTTTCGTGCGACAGATTACATTCAAAGTCAATGCATTGTCTTTGCATTTACTTTGAATGTAGCTAATATGTCGCGTGATAGTTTCGCTTCCGGTGTGAAAGCTGCTTAACCATAACGCGTATCTATGCGCGTCTTTGCATTGACTTTGAATGTTGCTAATCTGTCGCGTGAAAAATTTGTTTCGCGTCCGGTGTGAAAGCTGCTTAACGCGCCCATAACGCATGCATTCAAGTCTTTGCATTGACTTTGAATGTAATCTGTCCCGCGAAAAATTCGTTTCGCGTCCCATATGAAAGCGGCTTGACATGCCCATAACTCGTGTATTTGAGTCTTTGCATTGACTTTGAATGTAATCTGTCCCGCGAAAAATTCGTTTCGCATCCGGTGTGAAAGCGGCTGACATGCCCATAACTCGTGTATTCGAGTCTTTGCATTGACTTTGAATGTAATCTGTTAGTTTCGCATCCGGTGTGAAAGCTGCTTAACGCGCCCATAACTTGTGTATTCGAGTCTTTGCATTGACTTTGAATGTAATCTGTCCCACGAAAAATTTGTTTCGCGTACCATGTGAAAGCAGCTTTATGGATAGTACGCGACAGCTAGAGAGAGCTTGGTTATGTTATGAACATAATACAGGTTTTGCAGACCGTAAGTTCTGTTAGTGTGGACAAGTTGCTTATGTGGAGCCAGCAAATCGATCACTTCTACAGGAAAGAATTTCCTATTTAATCTCCGCCTTTTTCGGCTTTTTATTACCCACAACAATTTCTAAAGGCGGATGAAATTATGTCACGGTAGTGCAGAGAAATCCTTTGTTATACCAGGCACATTAGAGCTTCTGCGTTTCGCGATTGATTCTACGGTAGAATCAGAGAGCTAACCCAGATATTTGTGATAGGGATCCGGCTGATCCCGGTCATGGATAAGTGAAGCGATCACAAACAGCCGCTTCAACTGTAGTGGCTACAATCGGGCAACGTTATGATGAAACTGCCACATTGATGCTTACCAAAGTAACAAGCATACCGATCAGAATTACTGCATATAAGTTAACCAGGAGCATTTTTAATTAGCACGGCGGCACGCAAACTAACATGCAGTAGCTGGTAACCGAGCGGTCATAACCACAGAGACAAACCCTTGCAAGACAGGTTTTACAGATAGCAAGTTCCGTTACCGTGGACAGTTGGACTAAGCATCCAAATTACAAACAAGTATTAAAATTTAGCTTCAAATGAGGTTTATGTTTACACACCTTCTGTAGAATTTCGCCTGATATTACTCTTGAATATTTAGGACACAAACATTAGCAACAGTAACTTGGCTACGTTAGCCGCAGTACTACAGCCACAATCAACTGGCTATCACATCAGGTTGGCTTATGCAGTAAAAGCAACTTACAGCTTCTGTGTCTGTGAGTCATGGAGAGTCGCGACCAATACAGGCTTTATCTTCAGATATTTTACAAAGCCTGCGTTTGAGGCCAGTTGTTAGTGCTAACTATCGCTAGCGGTCCTGCTAGCCACCCGTAACACGTTAGCTTCACTTACATTACACTTACATTATTTACTGTTATATCGTTACTTATAGCTTGTGGCTCCGGGCGCTTGATCGATGCAATTGCTTCAGGTTTGAGAAGCTGCTGAAACGCTTATCCCATGTCAAATTATTCTTTATTGACAAAGCTGACAAAACTGCACCTCAAATTATTTGCGGTTCTTCTTTTGTATTTCCAAAAGTGTACAAGCTACTAAGGTATAGTATGATCTGCCGTTGTTAGTGCCTGCTAGAATAGTTTCCGGTGTGGGCAGGTCCAGCACCGTGATTGGCTCTGGCTAGGTCTGTACTAATTGGACGGGACAACCTGACGTCAGGTTTTGCCCAGATCTCGCGAAGATCTCGGGAGGAGCTGTTCAGAGAGGAAATCACGTTCATGAAATCACGTTCTTGGATTACAGCAAAACCTCTGTATCTTATGTTTAGAAACTTTCAGAGGTTGAGTATGGACAACCAACATTATAACATTACTAATACGTATTAAAAGAAGGATCAGCATAATAGGTCCCCTTTAATATTAACAGGAAAATTTGAAGGATAGAAACGTTCAGCACTACAGGTGCAACCAAGGACGAATAGGAGGCGTGCCAACTTGAAGACCAATAAAGTCAATAAAAGTAGACGGACAAGGGACTTGGCCTCCTCCAGATGTTTAAAAACAATATTTAAAAGCTTCCCTGTCACATCATCAACACCTCTGCCTGACCTGTACGCAAACTGGAGAGGGTCCGACTTATCCTGTACAGTCTCCAAAAGTGCATCCTTCACCAGCTTTTCAAAAGTTTTCATCACAAGAGATGTGAGTGCTACCGGTCTGAAGTCATTGGAGTTTGCATCTTAGGAACAGGAACAATTATTGAGTTCTTCCAAAGACAAGGAGCCTTGTCCAGCTGCAAGGACAGCTGGAAAATAAAGGAAAATATGTCTGCCAGCTGCACAGCACAGTGTTTTCGAACCCGTCCTCCAATGCCATCAGGACCGGGACTTTTCCTCTCTTTGACACCATGGAAGAGTTTCAGAACTAGAGACTTATCAGTGGACACATTATTGGGTCAGTAAAAACATTCTTAAAAACAGACACCTCCTCGTTAAATCATGAACATTAAAACAATATAAAAGTCATTTAGTTCATTAGAAAGGTCCAGGACAGTTTTCCCATCCTGGGACATGGCATGTTTTTTGGACTGCATCCCCAACAGTGATGATTCTAGGACGCGTAATTTGCGAGATCCCGCAAGTTTGACGGACTTGGCGCTAAACGAAGATTTCAGTGCGCCAGCATCTACGCATTATATATATGATTTGGCACGAATCCTTTGTGCATAGATTGATATGAAAACATTGTCTATAACAAACTTCCGTACATTTATTCAAAAAATTTATTAACCTACTGCAAAGATTGTTGTCAAAATGTCGGCAACAAGAGACTCCTGTATATGCCTGTAAATGACTGTGGCTGGATGTATGTTTCCGTAACCCCCTGTCACGCTCGAGTGCTGCATTCTAGTTGGTAAAACCACGCAAGGTAAAAACGGCATCCCTCTCACCGGCAATAACATTTCCTGCAGGGAAAGCAAAAGTATGCATCCCGCTGAACTGAGTACTCCAGCCACGGTCGTGTGAGATACCAAGCTGGATTGAATGATCGCCATAAAGCACCGAATTCACGCTTTGGGTAGCTAGCTAATATTGGCTGGGATGGAGCATCGCCATTCAAGTCGCTAACCGCGTGAGGTAGGGCTGAGGCAGCAGAGAGAGGGAACTGGTTTAGGGCAGTACTTGTGGAGGTTGCTGGAGCCGGAGCCATAGCCATTGTCATAGCTTCTGGTGTGCAAGCTACGGCATCGTGTGAGGTTGAAGCAGCACAAGGCTTGCCAATAGGTTTTAAAAAATGATACGTGGCTCTGAACTCGTTTGAATTAATAAAACGAAATGTAGGTAAAATTGTGAGTCTCTGCGCGCTGCTCAACGTACACCTATGAGGAGAATAGAGACGACCGGCACATCCGGGTACTTCGCCAAACGTCAAGGCCGCGCCCCTTTTTGGGGGATAGAAAACCTCAGATCCCATTGACCCTAATGTAATTTGATGTGTTTTCAGATGTAAAATTTATCCAATTTATTTAACTAAATTACCTGTTTATATTCATTTACTAATTTATTGATATGTCTAGCGATTATTTTGCTACCTTGCCCGAACCAGAGCGGTCACGTTTTCTTTATGAATTAAGGTTGATCGGTCCACCCTCTTGCCCTTTCACTACCGCGAATTTCGAAGTCTGTGTCAGTTTGGGGTTAAGAATAACTAACAAATGCACATAACGTTAGACCGGTTGACTCGGTTGGCTGACGCTACTTTACGTTAGCTAGTTGAGCAATTAAAGAATAAATAATCACACAAGACAAAAATCGTAGCGAATAAACCTATGAAAGTATAGTACCAAGTCTTACACATTAAAGGGTACTTACGTTACTTTCTAAGTTTAAAAAAAGAGTGGCATGGCCTGTTAAGAAGCGTTTCCCACACATATAAACATGAGAAGACACTGGATACATAGCTTTTACTCTTCATCTTCTCTTAACTCTCCTTTTTGGATTCTTCCCTTTTCCAGGTAGGATGGGCAACCTGAGGTCCGGACTGATCATTTTATTGGAGGCGCAACCCAGCACGCAACAACTTTTGGGCATTTTACTGCTCAGTTATTTCTCATTGATTTCAATGCTTAAGAGCGTTTGTTTTCCCCCAAAAAGCGGCGCGGCCTTTGCGCTGAGCTCTTGATGAAGTTGAACCGGTCGTCTCTATGGCTTCACTGCCTGGTGAAGTGTCCGTACTTACAACTTTAGCAGCAGATAATGATAATGACCAATGTAACTAACCAGCTACAACAGTATGATAATCATGCGGTGGTCAACGGAAAAAAAAAAATGGCTAGCTAGCTATAGGTGACATATGCTCCACATAACCATAAGCCAACTTGTACAACAACGAGAAAGACTCTGCATTATAGATTTCCTCCTCCAGAGAATCGATGCTATTAGGCTCATGGAACCCTCCAGTTTGTTTCCATTTGGACTGACTCCCGGTGTCATGTCCGTTTCGCTTCCATCTGGTAAACATAACCTGAGCACTCCTGGGTTGCTTTTGGTCGCATTTTTTCAATGCGTTCCCATAATTCAATTGCGATTTTAGCAGGTGCAGCCTAATCTTGCTGTTATTCGAGGGTTTACATACTTTTTCTGGAGGCCCAATCAGTTTCTTTCAATTACTGTGGAAAGTTTGTACTGTCTAGAATTGGATAAAAATTTATCAACAGATAATTATCGGGAAAGTTTCACGTGAGCGTTAACTATTGCTGTGCATTACACAGATAAACCTGAACAACCACTAAAATTACTGCATTTCCGGTAAAGATTGTGCGAGGCGTTAAGGGAGCACTGAATTCTACGAGGGACCAATCTGTGCGTACATCAGTGGTAGGGTACTTTGCGTTTTTAATAGGGATGCGCCGATCCGATATTCAGTGTCTGTTTTAGCCAGATACTGGCCAAAATTACTGGATCGGATATCGGGGAGGGGAAAAATAATATATAATCCGATACGTTTACAGGGTTCTGCCCAGGATGCTAGGAGTGCTGGATGGAAAAGTTCTGCTGTGTCCTAACCAGAGAATCCGCCTTCCACGAGCTACGAAGCGTACTACACGTTATTCACGAATGATCTTGTCAGTGAGGGACGTAGGTTTAATCTGAGAGTTGGTGGTGGTATGTAATGCGAGCGCGCTGTGTTTTAAACATTTCTGATGAAGCTTAACAAATCTGAACAATTCATAAAACTTTTAACCATTCATAAGCAAGTTAATTACATGATATGTTGTATCATTAACGACTATTAAAATCATGTGTTTTTGTGAGTTTTTGAAAGTCAGGCTGCTGCTACTGTTTTATCGTCTTACGGGGAAACTTACACCAAATATTTTAGTTTACATTGCAGTTATTCCGGGGGCGTATTGTTTTGCACTTGTCCGTCCGGCTGTCTGTCTGTCTGCCTGTTTGTTTGTCTGTTTGACTGCTTGTCTGTTTGTCTGCAGCAGCAAAAAAACTTTAACCTTAGCCGTAACTTTTGATTGGTCAGAGATAGATAGGCCTTTGATACTTGACATGTGTATCCATTGTCACAAGACCTTTCAGATGAGGTCATCATTTCTGACCTTGTGACCTTGACCTTTCCGGGGGCATATTGTTTTGCACCTGTCCGTCTGTCTGTCTGTTTGTCTGTCTGCTTGACTGCAGCAGCAAAAAAACTTTAACCTTGGCCGTAACTTTTGATTGGTCAGAGATAAGCCTTTGATACTTGACATGTGTATCCCTTGTCACGAGACCTTTCAGATGAGGTCATAATTTTTCACCTTGTGACCTTCACCTTGGCGTCATTTTGATTTCACAATAGTTTTCTGGAAAAGTTTAAAAAATTTACTTGTTTATTTAACCCTTTGCAAGTCCAAGCGATTCCATCTGGTCCTTTTCCATATTATAAATCCAAACTATGCTTATATCCGGGGGCATCAGTGTTTCACAAACACATTGTTTCATACTGTAACTGTATTCATTCTAATGTTTAGTTTTGTTTAGGTGTTTTACATACAGTTCAATCGAGATTACCATGTGAGAGAAACTTTAGACCTTGTGCTGTTTCTATTCTTAATTTATTTTTTCCCCAGTGCGGCTAATCTGATACCAGGTGTAAAAGCCTTGAGTTTCAGTTCTGGCATCTTTAAGATGCCAATCTACTGCACTGCGTTGCACTGTACATTTTGTACTGGAAATGCTATT
The DNA here is from genome assembly GCA_029692085.1 of Gymnothorax javanicus. NCBI lineage: Eukaryota > Metazoa > Chordata > Actinopteri > Anguilliformes > Muraenidae > Gymnothorax > Gymnothorax javanicus. Next base: position 103,528,517 of record CM056195.1, read on the forward strand.
ATTTTTATTTTAAGTTATTGCTATTTAAATTATGGTCTAGTCTGCATTGCAACTTTTTCTGCTTTGTTATCGACATATAGGCTACATTGAGTGTTGTTATATCCAGTATTTTACACTGGAATTATAATTCCTTTATTATTCTTAATACTCAGATTCAAACTTTTTCACAAAGTTGCACTTTAAAATTAATTTTGAATGTTTTAGTTCACTTTGAATGTTTGAATGGTACTGACCAAAAAATGCTGCTAAAAGTTCTTTTTGAAAAAGTTTAAAAAGAAGCAGCTGTATTTTACATACATGATTCATGTCTTGGGCCCTATTTCTTCCTTTAGAGAAGTATAATATTTGTTGCACAGTTTGGGCATGGTTTTATGGCAAGGTTAAGCAAAGTGCAACCATACAGATGTATTATTTATACAACCCCAATTCCGAAATAGTTGGGACGAAGTGTAAATTATGAATAAAATAAAAAATAAGCTATACATCTTTATTCTTTACACACTTAACCTCCTCTGCGAATTTCCTTTTTCTACTACAGTACTAAAAAAAGCACTTGGGATTAGTTTTTGCCCCCTCCGCTATTTGCCTTTCATACAGTCTTCTAGCATTCCTCAGTTCTTTTTTGACCATAGCTAGCATTTTACAGTATTCAGCCTTATTGTCATTATTTCTGTCCTTGATGTACATCTTATAAATATTCCGCTTTTCCCTCAAACTCCTACGAATAACTGTGGTCATCCACTGATGATTTGGCTTTTTATCATGCTTTTTATCATGTCAACGCCCCTTCCGTCCGTCCGTCCGGGGGTCTGGCCGTAAACTTCTCGTTTCCACACAATAACTAAAGAATGCCTCATCTGATGCATCTCATTTCTAGGTGGTGTATGGGGGGTGGGTAGAGGAAGGTTACTTTCGAAAACCAGCGCCGTGTGATGTCCATTATGGCCGCCACGGCAGCCGTCTTGATTTCAGTGTCCACGCAATAACTAAAGAACGCCTAGGCTGATCCGTCTCATTTCTTGGTGGTGTATGGAGGGTGGGTAGAGGAAGGTTCCTTTCAAAAACCAGCGCCGTGCGATATCCAACATGGCCATCACGGCAGCCATCTTGATTTCAGTTTCCACGCAATAACTAAAGAACGGCTCGTCCAATTCATCTCATTTCTTGATGGTGTATGCAGGGTGGGTAGAGAAAGGTTCCTTTCGAAAACCAGCGCCGTGCAATATCCAATATGCCCGCTACGGCAGCCATCTTGATTTCAGTTTCCACGCAATAACTGAAGAACTCCTCATCTTCATTCGAAAACCAGTTTTCTTTGAACATGTTTAACTTTCAATATTATTCACTCTCACTATTCACCATGCTAAACTAGCAACCTATTCAATTTTTTTTTTTTTTTTTTTAGATTTTTTTTTTGAGAATTTTTTCTTTATTTGATAGTTATATAGTGGAGAGAGACGGGAAAGTCGGGAAGAAGAATGGGGAAGACATGCGGCCAATAACCCGAGCCGGAATCGAACCCAGGTTGCCGCGGGAAGGACACAGCCTTTATGGTGCGCACACTTAGACCGATGAGCCACCGGGGCACCCCGCAACCTATTCAATCTTAACCCCAATTAAACATACAGGCGGGGGCATATGCCACGCTCCGCTTTTCTCTTGTTAAACTTACTTTTGCATACCTTTAGAATGAACTTGCATTGTGCATCAAGTTAAACCCCCTTGAATCTGCCTCACATCACATTTACAGACTTACAATCAAGGAGTGTCTTCCAAAATTATTTTGCTTAGATATGACCGCATCAGGTCAAAGTTTACTCGCCAAAAATGGAAAATTTTGGTTGTCAAAGATAACTTTTTAACTTGCCTTGAAACATCAAAACTAATAAAAGAATAGGAATGGGGATCGAAACCTGGTTCCAGTACGGACTCGGTCCCGCATTTTTCAAAAACCGAAAATCAATAACATTTGAGCTTATCGATACTGCTGTCGAGTCTCGTGGGTCCATTGACGTGATGTTATGTCTCGAGTCGAGTCACGTCATTTAAATGCAATCACTGGTGCACAAACTTACACAGGTTGTCTAACAAAGTTTTTGGGGAAAAACAAAATTGAAATGCCAGCTAACAGGTATTACAGTACATGAAGATGAATCCGGGTCACTATTTTGCGAGGATGGCGGATCATGCGAAGAGGTCTAAAGTTTGGCTACATTTTTACCAAAGAAAAAGGTAAGGAGGAAGCAAAATGCAATTTATGTGGCAAAATAATTTATTGAAAGGGGAGAACACAACCTCCATGGCCAAGCACATCAGCATTGTGTACCAACTTAAACAAAAATGCACTACCTTCGACTGTCTTAGTGAGGGTTAATGTCGATTAAATCACATAGACATATTTATCATGATTGAATGTTACTGCTTTATCTACTAGAAGTGCTTCAGATATTTGTGTAACTCACTAACAGCTTAGGCTAGCCTTGAATCATAATTTCTTGAAGCATTTGTCCTTTGTCTTGGTTGAATTGACATGTCATGATCATGGATATGTTGAATTTCAAAGATAAGACATGCAGGCAGGCTGGTGACCTCACTAGCAATCTAATTGGTTGCAATGTCTGCAATGGCAAGCCAGTTTGAGGGGGGGGAATTTGCAACCGGAACATATTATTACTTTAAATTCAGAGCAGTGGCACGCGTTTTGGTAAACTGCTGCTGCGATTTGTTGAAGGATGACATAACATTGATGAAAACAAAAGTTTCGTCTTCATATATTTTCTTGTTACAGTGAAAATTCCTTACCTCAGACGGTTTTGCCCTCAAAACCTCAACTGTGGGCTGACCAGCTGACAGGCTTTCTTGTGCTCAGGACAGGGAGACCCCAGAGGGCCCCCTTCCCCGTTGCCATGCCCCATGCCAACTAACACTAACACCCTATCCCCAGACAAAGACACAAACAACATTCTTTTACATTATATCAATTACTGTTATCAACCGTCTTTGATTTTTTTTGGGGGGGTCAGTCTTTCAAGTGTAAATTTGTAAAACAGATACTGGTTGTGTACATATGCCATACCCAGATACTTACTGTATATTCACAGTATTGTTGAACAAAATAAGCTTGTTATCATTGTGATTAAGAAATGTAGTCCCAATATTTCCAGTGTCTTTGGCTTTAGTTGGTGTTTACATGTCTAGGTTTGAACTCAAAATGTTTCATGTTTTTGCAACCATGAACGCTTGCTGCATGGCATGCATTTAAAATGTTTCGCAATTTAGATAGAATATTGTTTCATATTTTTGAGCTGCTGTTGTGTTTTGATGTCTGGAAATGTTTGTGAACTCTAATTCTTTGTATATAATTTTGCGCTCTTGTAAGTTATTCTATCGAGTGGAGAGAATAGCAAACAAGACTCACCTGGTTTGAGTTTTTATTTTTTCACAGTTTTGATGTGTACCACTATCGCAAAGATTTTTTTTTCCTTTACCCGGGCATTCGAAATCGCTTTGTTGTGTTCTCTTTAGAAAGTTTGTGCTATCACACTTGCTAGAGATCACAAGCTCTCTGAGGTTAAAATATTTTTGCCATTACCTCGTCTGGGACGGAGTCTGGAGGGCGAGGTATTGTTTTTTGGTGGGGTTTCTTTGTCCTTTCTTTCTTTTTTCCTTTCATTATGAGCAACATTACGGCTGGACCAATCTTCAGACTTTCGGGATAGGTCAGCATTAGTCCAGAATAGACCCCTTTAAATTTTGAAGGTCATCGAGTCAATGTCAAGGTCACCGGAAAGGTCATAAATGTTTTTCTGCAATGACTTTGGTAAAATCATCATATCATATTCAAACTAAATCTAGCATGTGCATCTTTCTTTTCTGCTTCCTCTCACTTGCCACAAGATGGACTATCTCTCATGGTTTTCTTAGCTGTTGGGGGTTTAATGTCAGGGAGGTCAAGGTCATTGCTTAAATTTGCTTATTTTCCATTATAACTCAAAAACAGTTTGAGATAGGGAGGTGTTTATTTATATCAACATATAGGGAGTCTTATATGGGCTTTCATTTGGCACCATAACCTTTGACCTTCAGTGACCTGGAAGGTCAAACTTGAAGGTCTTCAATTTTCAGTTGTACCCGAGAGTGACCACATTGATGACATCGAATCAGAAGCTAAAGCACTAAAATAAGTACTTGCGGGCGAGATTTGTTTTGTCTGGCAATACTTGTTCTCGCTTTGCAAAGAATAAGCTTAAACAGTGTTGTTTTCAGCAGCATACAGAGCTTTACCTTAGTCATATTTTCCGGAATCATCTCCTTTTGTTGCCATTAGTTCAATGTACACCGATCAGCCACAACATTATGATATTAATACCCAATATTGTGTAGGTCCATTTTTTACTGCCAAAACAGCCCTGAACCTTTGATGCTTGGTCTCTTCTAGACCTCTGATAGTGTGCTGTGGTATTTGGCTCCTACTCATTGGCAGCAAGTCCTGTAAGTTGCAAGGTGGGGTCTCCATCGATTGGGCTTATTTGTCGAGCACATCCTATAGATGCTTGATTGCATTGCGATCAGTGAAAGTTGGAGGCCAAATTAACAGCTTGAGCTCATTGTTGTGTCCATCAAATCATTCCTGAACCATTTTTGCAGCGTGGCAAGGGCATTATCCTGTTGAACTATGCCACTGTCTTTAGGGAATACCGTTTCCATGAAGAGGTCTACAGCAGTGTTTCAGTCGGTGATATGTGACTAAGTAACAGCAACATGAATAGCAAGACCCTCAGTTTCATAGCAGAATAATGCCCAAAGCATCACACTGGCTCCGTTGGCTTGCCTTCCTCTCATAGTGCGTCCTGGTGCCATGTCTTCCCGAGGTGAGTGAGGCACTTGCACTTGGCCATCCACATGATTTAAAAGAAAACATGATTCATCAGACCAGACCACCTTCTTCCGTTGCTCCATAGTTGAGTTCTAATGCTCACATGCCCATTCTTTTGGCAGTGGACAGGGGTCAGCGTGGGTACCCTGACTGGTCTACGGCTACACAGCCCAATATGCAACAAAGTAAGGTGCACTGAGAGGTCTTACACCTCTCCGTCAGAACCACCATGAATTTTTTGACAGCTACAGTAGCTCCTCTTGGATCAGAACATACGCACCAGCCTTCACTCCCCACGCACATCCATGAGCCTTGGCCGCCCATGGACCTGTTGTTGGTTCACCCGTTTTCCTTCCTTGGACCACTTTTAGTAGGTACTGACCAGTGCAGACTGAGAACACCCCACAAGAGCTGCAGTTTTGGAGATGCTTTGACCCTGTCGTCTGGCCATTCCAATTTGGTCCTTGTCAAAGTCGCTCACACCTTTACGCTTGCCTATTTTTCCTGCTTCCAACACACAACTTTTACAACAAAATATTCACTTGCTGCCTAATACAGTGCTGTGAAAAAGTGTTTGCCCCCTTCCTGATTTTTTTTTTTTTTTTTTTTTGCATATTTGTCACACTTAAATGTGACACCTACCTGGCCTGGTGTGAAAAAGTAATTGCCCCCTAAACCTAATAACTGGTTGTGCCACCCTCTGCGACAACAGCTGCAATCAAGTGTTTGCGATAACTGGCAGTGAGTCTTTCACATTGCTGTGGAGGAATTGTGGCCCACTCTTCTTTGCAGAATGTTTTAATTCGGCCACATTGGAGGGTTTTTGAACATGAACGGCCTGTTTAAGGTCATGCCACAGCATCACAATCGGATTTAAGTCCGGACTTTGCTTAAGCCGCTCCAAAACCTTCAGTTTGTTTTTTTTTAAGCCATTCAGAGGTGGACTTGCTAGTGTGTTTCGGATCATTGTCCAGCTGCATAACCCAAATACGCTTGAGCTTGAGGTCACCAACTGATGGTTGGACATTCTCCTTCAGGATTTTCCGGTAGAAAGCAGAATTCATAGTTCCATCAATTACGACAAGTCGTCCAGGTCCTGAAGCAGCAAAGCAGCCCCAAACCATCACACTACCGCCACCATGTTTGACTTTTGGTATGATGTTCATCTTATGAAATGATATGTTAGTTTTACGCCTGATGTAACGGGATGCACACCTTCAAAAAAGTTCAACTTTTGTCTCGTCAGTCCACAGAATATTTTCCCAAAAGTCTTGGGGATCATCGATGTATTTTGGCAAATGTGAGACGAGCCCCTGTGTTCTTTTTGGTCAGCAGTAGTTTTCGCCTTGGAACCCTCCCATGGATGCCATTTTTGCCCAGTCTCTTTCTTATTGTTGAATCAGGAATACTGACTTTAAATGAGGCAAGTGAGGCCTGCAGTTCTTTAGATGCTGTTCTAGGTTCTTTTGTGACCTCCTGGATGAGTCGTCGATGCACTTTTGGAGTAATTCTGGAAGGCCAGCCACTCCTGGGAAGGTTCACCACTGTTCCAAGTTTTCTCCATTTGTGGATAATGGCTTTCACCATGATTTGCCGGAGTCCCAAAGCCTTAGAAATGGCTTTGCCACCCTTTCCAGACTGATAGATGTCAATTTCTTTGTTTCTCATCTGTTCTTGAATTTATTTAGTTTGCAGCATGACATGTTGCTTTTTGAGATCTTTTAGCCTACTTCACTTTGTCAGGCAGGGTCTATTTAAGTGATTTCTTGATTCAACAGGTCTGGCAGTGATCAGGCTTGAGTGTGGCTAGTAAAATTGGACTCAAAAAATGTGGTTAATCACAGTTAATTCATGATTTTACAAGGGGGGCAGTTACTTTTTCACATAGGGCCAGGTAGGTTTGGAGAGCTTTTTCCCCTTAATAAATGAAATCATTATTTCAAAACTGCATTTTGTATTTACTCGGGTTATCTTTGTCTTATATTAAAATTTGTTTGATGATCTGAAACATTTCAGTGTGAAAAATGTGCAAAAAAGGAAGAAATCAGGAAGGGGGCAAATACTTTTCCACGGCACTGTATATCCCACCCACTGAGAGGTGCCATTATAATGAGATGATCAATGTTATTCACTTCACGTGTCAGTGGTCATAATTTTATGACTCATTGGTGTATAGTCTGTATGGTCGTCTCATTATTATTATTATTTTTATTTATTTTATTATTAGCCTTCAAACAATACAAAAAACATATATTTGGAAATAATAAAAGCCATTTTTCAGTCTAAAGAACATACATACGCTCATTGACACCCTTTCACACAGGCCTCCTATAACAGAATGAATATGATACATCATCAATGGCCGCGGTTACATGACGACTTTTCATTCGGAATGAATTAATCCGAATGAAACCTTTCGGAATGAATTTTTTTTCCGGCAAGTTTACATGGGGTATAGTCATTCCAAATGGGGGTTTACGTGGAAGACGCATTTAATCGCTTTCGCATAAGGTTTGGTGCTGGGAAGGCTTCTGATTGGATAGGGAGCGGGGCAGATATATGTATACTTGTTTCTGTTTAGCCTACCGGAAGAAAAATATTAGGCCTGTCTTCGTTCCTGATAGCGACAACATAAATGACGTTAGCAGTGCCTTTTTCGGACTGATTTTGCTTTTATTTTTGAAGCAGCAGTATGACCACATCATTTTAATTATTATCATTCGTTTGTTGAAGAGCACAAGGGAGGTAGAATACCGGAAGGGAAAGGTAGCAAGCATGCGCAGAAAGAACGGAATGAACTTTAAGAGGAATGAGTGTTTACATGTACGAAAGACTCCTTCAATCAGAATGACAAACGGAATATACCACCCCCTTTAATCGGATTCAATTTTCAATCGGAATGGCCATTTTCATTCCGATTGAGGTGTTTACATGGCCACTTTTAGTCGGAATGGCCTTTCATTCCGAATGAAAGTGGAATTAAACTGTCCATGTAAACGTGGCCAATGTTGTACAACATATGGCAGCAGAGATACTGAGAATATTTCATGTAATCTGGACAGATCTTATTCAAATAAAACATGATACTGCATCCACTTAGATTGGAACTTGTCCAGTGTTTTGTTACAAAAGTGTATTTTTTTCTCAATTAAATATCTCAAACTAAGTTCATTCTTGAAAGCAGTTATATTTGGTTCACATTTTGCACACCTGCATTATAGAATTTAGCAAGTAACAATATCAGATCAAACACACTATCAATCTTTGTTAAGTTGTGCAACCAAATATAACAAGTTCAAGTGAAAGTTTGAGATCACAAACATGATCACACTTTTCAGATATCCATTTTACAAGATCATCCCAAAAATGCTGTACAATATTACAATCCCAAAATAAATTTATTGAAGCTTCCGCACAATTGTCACAAAAATTACAATTTCCAGAGTCTGTTTTACGCAACTTGGACAAATATTCCTTTGTAGTTAATATTCTTTGGACTAATCTAAATTGAAACCAACAAAGTTTTGTTTCTTGAGTGGTTTTAAAATGCTTCCTGTAAATTATAGACCAATTCTGAAGTGAAATTAAGTTGCCACTTATACTGAGATATGGGAACAGTTGAAGAATGTGTAAGGATAGAATAATAGGCTTTTGAGCCTTTTTTCACTGACTAATTTCTTTATAACTGGAGTCGAACCAATCAAACCTTTAGAGGAGCTATCTTTTTGTAAGCTTTAACAGCAGTAATAACACCACAGAATTCCAAAAAATTACGTTCTAATCATAGCGTGATTTGAAATCTTCAAATGTAAAAAATTCACCATTGTGATGTAAAAGATCACAGACTTGAGACACTCTGGGAAACCATGACTTACAAAAGGATTTCTTACCTATTCGAATAGATGGATTAAAAAAATAGGTTCTGACAAAAAGTCAGTGAATGAAGAAACTTGAACTTTTGCACTAAACTCTAAATGAGCATGAAAACAATCCTTCCAAAATAGATTATCAGTTCTAGTCTTTAATTTTTTTCAAAAATCTCTCCCCAAGATAGCCACATTCTGAACATCCCCCACTTCACCTAGTAAAGCAGTTTTCCATGGTTTATCGTCTTCACTAAGAAGTTTGCGAATCCATGTTAATTTGAGAGAAATGACATAATCATAAATGTTAATCATTCTCAGACCACCTTCACTGACAGGATTATAAATAATGTCTCTTTTAATTCAGTCTGGTTTACCATCCCATAAAAATTGAATAACATACCATGAAGTTCCTTCAGAAATAAATCAGGTGGATTAGGCAATGTTAGCAGCAAATAATTCAATTTAGAAATTAAGAGGGATTTAATGGCAGCAATTTTCCCAGTAGGTGTCAAAATTCTTTTTTTCCATTTTGCAATAATAATTCTGATTCCTGCAAGCTTATTTGGTAATTCAAGTGACCCATATAACAAAGATTTTCAAAGCTAAATACGATACCCTAGCACTGTGAATGTTGGGGGGTTCCATTTAAATTTACAATGAGGCATATATCTTACACCACTACCTTTCTTTGAGCCAATTCAAACAATTTCAGACTTGTCAAAATAAATTCTCAGACCTGACATGAGTGAAAACTGATTAAGCACCTGAACTCTTGCTTGAAGAGAAGATTCTGAGCCATCAAGAATAAACGATGTATCGTTGGCATACTGAGACAGACAATGCTCATGATCATTTATTTTTATTCCAGCGATGTCTTTGTTCTTACAAATCATACCAGCAAGGATTTCAACACAAAGTAAAAAAATTTATGGTGACAAAGGATCACCTTGACGACATCCTCCGCCGAGTGCAAAGGGAGATGAAACTTTCTCATTAACAACAACTGATGAATGAATATTATTATAAAATACTGAAATTCACTGCCTTATTATTTTACCAAAGCCAAAAAAGGAAAGAACTTTAAAGATAAATGACTAAGATAACAAATCAAAAGCTTTCTCGAAATCTATGAGTAGGAGCATACCTTCCATTTGGGTCTTCTCTGTAAAACTTATTTTTACATCTTAAAGTAGTTGTATGTTATCACCAATGAAACGATTAGCCATAAAACCTGCCTGATTCTCATGAATAAATTTAGGTAAATATTTATTAAGTCCTTCAGCGATGCAGGAGGATACAATCTTACAGGTTACATTTAATAAACATATTGGACACCAATTAGTTATAAACTGTTTGGGCTTATTTCCCTTTGGAATGCATGTTATTACACCCATCCTCTGAGTAACTGAAAGTTCACCTTTAATAAAGCCATCTTTAATAAAGTGATCTCACCAAAAAATGACCAAGGTCCTTCCAAAAAAATTGAAAAAACTCCACAGAAAAACCATCAGATCCTGGGCTTTTGTTAATATTCATTTTATACAAAGACTTGGCAACTTCATCAGAACATAATAAAGTTTCAAGTGATTTATCTTCATTTGGATCAAGTCTAGGAAGATCATCAGGAGACAATAGATTATTCAAATTAATATCCTGAATGGTATGTTCACGAGAGGCATACAACTTCTCATAGAAATCCTTGACCTCACAAACAATATCATTAGAATCATTTAAGACTATACCATCACTGGTTTCATGAAAATTCATAGTTTTGCTGTCAAAATTTCTATTTTCAAGACTACAAAAATAACGACTGACTCACCTTCTATTATCCATTTGACTTGAGAACAAATATAAACACCATCTATCTTAATTTTACGCAGTTGTTGCAATTCCTTTTTTTTGCCTCCAGTGATTCAATAGTTGCTCGGTCTTGAAAAGCCATGTTTTCTAACAACTCAATATCTTTCAGCAAGTTTCCTCTTTGATATTATATAAGAAATTGACTTGCCCCTGATTTCCATAAGATGTATTTCAAAAAATAGTTGGTCACTAATTCTCAAATGAATGTCTGAACAAGGAATGTCATCAATAATATCAAGGTTGTAGACTAAAGCACAATACTGCTTTTAAACACAGGAAATTACCTTTTTGACTTGTTGACTATATTCTATTTAACTCAATGAAGAGTCTTTGAATATCCAGTGTTTCGCTTCTCCTGCTTTCCAAAAGTGAAATCAATGAATAAGCAGTGTGATAGCCTGGTTTAATATCACAATCTTTGACAAAAAAATACAGTGATCAAAGATCAAAAAAAATCTAATCTCACTTGTTTGACTGGATTATTTCTACGCCAGGTAAATCTTTGAACCTCTGGATGCAAACCTCTCCAGACATCAACTAGCCCAAGATTACCAACTAAGTCTAAAACTTCATCACTTGCAGATGGATTATTGATGTGAATATAGTTTTGGGTATCAAGATCAGGGTTAATCACAAGATTCCAATCGCCCTCAATAATACAATGATCATTAGGAAACATTTTCAACCTATTATACAAATTTACATTAAATTCAGGCATATCAGTGTTGGGACCATAAACAGTAGCTAATGTAACTCTGACACCACACAGGCTGATATCATGAATGAGTAAGTTTCCACTTTCACATTTATATTGATTGTGTAACTTGAATTCAAAATTATTTTTTATAAGAATGGCTACACCTCGTGACTGACTATTATGCGACGAGAAATAAGATTCATAACCCTACTCTGATCTAATATAAGATTCTAATTGTGTTGAAAAGTGAGTGTCTTGTTGACAGTAAATGGCATACCTCTTACTCTTTAAAAAATTGAAAACATCCTTACGTTTTTGGCATCACTCAATCCCCAACAGTTCAGAGAACACAATGTTATTTCATGACTGGCCATAGGAACTCATGCCTGTATGATGACATTGGATTAGACTGAAAAAAACAATAAAAATACAAAAACATAGAACATATACGTGTTTGAAGCCCACATTCGAACACATTCACACCACATTCTTCACAAATCAAACACATTGTACTCAATAACTTCCGAAGTACGCATGCAGCTCCTATTAACAAAAACAATCGGAATAGAGTCAGCATGATCAAGGAAAATCCTACTGAATACATAAAATCCAAGTCTCCAACAATAATTGGGGGAAAAGAGCGAAAAAAACCCATATTTGCTGCATTACAGACTGGCACGAGGGTGAGCAAATAAGAATTGCAACCCTTTGCATCAGTAAAGTTCGAACTTCGACAAAATATTTGTTTCAGTCAGGAATAGTCTCCAAATACAACAGCCCAACCATTTTTTTTCCCCCGTTGTATCCAGCGTTGTTATCAGTAAAAGTTCATGCACCATGGAATCAATCCTAAAAACTGAAAGAAAAAAAAAGTCAAACCGACGGTAAACGGTAAGAAGTCAGCATGAACGTACCCAAATGTATACATGACCCTGCATGTATTTGCAGCTTAGTTACAAAGTATACCAATTAAATATCACCGTCCCACTTCTTCCACTTGTCTTGAGGGTTTTGTTTCACCACAATATTCACATCAAAGTTAGATTCCTGAATCCGTGCAAACATTCCCGATTTCCGAAGTTCCTTCACTTTCACCGACAGTTTTCCTCTCTTCTGTTTTAGTATAGCTGGTATGTCGGTCAGAACACTGTTTATTATCCCTCAGTTCTAACAAAATGTCCTTATTCCTCGCATAATTCAACACGATGGACCTATCAAACATTGACATAAACTTGACGATGATAGGAGTGGGACCTGAAGTTCAGTTCCTTTGGGTCTAGGCATGCGGGGCAGACGATGGGCATTAACAAATAACATCGTATCCACTCTCGCAGCATCAATTTTCAATGAATCCTTGAAAAATGACTGCACAACATCAGTAATATTCTCCTCGGACTTCTCCTCAACACCATAGATGAGCAAATTTCTATGTCTAGAGTAGCAAGACGTCTCTAGCCACTTACGACTGCACTCAGCGATCTCAACACGAAGCGCTTCCTCCATGGCCTTCATCAAGTGTCGCAGGTCACATATTTCTTGGTTGTGAACAGTCAATGCTTCTTCAATAACATCAACACATTTAGTAACAGCCTTGATTTGCAGCGAAAGATTGTCACAAATGTCCTTTGTCTGTTGCTGTAAAAGCTGCTGAAGCATTTGGAACGTCACGGGTGCTTCGGTCATCATGTCAGCGTGGCCTGCTTCAGGTGGCAAATCGGCTGATTCGTGGTTATCATTGTGAAATTGTGCACCCGGATTGTCTTCTTTAGGTTCCTGGGTCCCTGATTTGCCTTTTCTTGCATTTTGCCTCCTATTTTGACTGCTCATGCCGACGATAATTAAAAAAAATATTCGGAGCTCAAACAAAACGCGACCTCACTGCGCATGCCGGAAGTTCCGTCTTATTATTGTTATTATAGTTAGAAAAAGCTGAGCAGCCAAACACTGTCAAAATCCTTTCAAACATACGATTTCAAAATAACCACAATTTTCTCCCAGTAAATCTTTGAGTTTGTGTTATTAAAGTTCACGCTTGCGTGTGTTGTGATGGTGCCCCTTTAACTTCAGTCATATCTTTACAAGTTCTTCAGACTCGGAACAGAGGTTTTTGCTCAATTTGGATTCTATCACTGTAATTTCTCCCTTTTATCTCCCATTATTTTTAACACCTCAATGGTCCATTCCATCGGTTCCCACATGCGGTCCTGGGTACCCTCTGTGTCTGATTGTTTTTGTTCTAATCACAGTTGCAATCTCAGAATTTTTAATGAGTTACAAATTTTTCCTTAATTATGCTACTCATACTCATGACTCTAAGGATTATTTACCCTTTTAAGCCCCATTAGGACAGAAGTAGTCACTATCCATGCCCTGAGAAGCTCCATTTTCAAACTTTGTGATATTGCAAATCTTTGTGATATTATGACTTTATAACATAAAAATAGGGAAAAATCCTGACTCTTGCAATTGAAGAGAAAACCTCTAAAAGAAGGCGTCTTGGAGGCATCCGGACCAGATGCTCAAACCACTTCAACTGATTCCTTTCAAGGCAGAGGAGTTGCGATTCTACTTTAAGCCTTTCCTGGATGTCTGAGCTGCTAACCCTATCCCTTAGGGTCAGCCCAACCACCCTGCGGAAAAAGCTCATGTTGGCCACTCATATTTGCAATCTGAGTCTTTCGGTCACTACCTAAAGCTTGTGACCATGGATGAGAGATGGAACGCAGATTAGCCAGAGCTTCACTTTTAGGCTCAGGTCCTCCTTCACCACGACGGACTGATATAACACCTGCATCACTTTAGACACTGCACCAATCCGACTGTCAATTTCACGCTCCATCCTACCCCAAGGTACTTGAACTCCTTTACTTGGGGTGATAACTCACCCCCCACTTAGCAGGGACAGTCTACATTTTTCTAGCAGAGAACTACGCCTCAGATTTGGAGAAGTGATCCTCATTCGGACCATTTCACACCACTTCAGTTCGCATTGGAGGACACAGCGTGATGAAGCCAACAGGACCACATCATCTGCACACAGCAGTGTTGCAACCCCAAGCCCACCAAACTGGACTCCCTCCGAGCCTCGGCTGCACCTTGATATCCTGTCTATGAAAATGATGGACAAAATAGGGGACGAGGCACAATCTTGGGGAAGTTTAACACCAACTAGAAACAAGTCTGATTTAATGCTGAGAATGCAGACTCAACTCCGGCTTTGGTTGTACAGGGAATGGATGGCTCGATCTTCCTGCAGCAACCCCCACAGGATACCTCATGGGACACGGTCATAAGCCCTTCCCAGTCCACATAACACAAGCAGACTGGATGGAGAAACTCCCATGACCCCTCCAGTATCCATGCACGGGTAAGAAGTTGTCCGACTTTTCCACCGCCAAAACAGAACCCACATTGCTCTTCCTGGATCCAAGGTTTGGCAGTCGGGTAAAATGTCCTTTCCAGCACCCTCCTTTAGTTGGTGCCCACCCTCCGGTCCTCTTTTTTGCCCACTTGGCCTCAAGGCTAATCAGGCTTTTGCTGTAGTTGGATGCCTTCGGCGCTCTAGCGCTTTCAGTTTTTCACGGATCCTTTTCATATTTTATATGTGTGTATATGGGGATGAAAATCGAGGCCAAATTTGATTTTTGCCATGTTTGGCCAAGCGGGCGCAGTGCCTTTGCCACTATTTTTAAAAAACAGGACCCACCACCCCAGTCTGCAAGTTCAAGGGTACTGTACCCAACAGTTACGCGATGTTAAACAGACATGTCAACCATGACACTCTAACACCATCCAGAGCCTTCAGCATCTTGGAACAAATCTTGGCAATCCCAGTTGACTTGCCACTGCAGAACTTTTCGACTACCTCATTGGCTTTGGTCCGGGAGATGGGTTAAGACTCACCTGAGTCCTTCATCCCTGCCTACTCAATGGAAGGCATGACTGCTGGATTCAGGCAGTGGCGCTGTGCCTATACATTTAGGGCGGGCACGTGTCCGCCCAGAATCATGGAGGTTCCCCCTTTCCCCATGTCGCAAAATCAGTTTTAGCTATGACGAATCGGCAGCAGTTGTCCATAACTGCAACGTTCCGCAGCTCATGTGTCATCCACACATCTCAGGCTGGCACGGATTAATGCACAGGCTGACCTAGGCTGCAGCCTAGGGGCGTCACGTGCGCAGGGTCCCCGGATTGGCCAGTCTATTTTTAATTATTTTAAATTTACCTAAGCAGAAATGAAAAAAAAAAGTCTGTTGGACCATAAAACAAATATACAGCTGAATGGATAGACATGATGCCTCATCTATCCAATCAGCTGCGGTGGTAAGTTATTTTGATATACGTCACTGCTTTTGCTGGACAGCATAGCAGCAAAATATCAGATAACGTTAAAAAATATGATAGCGGAGTGCGTTTAAAAGAACAGCTCGATTAAGAGGTTTTAAAAAAAATCCCTAAATTGATGGAATATTTCAAGCCTTCATCCAGTCAACAACAAGACGCAGAGGATGAAACACCTGCAGCGTCGGGATCCTTAGCCGTAGCCGCAAAGCTCATCTCTTCGGTAGGCTCTCGGTTAATATTTCAGGGCATGGACGTTGCCATATTCAACCTCGACCAAGAAGTCAGTACTTTTTCTGCTTACCTTGATGTTCGACTACCCAGAGAAACATTCGCGCGCGTAAAAACATTGAGTGTACATCCAGTCAAGAGAATTTATAGTTAAATTTCTAGTGCTGCTAAATGCTGCTATGGAATTTGGGGGGCGGGGGGCACAGGTACATCGCTTTAAAACAATTATTAGTCCTGACTTGTGCTCAGTCATTTTCTAAATTAACAATACATTCACTCCGAAAACACTCCACACTATCAGACGTTGCAAGTTCTCCCCGTTAAAGTGAGGCGACTCGCACTTTCGTGCATTTAAATCAGCGTTATTGAAAATTGCACGCAGGCATATCAAACGGCCTTTTATGACTTTTCAACAATTTGAACCATCATGAAGCGCAGGTTAGATTGCCTGATGTGCCGATAAAGTAGCGCAGAAGTTACAGAGCAGTTTGCCTTTCATGAAGCAAAGGCCTGTTTATTAGTAAATAATTTTTTCTGTACTGAATGTCGCCCATTATTTTCTCGCTGTTTGATTGCATGCGGAGTGAAGCCATGTCTTCAATTGCCAATAGATAATTACTATGATCGGAAAACGTGTCAATAAAGGAACACGGCTAGCCCGCAGGACTGTTTGTTGTTAAAATGGGATGCGTCTGTGCCCTCCCCCCCAGAATCCCAGTTCTGGTGCCGACACTGGGCGGCAGCCATGTCACTGAGGGATGGGACTGAACTCGTCTATCCATCTTTTTCCCACGTCCCATGATCCCTTGTGCGAATATTGGGCGTAACTTCCGCAGCATCCTGCCACTTAGCTGTTTACTATGGTAGCGGCTCACGAGAATCCTCTTTTTTTAAGCGATTGGAAAATAATATATGAGGGAACATCACCTTTTAGCCCTCAGACGGGATAAAATTACGGTACCGCAGCCTTCTACTACTGGGAGAACGACCTGAAGCAGTGGCCACACTAGCGCATTTGGCTACATTAGCGACTCCGTTGCCACAGACTGCGAAGCTATGAACAATCTACAAAGCTCCGAAGCGTATGCAGTACTTCCACAGCAACAAGGTCAGTTGCGTTTTGTTAAAGGAGGTAGTATACGACCTTACGTACCTTAAAACAGATATACAAGGACTTTTTGAGAATATTTATGAAGGAAACACTATATTTCAGCAGTAAATATTGCTCTACATATGAAACGTAATGGATTGTTATACAGAGTAAATTAAGCCATCCGATAATACGAGTCAAATTAGCTGTACTCCAGCCAACTACATTATACGGTATTAAGTTGTTTGCTAATCCAATACTGTAACATGTAAAAAACAGTGAATCCATTTTTCCCATACTTTTAATTTTAGTGAAATGAGGTTTGGAGTGCAAGACTATTGTTTGGAACAGAGTAGGCTATTTTCAAATTGTAGTAGACTATTGCTACTTCTACAGCCTCATCTTAAACTGTACAGGATGAAACGTTAGTTACACTGACTGGCATTACCGGACGAACACAACAATTTTCTGTCCTCCCTACACGTGAAATCATACCTTGTGCTCTCCTGGCACTGCTGTCAAAATGCTTCTGAGGACCCGGCGTCTCCTCTGCGGCAGTCTGTCTGAGCCTAGCCATAAAGTAGGAATCGTTGTTTGTCGACATAATGAAATGAGCACCTAAATATTTTCGGGGGTCTTTTCAAATTCAGGTTTTCAGCCAAATTCTGGCTTCCTCTTCTGTAGGTAGGCGATGGAAACCGTTTCGCTGAACACAAGGACAATCAACTATGTTCTGGGTGCGTGTTCAAGACACTGTTGATCAACCCATAAATTTATCTTCCTCTGGTTGTTAGTTCAGCCTCGAACAGCACAATAGGTGCCGGAGCTCTGAAGGGGCATTTTAAGAAAAGCAAATTAATTTGTTAAAAAAAAAAAAAGAGCTGTAATCGCTAAGTTAACTGAAAGAAACTCCGCTGTTCTTGACTAAAACTAATGATAAAAACTACTTCCGCCGGAAGTTGCACCCCTCATCATATCTACAGTAGTGCCCTCAGGAATAAGGTGGATAATTGTAATCCGTGTGCTTGTGAATATTCAATAACTGATCCGGGTGTGCCATCTAGTGATAGAATATTGTAACTGTGTGCATAAATTTGCAGCTCCATGTCTGCTGGCGGACACATCTGCACACAGGGGTTGAAGGGCTACTTCTATGTACTGGGTCCTCTGCTTGTTTATAGTGTTTTGTTTGTAATGTTCTATTTCTCATTTTAGCTAGCTGTGATGTGGTGGTAATTTTCTAACTGTGGCGGTCCAACCACTTGAATAAATGTAGAGGAAACACCATAGCTTTGGCTGTCTCTATGTGTGTGTGTGCCAGTTCACCTTAGTATTTGTGTATGGGCCATTTACGGCACTAAATAAATTTTCCAGTTAGAGCTGGGGGGTGGAGGCCCACACAAAGAGTAGCCTAGGGGCCCATGACCACCTTAATCCTCCTCTGAGTGTAGTCTCATGCTGAACTTCTATTGGTTTATCTTTGGTCAAGAGGCGGGCTTCAAAGGAGCAATATGTAAGTTTGTGGCCAAAACTGGTAGTGCAATCACATTCAAAATAGTGCAGAACGCAGTATCCCCTCCTCCTCTCCCCCAGACGAGAGGTTGCCAGCTAGGTTGCCGGATCCAGCAAGAACGTCTACTACACAGAGCTACCATGGCTACGTTTCAATATAATCAATGTTCTGCTCTGACAGGGTTGTGTTCAGTTCAGTTCAGTTCAGAAAAGATAGAGACTAATGACTAACTTTAGCAATGGTCATATTGGTCAACTTTCTCGTCACTCTTCTGTGTGGATAGCCCACTGAAGTCCATACTGTAATATGCGTAAAGAATGAATGAGAACTCATTTGACTGATGTACTGTCTCAATTACATTTCATATTGCCATAATGGCTGTGCTAATGTTGGAACGGTTTCCACAGCGTCTCAGCATAAAGCCAGAGAAACTGACTAATAATGCATTGCTGATGTTAGCAATGCAGAGCCACGGTTTTTATTTCTCAAACAATTTGTTACCTAGTCAATTTGATGACCCACCTGCATACGCACTAACGTACCGTGAACGAACATACTAAAGGAATAAGTCCCGAGAAGCAGTGGGTTACAGTGATTTTATAACGGCGGAGGGGTGTTCTAATTAGTGCCCCTCCGCCGTTATAAAATCACTGTAACCCACTGCTTCAAGGGGCTTATTGCTTTTATAAAATGGTTACCCTACATATAGCCCATTAAATAAACACACAAGAAAGAAAAAAAAACAACAATTTATTGGTAATAATGCAACTATAAAATTGAGAACTATTCGCTTTTCCACCAAGCAAGATCGACTGGACAGAATGGTTGGCAAGCAACACAGACGCTAAGATTGCTTTTTCATCTAGCGCCATTATCATGTCACATCAGGCTATTTGGGCTCGTTAATGTAGATATACTATGAAAGCAGGCTATTTGGAATGTCTCCTTCGATCTTCCGAAGGCCCCGTTAAATAATTTTACGTTCGTTTCGGTTTTCGAGTTTCCTTGTTCTCAACTCGCGCCTATCGGCCATATCATTACAACCAGCAGCGAGAGTAGGGAACAAGATCCTCCACACTTGCCGGTGTCCAGGAAAATGTTTAATTGTGCATTAGTTTGCTAGCCAGCTTGTCAACTACCTAGCGTTCACTATAGTGGATGTGTTTACCCTACACATAGCCCATAAAATAAACACACAAGAAAAAAATCAACAATTTATCGCTAATACTGAAATAGCGAGCTAGTTAGCAACATTGCTAGCAAGCTAAAGTGATATCGAAATCTATAATGCTATAGCTAGCTAGGTAGATAGCCAACTGGTTAGTGGGTTAAAAGGCTAAACTTCGCTAACACTGAAATAGCGAGCTAAAAGTCTCGAAACAAACGTAACCTAACGAGTCAGTCGAGCGCAGAGTAGTGGGTGTTGAGGCCAGGCGCGCAGGGATATTTTGTGCTGCGGTCTGCCTCAGAGTACAGTGGGTTACAGTGATTTTATACCGGCATGGAACGCGGCTCAGCCAATCACATTAAGGATGGGAAGCACCGGTTTTATAAATAACGTTATTCGACTGTAGAGAATATCTGTAATGTCCGTGCCTACATTAGATAGAATTAAGTTAGCTAAACTTAGCTGAATCTTACCTGCCCGGGAGAAAATTAGCAACTTCGGCGTCGGTCTTCAAATTCTTCTCTGCTTTCAGCAGTCTCCATCTTTCAAAGGCATGTCCTATACAGATCCTTGTTTTGTTTCTGACTTTGTCACGACGTATTTCAGAGTCATAACGAGGCCTTTTAGGTTAAGTAACGTCAGACATTTGAGCTCCGAAACGCTGGTAGCTGCAGCTCAGTGGTAACTGGCTACCTGGATGCCGAAATGCTACTGGCTTCATGATTGGGAGGTGGAGGGTGGCGCAACAGGCCAAAACACAAAATGACAACATCAACATTAGTTGTGGGCTGCAACTTCGCTTTTGTCGTGAGAATATTCTGGCTGGACTACTGTTGTCAGTGATATAAGTATTTGAAATTAACATCATTCCGTAATGCCTGGTGATATATCAGGGCCATTTCATAATTAATCAACATAAATTTCTTACATATTCCTCCTTTAATGAATCCCATTACGGGAACTTAGCATAGCGCACTGTCGGTCGAGACATAACAGATGAAACTGGTATTTGCCGTTGCCCGGCAGGTTGCACGGACAAGCATACATGTGATGCTGATGAGTGGACAGGTAGCCTAACAATAAGCTTAGCTACTCAGGCTTGAAAATGTATTCCCTTGCTTTAGAACGTATGTTCTTTCAACTGCCGATTAAATGAGCATATTTTTTGGTACTTTTATTTTTAGAAATATCCCTTGTGCTGATGGCTACGCCTGTGTAAATGTAGTTTGACAACGCAAAACACTACGTTAAATGACTTATCCATCGATTTAATATTAAAGATATTAAATTGTATTCTTATCCTTTTGTTGTGTAGTTCGTGATGTCACGTCAAATACACGCGCGAAGACTCGATGGAGTGGACAAAAATGTATGGTTGGGTTATTCCGGGCAATTCTTGAAGGCTGCGACTTCAGCAGCAAATTTCCTTCGGGATAGTGAAGTATTATTGTTGTTGTTGTTATTGCTTCTTGAGATGAAAATGATCAAAACTTATTCTGTACTTAGGTTAAAAGACGCAGAGCTATTTTCAGATAATGCCTCACAATTAAGTTGGGTTTTATACTTCAGGCTAACTGGGATTCAACTGTACGGAGGATTTTTCTTTAGCTCTGCCTTTTACTGATTTGCTACCGAATGCGCAGGATGACCTCAGTGGTCACTTTATTAGGTACACTTGTACACCTTCTCCTGAATGCAAATATTTCAGTCAGTCACGAGGCTAAAATTCATGCAATGCATATGAACATATTCCCACCAAGCATCAGGATGGGGAAGGAATGTGATGTAAGTGGTTTGACTATTAACTGACTGCTGGGTATAGGACATGTGGACTCTTTTTTGAATACTATTTTTTTTATTTATGTAGCCTATAATGGAAAACTGTGGGGAAAAAGATTTGTTGAATTGTAAACTTCAAAGTTCAATTTAAAAAAAGCTTATTTGTATGGGTATTATTAATATAAAGCAGACATATTAAAATTGCACAGTATAGCTAAGCTGTGCCCACCCAAAAATTTGGCTTGCATAGCGCCCCTGGATTCAAGAGTTCCTAAAGGTGCTCATTCCACCACCAAATAATGTTCTCAGTCAAGATCAGCAGTTCCCCACACATTCTGAAAAGAGTCCTGCCTTCCCTTCCTGAGTCGTCTGAATGTTTGCCAGAACCTCTTCGAGGCCACCTGAAAGTCCATCTCCAATCCCACCGAATCTGGAATGCCCAATTCGATAACTATGTACAAGCTTGCTTGTATGCGACCCATGTTGCCAACTTGGGAGAGAGGGACAGTTCGTGGCCCTCCTCTGAAGCACGTGCCCGTCAACTACTGCTTCTTTACACTCATAGGTCGAAACTTCTCAAGTTCAGAACGAGGGCAGAGGATACCCGAACATGAGCAAGCTTAGAATCTTACTGACAAGCGCCCGTCTGGCCAACAGGAAGCGCTGGAGCAACGAACAAAGCAACCTTTTTTTTTTTTTTTTTTTTTTTTTTACTATCCCATCCCGGCAGTCCCCTCCCAATTTCAATCCCTGCAGTGCGAAAGCTAATTGTGGGCTGCTCTGAAAAAGCTGCCAACCACTGCCGGCTGGTACGACCGGGGATCGAACCCGTGCTTGTTGCTACTGCTCCGCAATGCGGCGCCTTAACGAAGTGAGCTAACCCAGCAGCTACAGCTGCAGATCTGACAGCGCAAAATCGATCATCAAACTTTGGCCAGAGGCGTTCTGGTATCAAGTCCACTTATGAACTCTTTTATGCTTGGACATAGCTTTTGTTTTTGCTAATCTATGACTAGCACAAATCCAGTAACGAAGCACCATCCAAATTCATATAAGGGAGGCCATTCCTACCAATTATTCTGCTTTAAGTGCCTCCGTCTTGCCTATGTGAGTGTTGTCCGCCTCAAAACTAATCATTTGCTTATAATTGTCAGAATTGTGGACACAAGGTCACTGAAACTAACCATTTTAAGAATTCAAGGACAAAGCAAATTATGAGTCAGACCTCATGCTATTTTGAGTTTGGCTTTGGGAAAAAGATTTAGAAAGAACTTAAACACTTGCATTCAGAAACATACAGTAATTATAAGCTTATGGATTCATCACAGTCTTGAATTTGATCATTTAAAACATATTGCCTTCTTAGCGTGGCTTGCTGAAATATTGGAATATAAACACAATATCAACGGTGGGCTTTTAAGCATTATGGAATGCATAGCCATTTCTGTCAACGTGGTTTAAGAGGGTGTATCATCTCTCTTTCCTGAAAAGCTACCAATTAAAAATTAAACGCATGTTAAAATTCTAGGTTTTTAATTTTGGTTGGAACAAAAATCAGCATACGTTTTCATTAGATCAGTGGTTGCCTTCATCTGGAAAGCTCTGCCATCTGTGATCTTTTTTTTTAAATCAAACGATAATTTGTGAGTTCTGTATGTACAGTATGTACTCATTCATTCATTCCTGCTTTTATTCATTAAAACTGATAATTATCCTCACTTCAGAAAGTCAAAATCCCAACAAAAATACACAGTTGTCATGGAAAATTACAAAACCTGAAAGTCTTATAGGGAAAAAAAATCTGCAAAAAGACTGAAATTTTCATTTGTGGAGAGGGCAAGTACCCTGTATCAAAGGTTGAAATAAGCTCCATAAAATACTGCCGACAATTCAGAATTGTCTGAATTCATATTAGTTGCTCGACAGCCATTTTGAATGAGTAAATAAGGTTTAAAAAAAAAAAAAAATCACACATAGCAAAACTGCACTCTTTAGAGAACCTGAGCACAATTTTAGAAAGGATTGCTTGCGCAAGTTTCAAGGGCATAGCACTGAACAAACTTCAGTCAAAATTGAAAATGGAAGCACGGTGGCCATTTTGAATAGGTAAGTAAGGCAAAAAAATAAAAGGGGCACAACTATATCCTCAATGAAACCTGTATACCAAGTTTGACAAAAATCCCTTGTGCAGTTTAACAGGAATATACCAAACAAATTAATTCTAAACGGCAAACTAGCACCGATTTTGGACCCACATGTGAGGTTAAAAAAAAAACCATGTGGTGCAGTTACACCTTTAGGGGAACCTGAATGTAAATTTGAGAACGATATATCAAGCAGCTTTATGTGATACCATACTTCTATGTCAAAAAAGTTATAGTAATATGTTTTTGGGTCCCACTGTAATCATGTATTGTATTGGATATTGTAATCATGCGTGTGTGTGTGTGTGTGTGTGTGTGAGAGAGCAGGATTACTCAAAAAAAGTACTATCCATCTATATGCAAATGACACGGTCATTTACTCAGCTGCTCCTTCTGCTGAGCTTGCTCTTCAAAATTTACAGTCTGATTTTCAAATCTTCCAACAGGCTCTCTTAGACTTAAACCTTTATTAAATTCTGAGAAGACTAAATATATGCTATTCTCTCAGAAACCTGCTGCTAGGTTTTATAATGGTAGCATTTCTACAACAAGTGGAATACAAATTGAAAGAGTTCCTTGCAACAAATATCTGGGAATTTGGGTGGATGAGAAGCTTAAAATTAGGAAGCACATTGATGAGCTAACCAAGAATTGAAAAGTTAAATTGGCTATGCTTTATGGAAATAAAGCCTGCCTGCTGAGGAGTTGCAGAAGGCAGATTGTGCATGCAACTATTCTTTCTAGAATAGATTATTGTGATATAATTTATATGCACTCTGCTCCCTCATCACTGAAGCCGCTTGGTGCAGTATACTATGCTGCCTTAAGGTTTATAACCGGAGATGGCTTCAGAACGCATCACTGTAGTGTTTATTTCAAGGTGGGTTGGTCTTCACTGGCCATGAGAAGGGAGCAACATTGTTGTCTTTTTATTTGCAAGACATTGTTGGGTTAGCTGCCTGGATATATTGCCAGTCTGCTTAATTTTAGAAGGGGGGAGTACCATCTTTGTGCTCTTGATTATATGATTTTAGACATCCCGAGGGTTCATTCTGAACTGGGTAAAATTGCTTTTATGTTCTATGCCCCACAGAAATGAAATAGGCTTCAGCAGACACTGAAATTGGAAAAACCTATTTCATTTAATTGTTTTAAATGTCTGTTATTGGATACCATGTAGCTGGAATATACATGTGTAATGTAGTTTCTTTGTTTTTTGTTTTAATTTATTGTTGTACTGCATGTTTTCTTGTTCTCGACTGGGCTTTGTTGCAAAAGAGAGCTTGCTCTCAATCAGACTCCCAGTATAAATAAATAAAATAAAATAAAAAATAAAAATAAAAAACTATTCTATCAGGATTCTGTGGCTGATTCCAAGTACTTTTGGATCAAAACCTGCTGGCGGAGGTATGCGCTCTCTGAGTGCCCTCCAGTTGCAGGATGTTTTTGGGTACCACTGAAAGTATTACTGCAGCAAGATGTGTGTTTCGGTGTTTTGGCAGGATGTTTTTGGCTGATGCTAAGGTTTTGCACTTGCATCAGGTTTTGTGTAATGGTGTTACTGCGGAGTATTTTCAGCTTTGGCTCACATTGGTACTGCATCAAGTCATTTGTAATGGTGTTACATGCAGGATGATTTTCAGTTACACTGACATTTATACCTCCAGCAAGACGTGTATAACAGCGTAATTGCAGGATGTCTTTGGATGACGCTTACATTTGTACCTGCAGCACGTCCTCTGTAATAGTGTTATTTTGGAATGTTTTTGGATGCTGCTCGCTTTCCTACCTGAATGTTGTTATGTCTCCTCCATTGGGGGGGCGGGGAACGACACTTTTTTGGCTCTGTTCCCATTGGCATCTGCATTCCCAAAGTGTTTCTTAACTATAGCTGAGAAACCACAAAAAATTTATTTGCAACATTTTGTGTTGGCATTGATCTGCCACTAAACAGGCACCTTTCTGTATGTTGGGGTTTCTGGGGAGTTGGAGGGGGGATACATTTGATTTTATGAGTAAAAAAGCACTGTAGATGAAGGATATTTTCAGGTGATGCTAACGTTTGTACCTACTGCAGTTTGTGTACAACAGGGTTATTGCTAGATGTTTTTGGATGCTGCTCACGTTTGCACCTGCAGCAGATCATGTGTAACGGTGTTACTGCGGGATGTTTTTGACGTTGACTATACCTGCAGAATTTGTGTGTATCAGTGTTATTGCAGGATGTTTTTGGATGACGCTGACATTTGCACCTGCAGCAGGCTGTGGATAGCGATGATCTTGTTGGACGTTTTTGGGTGACTGACTTTTATACCTGAAGCATATCGCGTGTAAAAGGGTTATGTGGGATTTTTTTGGGTAACGCTGAAGTTTGTATCTGCACCGGGTCCTGTGTGACAGTGTTATAGCCATATGTTTTTCAGTGACACAGTTCTACCTGCAGCAGGTTGTTTGTAACAGTTTTATTGCAGAATGTTATTGGTAGAAACTGATATTTGTACCTGGTGCAGGTCAAATGTGATGGTGTTATTGCTGGATGTTTTCTGATGATGCTCACATTTGTACCTGCTGCAGATCGGTTGTAACAGGGCTATTGCAGGTTGTTTTTGGGTATCGCTTATGCCTGCATCTGCTGCAGGTCTTGTGTGTATCTGTGTTTTTGCAGGATGTTTTCAGGTAAGGCTGATATTTGCACCTGCAGCAGGCTGTGGGTAACGGTGTTCTTGCAGGATGTTTTTGGGTGACAATGACGTTCATACCTGCAGCATATCGTGTGTAACGGTGTTACTGCGGGATGTTTTTGACGTTGACTATACCTGCAGAATTTGTGTGTATCAGTGTTATTGCAGGATGTTTTTGGATGACGCTGACATTTGCACCTGCAGCAGGCTGTGGATAGCGATGATCTTGTTGGACGTTTTTGGGTGACTGACTTTTATACCTGAAGCATATCGCGTGTAAAAGGGTTATGTGGGATTTTTTTGGGTAACGCTGAAGTTTGTATCTGCACCGGGTCCTGTGTGACAGTGTTATAGCCATATGTTTTTCAGTGACACAGTTCTACCTGCAGCAGGTTGTTTGTAACAGTTTTATTGCAGAATGTTATTGGTAGAAACTGATATTTGTACCTGGTGCAGGTCAAATGTGATGGTGTTATTGCTGGATGTTTTCTGATGATGCTCACATTTGTACCTGCTGCAGATCGGTTGTAACAGGGCTATTGCAGGTTGTTTTTGGGTATCGCTTATGCCTGCATCTGCTGCAGGTCTTGTGTGTATCTGTGTTTTTGCAGGATGTTTTCAGGTAAGGCTGATATTTGCACCTGCAGCAGGCTGTGGGTAACGGTGTTCTTGCAGGATGTTTTTGGGTGACAATGACGTTCATACCTGCAGCATATCGTGTGTAACGGTGTTATGCAGGATCTTTTTGGGTGATGCTGATGTTTGTTCCTGTACCAGGTCTCGTGTAACGGCGTTACTGCAGAATGTTTTTTCAGGGTCGCTAAACATTTGTACCTACAGCAAGTTGTGTGTAACACTATAATTGCAGGATTTTTTACGTAGACGCTGATGTTTGTACCTGGAGCAGGTCATATGCAGTGGTGTGATTGCAGGATGTTTTTGGGTGATGTTCACGTCTGTTCCTGCTGTGGTTTGTGTGTAGCTGTGTTATTGTTGGATGCTCTTGGGTGACACTGATGTTTGCACCTGCGGCAAGTTTTGTGTAATGGTATTATTGTAGGATAATTTTGGGTGACGCTGACGTTTGTTCCTGCGGCAGGTCATGTAAAACAGTCTTATCGCCTCAGGATGGGGATGTCGGAATGATTGTTGGCCTTCCGCATGTCCGTTTGTCCATCTATTATGCTTCTTTTCCTGCCCAGAAACCATTCAAAATTTCTCTGAGATTTCATTTATGGATACATTTTAATCTGTAGATTTGCCTTTTCATTCTGATGTATGTCCTCCTCCCTGTCTGTTTACAGCATTTTGTGTCCAGGCCAGATATCGGCCATCCTGTGAATATGTAATGCTTGATATCCTCCACCACAAAGTGGTGCGGGGGATATAGGATCAGATTCCGTCCGTCTATCTTTCCTTTCATCCGTCAATGGACTTTCAATGGAGACAAGTTTTCTCAAAAACTATGAGAGATACATGGGTCAAATTTTTTATGCTTAATAAGCTAGTCTTGATCTACATTGAGTTCGAAAATGGATGTCGAAGCATATTTATTGACGGAGTTATGGCCCTTGATCGTGGCAGGGCATAGTGATGACCATGTCATCTTGTTTGCTGAATGTTCTCGGGTGATGATGACGTTTATCCCTCCAGCCTAATATGTGTTGCAGTATTGTTGCTGAAAGTTTTTGGGTGACACTGACATTTGTCCCTGCAGCAGGACATGTGTAACCGTGTTATTGCAAGATGTTTTTGGGTGACATTGATGTTTTTACCTGCAGCAGGACATGTCTAGCGGTGTCATTGCTTAATGTTTTCAGATGACGCTAATGTGTGTATCTGCTACAGGTCGTGGATCTCATTCAGGACCAGGATGCCTGGAAGGAGGACTGCAAGCGGCTGTTGGACTGCATCCTTGAATGCGAGGACTCCGAGCCTTTCCGCCAGCCTGTCAACCCCGACGACTACCCAGTAAATCCCTGTTCTTCTTCCTGCTGCTTTTATGCCTTCCAAATGTGACTAGAGTCATTGAGTAACCCATGACTGTTAAGAAAACCACCGGGTAAAAAGGCAGACCAGGCCCGGGTTTGGCCTTGATGAGCTAGATTTGTGGATGTCTGCCGCAAGAAATGGGACCACCTGTTTTTAGACAGACCAGATATCCCGCCAGTTTATTGCTCTTGCTTGAGTTTCTCTCTGGTTGTCTCTGCTGTTTGCAAAAGCATTGCTGAGCTCGCCATATTTGGCAAGCAGAAAATGAAAAGAACATTGTGGTTTGGCTTTCAGGACTACCTAAATATCATTGACACACCGATGGATTTTGAAACGGTGAGGAAGACATTGGAGCAAGACCAATATGACAACCCCATTGAGCTGTGCAAGGATGCACGCCTCATCTTCATCAATGCCAAAGCGTACACGCCCAACAAGAGGTCAAAGGTAACAGACTGACTTTTCTCAATCGAAGAGGTATTCCTTTAATTTTGAACATTTACTTGAAATAGTGGCTGCCCTCCTGATCACGAGGACGTGTAGGTCAGCGCTTGACCTGCTGCCAGTGCTGAGGTGAAGCCCTATGCTTTTGCACATGGATTCGGAATCTGTTTTACTGGAGATAGCTTCGCCCAGACACGTTTCTTCATACATCAAAATACAGGTTGTCCGACACCTCACAGTGCTGTTTGGATTTTTCAGGTCCACGAAAGCGTGAGTCGTTAGTTGGGGTACAGTAAAATAACCTGTAGGTGTTGCAATCATGCTTATTTTTTGACTGCAGAAAATTGTTGGAGAAAATCACATTCATAATTGAGCGTTTGTAATGGACCTGGCAGTACTTTACTGAAGGTGTATCGATATTTGACTTCATATTTCAAAGTAGTAAAGTGCGATGTACTGACTTTCACTTTTTTTCACGTTCTTCACTTTTCTTCTCTTGTGTTTTTGATTTTCATTTTCTTACATTAACTTTTTGTTTTAACTGAATCTTTCCTTTGCCCAGTCAGACTACGGCAAACAAAGTTTGGTTTAAAACCACCAATAAACATCGTGGAAGAACAGATGCAGCGGGGAAAATAAGTATTGAACGCATCAACATTTTTCTCAGTAAATATATTTCTAATGGGGCTATTGACATGAAATTTTCACCGGATGTTGGTAACAACCCAAGTAATCCACGCATGCAAAGAAATCAAAACAAATCAGTCCATGAGTTAAGTAATGTGTAATTAAGTGCACAGACACAGGGAAAAAGTATTGAACACGCTTACTGAAATTTATGTAATACTCAGAAGAAAAACCTTTGTTGGTAATGACAGCTTCAAGACGCCTCCTGTGTGGAGAAATTAGTCGCATGCATTGCTCAGGTGTAATTTTGGCCCATTTTCCCACACAAACGGTTTTCAAATCTTGAAGGTTCCTGGGGCCTCTTCTTTGATCTCTGATGTTCAGTTCTTTCCATAGATTTTCAATTAGATTCTAGTCGGGTGATTGACTGAGCTATTCTAGCAGCTTTATTTTCTTTCTCTGAAACCAATTGACAGTTTCCTTAGCTGTGTGTTTGGGATCATTGTCTTGCTGAAATGTCCGCCCTCGTTTCATCTTCAGCATCCTGGTAGATGGTAGCAGATTCTTATCAAGAATGTCTCAGTACATTTCTCCATTCATCCTCCCTTCAATTATATGAAGTCTGCGAGCACCATATGCTGAAAAATGACACCATGATGTTCCCACCTTCAAACTTCACTGATATTACAGTGTTTTGGGGGTGATGTGCAGTGCTATTTGTCCTCCAAACATTTTGTGTACTATATGACATCCAAAGAGT
This sequence comes from Gymnothorax javanicus, assembly GCA_029692085.1. Taxonomy (NCBI): domain Eukaryota; kingdom Metazoa; phylum Chordata; class Actinopteri; order Anguilliformes; family Muraenidae; genus Gymnothorax; species Gymnothorax javanicus. The sequence goes on from CM056195.1 coordinate 103,558,589, forward strand.
CAAATTTTGTTCTCATCTGACTAGCCTATATTCTCCCAATATTTCATAGGCCTGTCAAAATGTTGTGCAGCAAACTTTGAACAAGCTTCAACATGCTTTTTCTTCAGCAATGGAGTCTTGCGCGGTGAGCGTGCGGAGAGGCCGTGGCAGTTGAGTGCATTACTTATTGTTTTCTTTGAAACAACTGTACCTGCTGATTCTCGGTCTTTTTGAAGCTCTCTGCGAGTGGTCCTTGGCTCTTGGACAACTCTTCTGATTATTCTTTTGACTCCCCAGTCAGAAATCTTGCAAGGAGCACCTGGTTGTGGCCGGTTTATGGTGAAATGATGTTCTTTCCACTTCCGGATTACGGCCCCAACGGTGCTCACTGGAACATTCAGAAGTTTAGAAATACGTCTGTAACCAATGTCATCAGTATGTTTTGCAACAAATAGGTTGCGAGGGGTCCTGAGAGAGCTTGTTGCTTTTCCCCATCATGAGATGCTTCTTGTGTGACACCTTGGTAATGAGAAACCTTTTCATAGGCCATCAATTAGGACTAAACCAGCTGATATTAATTTGCACTGATAGGGGGTAGGATTGCTTTCTAAGTACTGACAGATTTCAGCTGTTCTCTTGGGTTTCCATGCCTCTTTTTCCTCATGCATTCTATACTTATTCCCTGTATCATTCCACTTTATTACACATAATTTATGGACTTATTTGTTTTGATTTTTTTGTATGTGTGGATTACTTGGGTGAAAATTTCATGTCAATAGCCCCATTAGAAATATATTTACTGAGCAAAATGTTGACACGTTCAATACTTATTTTCCCCGCTGTATACACTTGAAACCAATACTGATCGATAGCCCAGACAATACCCTTTCCAAAAATGTATAGTTTATGGGGTCTATCACCAGAAATAAAATTATTACAAATTTATTTTTGAAACCTACAAATCTCAAGAAAAGCTCTGGTACAGAGTGTATCGAAAGCTCTGGGAGCCAAGAGGTTAACTTGCAGTCGACCGGAATCACTTCGTTTGATCTCTCAGCATGTGCAGCAATCGTGACACAGTTCCTTTAAGTGAGTCAAAGGGCTACTGAGGTTCGGTTGGCTGATGTCAGCCTTCTTGTTTCAGCTATTTCTTGGTTCCTTTAGTTATCTATAGCCAGCTTGACCACCATGAAGCATGCAGATTTTCAAGTTGATTGGATTGGTTTAAAGAGTAACTGTAGTGCTCAATTTACTAAAAATCGAAGCTTCCCCGTGTCCGTCGGATTACCATGTCGATAACCGCTTGGAAATCGGTCAAGCGGTTACAAAGTTATGGCAGGTGAAAGTTCAGCTTTGTACCTGTACGACAATATTCTAATCAAGCCTGCCATGCATCGGAGAAACTTGTGCACACGGATTGGCAACGTCACATATGGAACACAAATAACCTGCAAGATGGCGAACAGTGATGATAGCTCCTCTCTCCTCTCTGTAAGCGATGACAAATCTCTAGAATTACAGATGTCCGTTAGATCATCTGAGTATAAGGTAGATGCAGCATTATATGAAGGTGAAATTTACAGCTTACTATAAAAAAGAAGAGGAAATGGCCATTCACAAGGCAGCCTTGTCGCTAATTTCCAATAGGCTATTCGACAGGCAATGAGATCACTCATGCTCGAGACGGAAGGAACCAAATCTGTGTCTGATATCACTGTGAAAATCAGTTTATAATTCATCTTTGAAGGTTAATGTACCTAATGGAAAGGCCCTGAAGAAATAGTGGAACAAAGAAAATGGGGTTGACCACAAAGCAGAGTTTAAGTCCCTCAAATGTGTTGAGTCCCCAAGTATATGCAGTTATGTCACTGAATCATATGGAATTCACTGGTAGAGAGTAATTCTTGTGAGTATCAGGGCTAACTATAAAGTATTTACCTTTGATTTGGCTCTATTCCAGCTCCCTGCTCTCCCCTTTCCCCTCCATGCTTGCATCCGAACCGCCCGTAACGATCAACAAATTTTTCATCATACTGCGGTGCAGCATCTGACACTTTCCAATTTGGATGCTCCATGGACTTGCTGTCATTTTTAACCATTGCACCTGTGTTGCTTCCTGCGTTCAACAAGCTGCCTTGCGAATAGCCAATTGGAAATTAGTCACAAGGCCGTCTTGCGAATAGCCACTTCAAAAGAAATCAGTCCAAATAGGTTAGTCCCTACACGTGTGGAAATGTACTCATGAATGCACGTAACTAATCACTTATGCTTTGAAAACATAAACAATACTTGTATAAACACTCACTCGTTGGATGTCTCGCTTGATGAAGGCCGTTTTCAACATTAGAACGCGTTTGTGACGTTTGTAAGCTGCGAGTAGAAGATGAAGTACCTTTCATATGTGATGGATCTCTTTTTGAGAATGAACATAAATGTCTCTTCCAGAAGCTTCCCTGTGAATTACAATGTGGAAATTCTGAAGAGAAATTTGTTTATTTGATCATCAATGGTCGAAAGATGTCGGTCACTTTGTTTAAAAAACCTTGGCATAAACATAAACAAGAGTTATATTCTCAAGATCGCAGTGGTCTGGCAAGGTAATTTTCTTTATAACCAGTGTTTGAGTTGTATATAATTCTGCTAGGGCAAGTATCGCAATAATCTGGTGAAGCAATTTTTTCATAAACCAGTGTTTGAGTCGCATACGCTCGCTTGGGCTGGGTGGATTTTATATAGTAGTTTTGAACTGTAGGTTATATACAGTACTAATTACACATGTGACTATAATTGGGAAAGTTTTTTTTTTTTTTTTTTTTTTTAAATCAAAGGACGTTTTGCAGGGTATAGGCAAATTTGCCCACAGCCCAATTTGAACCATCTTCTGGTTATATGTATCTACTTGTGGGACTGTCCAGAAAATAGATTTGAAATGTGTCATTTGCATACAGGAAGTGAAATGTGACCTATTTAGTGATTTCAAGTTTTTTGTGGGACAAGGCCTCAAAAAGTCGGTATTTAAAGCTATAAATGATTGTTATGAAAAACCAGATGACTTTTGATGGGTACACAACAACATGATGGACATTTTGATACCAAACATAAGTATATGTGTGAAAAATTGATGAAGTTTCAGACAATTTTCCATTGAAAAATGCATCTGTCTTGACCAAAATTGATGCAAAACATGAAGATCATCTTGAAAAACAACCAGGTTCCTATGAAAACACACGTAAGATATTTTCACAAAACTTGCGTCATACAGTTGGCTAAATAATGTGCAAGTGTCGTTAAATTGCGAGACTGATAACATTGATCCGGATTGCGAAAATTGGAACCATCCCTGTATTTAGAAATTATTACTATCTCCTTTGGGTGTCAGAATAGGTCACTACATAATAAACACGGAATGCTTGTTATAGATACTTATCCAAATTAAGAGTCTTAGAGTATATGTACATAATTGTCGGGACATTGGCCTTCCAGATCATTCTGGATCATAACTACAATACATCTGAAACACATTTGTCCTTTTAAGATTAGGCAAATACAGATTGTTACTATATATATATATTATATAGTTGTATGTTAATTTATTAGGATGTTATAACACTCTCAGGATCACCTGTAATTGTGATAAGATCAGTTAACGGTGTTGCATTCAAGCCATTTTTATTTTATGCTACATATTTCTCAGAAAAGCCATTTAGATGTTTTCATAAAGTGTTGTACATTGTATAGGTTGTATACAGGCCTTGTGGATTTTAGGGTGTAATTATAGACTCTGAGAATTTTCAAGAAGCCATCTGAGGAGGCTTGTTCAGGTCAGCGTGTTGGTAGTGTCCGATATAATATAGGATTGATGCCACATGGGCACACATTCCAGCACTTCTTTTTCCAGCTGGACACATACAATAGTATGCAGTCACTGGGCCTTCAGATTCATTTACATCATGTTTCGCAATTTAACAACACTCGCACACTATTTAGCCAAGTATATGAGGCAACTTTTGTGAAAATATCTTTGGTGTGTTTTCATAGGAACCTGGTTGTTTTTCAATAAAAAAATTGTCTGAAACTTCTTCAATTTTTCACACATATACTTCTGTTTGGTATCAAAATGTCCATCATGTAGTTTTGTAGCCATTAAACATCATCTGGTTTTTCAGAACAATCATTTGTGGGTTTAAATATGGACTTTTCGAGGCCTTGTCCCACAAAAGTCTTGAAATCACTAAATAGGTCACAGTTCACTTCCTGTATGCAAATTTCACATTTTAAATCTATTTTCTGGACAGTCCCACAAGTAGGTACATATAACTAGAAGATGGTTCAAATTGGGCTGTGGGCAAATTTGCCTATACCCTGCAAAACCTCCTTTTTATTTTCCATACTGAAGTGAAATTACAACGACAATGCACAGTTTTTGATTATAAGTCATTACAAAGCTCTTAACATTAAAAAACACAACATATAACAACCACCCCAACCCTCACCACCCTCTCCCTCCCCATGGCGACCCCCTTACCATCCCACCCCACATCTCTCTCCCTCTGGGGGGGGAAACAGAATAAAACCCAAAACATAGCAAAATGTAATTTGAAGTCATTTTCACATAGAATCCATTGAATCTACCCTTTCCACTCTTGCTTCAACTAAGATATAAGCTGCATCCCATGCTCGCAGGGTTTTTTGACTGGCTCCATGTACCCGGGCCACAGATCTTTCCATCATGACTATGTCTAAAAGCAAATTGGCCCACTGCTGCCATGACAGAGTGTGAGCTGGTTGCCAGCGTAAGGCCAACATTTTCTTTGCTGCTGTGAGACCTGCCCATACTATACGCCTCTGCTGTAGTGACAGTTCTGTAGTAGTCATCATTAAGTAAAACTAATTTTAATGACAATGGAATATTTACCTCTAACATATCACTTAGAGTATGACATATATGTCTCCAAAAATCTACCACAGAGGGGCATTCCCAAAACATGAGTAAAAATGTCCCTGATGCATTAAGTGAGCAAAGGTCGCAATTCGGAGATAAAATAATTTTTGTCGCATGACGTTTCCTGGGAGTAAGATACATCCTGCGTATGCATTTGAAGTGGATTAATTGGTGTTTGGGGTTTTTGGAAGTTTCACGTAAATTCTCCCATACGGTATCCCAGCATATTTCTTCCTAACTCACAGAAGATAAGTCCCTACACCATATGTTTTCCACTGATAGAGGTGCAAGGGTTCCAGAGATAAATTTCTAGAGTCAAGAAACCATCCCTTGCGTTTGTTTTTGTGTAGCTAATAATCTGTGCATTGGGTGTGTTTAGAGTGGTACTCCCCATGGGACACCATATGCCTTCAAGGATGATCTCAACTGTAAATAAAAGAAAAACGATGTTCCAGGCAAATTATATTCAGCCTGTAAATCATTAAAAGCTCTAAGACCATTGTCATCATATAAGTCTTGAAGGAATGTACTCCCCTATCCATCCATTGCACAAAACAAACAGGTGCATTGCCAATAAGAAGTGAAAAATTATTAAATACAGGAGAATGTTTATGCCATTTAAGGTCTTCCTTGATGTGTTTGATAACAGTGCAGTAAGTTAAAAGCAAAAAAGAAACAGTGGACCTCGTTGTTTTTTGACTTTTTTAAGAGGTACATTGGAGTACACAAGGTTGAGGACTCTGTAAGGTTGTGAGAGATTCTCTTCAATTGGTCTCTAGGAGACCGAAGCATTTGGGTTGAACCATACAGATAGCGGGCGAAGAACAAAAGACCAGAAATACATCTTAAAGTTGGGTAGGGCTAACCCACCCTGTGTTCTGTCGTGTTGAAGTGTTTTTAATTTCAAGCGTGGCCTTTTCCCATTCCAAATGAATTTAGATGTGAGTGAGTGCAATTTCTCCCAAAACCCTCTAGGGGGTGCAAGGGGAACCATGGAGGAAAAGAAATGCAGGGAAGTATGTCCATTTTTACAATTGATGTGGGGGCTTGGAGGGAATTAGGAAGCTTAGACCAGCGTTCAAGGTCCTTCTCAATTTGGTTATATATGCTTTGAAAGTTCTGTGTTGCTATAAGTGATAGTGAAGGGAATATCTAAACACCAAGGTATTTAAATTCCTTTATTATTGGGATATGAAAAGGCATGAATGCAAGTCATGAGGCTGAAATTAAGTGCATTAATGATGACTTAGTCCAGTTGATCTTGTATCCAGAAAGTGAGCTGAATAAATCAAAAGTGGAGAGTAAATGCGGAATTGAGGTCCCTGCATCTCCAACGTAAAGATGAATGTCATCGGCATATAATGATTTTCTATGCTCTGTATCACTAAAAGTAATGGGGAGAATGGAGGGGTGCTGTCTGATTTTCTGAGCCAACGGTTCAAGGGAGAGGGCAAAAAGTAATGGGGAGAGGGGACACTCCTTACGGGTGCCCCTTGATATAGGGAACTGAGCAGAACAAATATTACCTGTGTTGACCATTGCTGAAGGGTTGGAATACAAGACCTTGATCATCTCAATAAATTTTGGGCCTAGACCAAGTATATCCAGAGAAGCCCAGAGATAATCCCACTTCAGCCTGTCGAGGGCTTTTTCTGCATCTAACGACAGGACTGAACAGGAAGAATCAATTGTGCTTGCCGCATGAATGATATGCAAGAGGCGGCACACATTGTCAGATGCTAATCAGGTCTTAATAAATCCAGTTTGGTCATTATGTATTAATTTTGTCAATTATGCTTCTAGGCATGTAGCAAGTACTTTAGCATAAAATTTGACATCTCCATTAAGAAGAGATAGGGGTCTATAATTACTGCATTGGGTAGGGTCCTTGTTAGGTTTAGGAAGTAGGGTGATTATAACAATGTTGGCACTTGAGCTAAATGCACCTTTGTCAATCACAGTTTTAATCATGTCCAGCATCCCAAAAGGCCAAGTATAACTCTGGTGGAATACCATCCCAGCCTGGTGATTCGCCTTTCTTCATACTGACAAGAGCCTTTCTTAACTCCTCAAGGGAAATTGGAGTTTGGAGTCTTTCTGATTCATGCTTGGATGAATGAATGAATGAATAATACTTTATTGTCCACCAAGGTGGAAAGTTGTCTTTAGCCCACCAACACAGACAAACAGTACTAAAATAGAGACACACATATTTGCAAACATGCAATAAAAAGGCAGTACAATAACCTGCATCAAAATCAATAAATAAATAATCAAAAACAATTAATAAATAAGATAAAAGTAAGGTAGTTCTGATCACGAACTGTGGATTGGTAATTGGTCACTTTGTTAAGTTAAGGATGCCAATGGCATTAGGGATGAAAGACTTTTGAAGACACCTTTGGCAAAAGGGGTTCTGTAGCGCCGCCTATAGAGAATGCAAGTCCAGACCTTGGAAGAAACTTTTACAAGAGTCTGGGTCTAGAGTTACTTCAGACTCATTGTATAGAATGATTTAAATGCCAAATTAATTTTACCCGGCTCAGTTAACCTGCGTAAGGGTGTTTTTATGTTGGAAAAGTGAGAATATTTTTCATTTTGTTTCAGTCTTAGAGCTAGTAAATGACTTGGTCTAGATCCGTTGAAATAATATGTTATCCTGGTTCTATGTAGGGCTGGGCAATAAATGTATCGCGATAATTTTAAGGACAATAAAAGTAACTGCCTCCATGGGGCAGATAGACGAGCTTGATCATTACCTTTTCTTTGCCACATACCTTTAATTTAGTGTTGAATAACATCAGAGGCCATTTGAAATGCTTTGGGGAAAAAAAGTGCGATTTGAAGTCTGCTAATTACCAGCCAGGTTGGACAGCCTCCATCGCCTTGGCATAATTAGCTTACCTTAAATCAATTCCCGTGTACTTTGCCTACCTTGCAATCAAGCCATTTATTCAGCCAGCTGACCAATCAATACCAAGATCTGGCCAATAATGATTAAGAAGAGATAATGAGAAGCAGACTGACCTAACCAGGCTACCGTGTTAGATGGAAAGAATGTAAGTAATCTCAATAAATAGCAGACCTCTGAATTCCGCCTCTCATTGTGAAACTTTAAAGTCTTATTAAAAAAGATTTCTTAAAAATAAAATCATGTTAATATGGCCCTGGTTTTTAAGCGTTTAAAAATATACGCAAAGTGGAAAACATTGTGTGAAGCATATCGAACGTGAATGTGGGAGAGAAATTATTTTCGCATTGCAAGCAATGAACAAATGCACCAAAGACTTGGCAAGTACGTTCGGACAAATCTGTGCCGCAGATTTTTAGCATTAATTATTTAATAATTGAACAAGATTAATTTGAACTAAAGTATTTCATAGCGCTTGATTTTAGTTACCTTTGAGCGTCTAAATAGCCAACAGTGAAGGTGGAAAACATTTTGTTTAAGCGTATTGAGTGTGACTTGTAAATTGTTATCGCATTCGCACACAACAGCCAAATGTAATAATCTAGCAAACACATTCAGGCAAATTGCGTGCTGAACCAAGCAAAGTTAAGGTCTTCAAAATCATCATCCTCTACTCGACAATTGCTTTCACCCTCTTCCAATTTACTTTGCTCAATTTGCAATGAAGCAGTTGATTCGCTCAATGAACAATTTAAATTGGTTGGCAGTCTAATTTATTTAGATATCATTTTTGTTTGTCACATTTTGAAATTGAAATGGCCATGAAACATGACAGTTTCCTGAATGTGTTTGCTACATTATTTCTAGTTTCACATTTGGCCTCTGTGTGCGAATGCGTTAACAATTTACATGTCACGTTCGATACGCTTAAACAAAATGTTTTCCGCCTTCACTGTAGGCTATTTAGATGCTCAAAAGTAACCAAAATCAAGAGCTATGAATTACTTTATTTCAAATTAGTCTTGTTAAATTATTAATTCGGTGAATTTTTCAATTGCGTGCGATGCGAAAATAATTTCTCACATTCACATTTGATATGCTTCACAAAATGTTTTCCACTTCGCATGTATTTTTAAACGCTTAAAAACCAGGGCCATCTTAAAATGATTTTATTTTTCAGAAATCTTTTTAATAATACGTGAAAATGCAACGATGAGAGGTGAATTCAGAGGTCTGCTATTTATTCAGATTATTGACATTCTTTCAGTCTAACACCGTAGCCTGGTAAGGTTTGTCTGCTTCTCATTATCTCTTCTAAATCATTAAAGGTCACATCTTGGTTTTGATTAGTCAGTTGGTTGAATAAATGGCTTGATTGCAAGTTAGGCAAAGAACACGGGAATTGATTTAAAGGGCATCTAAAGTCGATTTCCATTGTTTTTGTTTATTGGCCAATCAGTAAGCCGCACCTGCGCAAAGGAACCGAAAAAGAAGGATTATCTACGCATGTACACAAAACATTGGTTTATGTGGTATATATATTTATATAATGAAATTGGTCATGTGACATTGCAAGATGTCAACAAAAACAAGTGATTTGTTTGTAAACATTGGACGTTCAACGTCCCATCTGAGAATAGACTTTAGATGCCCTTTAAGGTAAGCTAATTATGCCAAGGTGAAGGAAGCTGTCCAACGTTGCTGGTAATTAGCAGACTTCAAATCGCACTTTTCTTCCCAGAAACATTTCAAATGGCCTCTGATGTTTGCTTCACACGGCATTAGGTATAGAAAAGGTAATAAGCAGCCTTGCCTGTCTGCCCCGTAGTGGCAGGTACTTTTATTGCGCTTAAAATTATTGCAATACATTTATCGCCCAGCCCTAGTTTTATGCATCTGCCCTCTGCCTCAGGAAGGAGTTCAACTCAGTTCTAATTGTAGATAATTTAGCTATTAAAGCATCAGTTTTTGTGGTCTGCCGTTTGGCCTCAAGTTGTGCCAGAGTGTCCTCCAGTTCATTTATTTTAAGGAGTCTGTTTTTTTTAAGATGTGATGAAGAAGATATTGATGTATCTCTTATTGAACCCTTAATGGCATCCTATAAGGTTCTGGGATCATCCACTGATCCTGCACTGAGTTCTGTAAAGGCTGATAATGCATTACTAAAGAATTCACAGAACTCTTAATTTTTGAGAAAAGAGGTATTAAAACGCCAGCATGATGCTCTAGGGGGAGTGCCCAGAAGTGTAAGATGGGCTGAGACTATGCTACGATCTGATAAAGAGCAGGGTTTAATCACCGCATCGTGTATTTCAGAGAAAGAGGCAGATGAAGCTAATAATCTGTTCTGGAGAAACTCTGATGTCTCGCTGAGTGTACTGTTTACATGTGAGGTTGAATGTACGGTATAGGTCAGATAAGCTAAGAGTGGAGAGAAAATCCTGTAAGTCCCTAGAAGCACGTAATTGTGCGGCAGTAGAATGGTGTGCAGATTTATCCAATGCTGTATTCACACAAGTCAAGTCAAGTTTATTTGTTGAGCACATTTCATGCTAAAAGCAACACAGTGTGCTTCGCAAAGCAAGAAACAGCATGACAAGACATAAGACAATAATAAAACACAGTTAAAAGACAAGTTATAATACACCAACATGTCAGTGCATTTATAAAAATATGAACAAAAGTACATAGGCATACATATAAAATGAAAATAATGTTAAAGTATAAAATATGAGAATAATATAAAATATGAACAAAAGTACATAGACATACGTATAAAATGAAAATAATGCAAGGAGGAGGGTCGAAGGACATTGCTTAATTAAAAGAAATGGAAAAGAGGTAAGTTATAAGTCTGCTCTTAAAAGACTATAGAGTAGGGGAAGCTCTAATTTCATAGGGAATGGTAGTCCACAGTTTGGGAGCAGAATGACAAAATGTAGCTTCTCCTGCTTTGGAGCGCACACAAGGGACTGCAAGTAGGCACTTTGCTGATGATCTTAAGGCTGCATGGTGGTTCGTAATGCTCAAGCAATTCTTTAAGATAAGCTGGAGCCAGGCCATTTAAAGCCTGATATGGAAGCCAATGCAGCGATTTTAGGATAGGTGTGATGTGATCATATTTTTTGGTCCGAGAAAAAATACGTGCAGCAGCATTCTGAATAAGTTGCAGACGTCTAATTGAGCTTTTGGGTAGTCCGGAGAACAGACCATTACAGTAGTCGAGCCTGCTTGTAACAAAGGCATGTACCAGTTTTTCTGCATCTGAGTTTTATAGAAAGCCTCGGATTTTGGAAATATTTTTTAGGCTGTAACGTGGAGAAAAAAAAAAAAAGCCACTAGATGGCAGTATTGACATCTTTTTTTTGTTAAGCCCAGTCTGGAGCTAGGTTTGGGGCATGTCCTGGGCATGCCTCAGAGGGGAATGTCCCAGAGAATTGGAGAAAAGTCTGGAAGGTGGGAGGGGGCTGGAAAAGAGTATATAAGGAGAAAAATTGAGAGAGTGAAAGGGGTAGTAGGAGAAATTGCAAGGAGAAATTGTGGAAGGATACATTTGACCAGACCTGTCACTCTTTTCAAGACCTGTGAAGCTTTTTGTGGATTTTTGCCTGTGTTGGAGCATTTTCCTGTCCCAGGACATCGCTGCACAGCAGCCCATCTCAATTACCAAGGGACTGTAAATATCTCTTTTTTTTTTATCAATCTTGGTCAGTAGAGTAGATTGTAGATTAGTTCAAAGTGTTTGTTAATTAAATCTGTTGAAGTTTAAGAATTTTGTCTGTCATCCCTTGCTGTCCGTGACGTCATAACAAATTGACGCCATAACAAATTGGGGCCATAACAAGGCGATAAAAAGCAGATTGTGTGACCTTATTGATATGAGGTTGGAAATTAAGATCAGCATCTACAATCACGCCGAGATGCCTTACATGATCTTTGCATTCTAGGGAGAGGGTACTAAGGTAGGTAATGAGTTTCTGTCTCTTTGCTTTGGGGCCCATCATGACAACTTCGGTTTTTTCGTTGTAAGTTGCAGAAAATTTAAGTTCATCCACAGGTTGATTTCATTGATGCATTTTAACAGAGTTTTTACAGGAGTCATGTCATTTCGGGAGAGTGAAATGTAGAGTTGTGTATCATCTGCATAGTTATGATATTGAATATTATATTTTTTAATGATTTGTCCAAGTGGCAGCATATATAGATTGAAAAGGAGAGGCCCCAAAATTGAGCCCTGGGGACACCACAAGTCATGGCAATGTTACCAGAGCGGAAATTTTCCATTGCTACAAAAAACTATCTATCATGCAGGTAGGTCCTAAACAAATTTAACATCGGACCAGATAGTCCTAACCAGGTTTGGAGTCGATTTATGAGAGTCTCGTGGTCTATGGTGTCAGAGGCTGCACTGAGGTCTAAGAGCATGGGGATGGTTAGTTTACCAGCATCTGTGTTTAATCGGATGTCGTTAATGACTTTTATAAGGGCAGTTTCTGTGCTATGGTGTGATCTGAATCCTGATTGAAAAGCATCAAACAGGTCATTAGTGATAAGAAAATCGTTGATTTGAGTGAACACAATCTTTTCAATAATTTTACTTAAAAACGGAAGATTTGATATTCGTCTGTAGTTACTGATGACTGAAGGATCTAGATTGTTCTTTTTTTAGTCGAGGTGTTACTACAGCGGTCTTAAAGGTTGTATCAGTGATTCTGAGCCAAAACATAATTTGTCACGTACAGGAGATGTTTTCTCACGAACTGTTAGCAGCTCGTCTCATGAATGAGTCGTGAAAAAATCCGGTCTCTGTAGTCCACCTACAGCCAGGCAGACACTGAGAAACATACACAAACTCAAGGTGACCTACCCGCCTCCCAAAACATCAACAAAAGTGTTCCAACGAGTCGGAGGGCAGGGTGGGTCTTCTGCGCCAGTTCCGTGCTCATGCACGACAAGTGGGTGGGACTGAGCAACGAAACGAACTAGCAGTGGCACTCATGTGAAGCATGGTGGAAGCTAAACCGAAAAAGAGACGCTCGAACGAGTGCATGTCGAGGAAAAAGGAACGCGATCGCAGCTGTGCGAAGTCCCGAATAAACATAGGGAAAGCATACCAATGTTTGAGAGAATTCCGGGAGTTGAATGGTTTTAATTCTGACGCCCAGGTCACCTTCTTTCTACTGGACAGGTGAGTAGAGCTGGTGCTAACTCGATTGGATGTGAATTATAAATTGTCATCCCAAGCAAAATTGAGGAAAGCCCGTGTATTGTTTTTGTAAGGTTATCTTGCATAGATCATGCTGGTCAGAGTGAATCAAACAGTAGAGAGATTGATATTTCCTTTTTGGAGCGAGTAAGCAACCTTTGCTAACTCTCAGTTGGCAAGCTAGTGAGTTTGCTAATTCTGTCTGATCAAACCAGAGTTTATGTTCGTGTAATAACATTTTTTTCTCTGGTTAGTACTCAGAGTTGAAATTCGTCGATGAATGTGTAACCACCTGATAAGTTTAGCTAAAAGTGGTGATCTATGTGACGTTGTTAATACTCATTTTGTAATGCCGCGCTAAGATACACGTTTCGCGTGTAGACAATGCAGGTGCTGCTGATAAGAGACTCAGAAACAAACAAACTTACAAAAACCCTGCCAGACGAAATGCACGTACACACGCAAGGCAGACACACACACTCACACACACAAAAATTCTGTGCCATTGACATGACTAAAAGAAGCACTCATTTTAAACCATGACAGTATGTGTGTGGTTAGGGGTGGTGATTCGGAGAGAAAGAGAGAGAGAGAAGCAGAGAGTGTGGCAGTTACAGATGAGTTTTGAATTAAGTTTAAAAGCATGTAAAAGGATAAAAAGGAGAAATCTCCCTTCTAAATGATGTTAAAGACACTTCCATGTCTAAACCATGACCATGTGTGACAGATGCAGAGAGAGAGAGAGAGAGAGAGAGAGAGAGAGAGAGAGAGAGAGAGCATGCACCCACACATACACACACAGGTGAGCTAAAAACATATACCACAAAGAAAAAAACATAGAACACAATAAACACAGTCAAAGCTTTTCTCATATCTGATCCAGTCACTGTTGATGGCAACATTTGAGCAAGCACACTTTGCATTTTCTCTGCGGAAATGCAGTCTAGTTAGTGTGCTTGCAAGGCAAGCACACTATTGTTCTTCTTAAGTTTTCTTATTCCTCTTATTAGTGTGCTTGCAAGGCAAGCACACTATTGTTCTTCTTAAGTTTTCTTATTCCTCTTATTAGTGTGCTTGCAAGGCAAGCACACTATTGTTCTTCTTAAGTTTCCTTATTCCTCTTATTCCTCTTATTCCTTTTCACTTCGTTTCTGTGGCCCCTCCTCCTAGGGCTTTCGAGATAGAGACACCGTTCCAACTCTGAGACGTCCAGGCCGATCTGAACATGATGGCTTGTTCAAATGGTCTCGATATCCTTTGTCGTTCGTTCGGTATTGGCGTTTTTCCGGCGAAATTGGGTGCAATTGAAATGAATGGGTAGAACTTTGGAGTGATGATGTCATAATGCACTCCTCCACTCTAGACGTTAGAGTGGGAGCAGCAGAGAAAAAGACTGGGAAAAAATTTTTGAAATCGCTCCCCGGCCACAATTTCCAACATACACACACAATTTATACATCAAAACGTAGGAAAATTTGTGCAGGCCTGAAAAATGTCACTGTGGAAGAAAAGCGGATAAAGGCTTGAGACTCTAGGCGCCCTCAAGCGACAGGAGCGCAGACCAACTGCCCCATAGACAGCCATTATAACAGGAGCAGAAAAGTTTGAGAAGAGAGCAGACAAACTCCGCTTTTTTAAATCGCCACCCTGACCACATACTTTACACTACAAGAAAAAAAATACATGGGGATGATCAGCAGAGTCTCCTCTCACTCACCGTATTTTTGTTTTTACCATAGGACCTACGCTCTGCCAGAAAATGGCAGTAGTTCGGATGGTGTCACTGACCAACTCCCCCATAGGCAGCCATTATAATAGGAGCTGACAGTTGAGACACCTTTTTGAAATTGCCACCCTGACCACATACTTGACGCTACAAGAAAAAAAATACATACGGAAGCTCAGCAGAGTCTCCTCTCGCTCACGGTGTTTTTGTTTTCACCATCGGACCTACAGTCTGCCAGAAAATGGCAGTAGTTCGGACAGTGTGAATGAAGAATTCTTTGAATTCTTATCTGTCTCACAGCGCTTGTGAGGCAGCAAGCAGACAGGGGTGCTGCTGTCACCATAGAGACAGGCACACACGCATAGGAGCTGCTGTGTCAGACTCACGCGCCCGCGCACACACACACACACACACACACACACACACATCTGTCTGTGTTTCTCACTGGTAAAAATACTGTGTCAGCGATTAAACTGGCCGGTATAGACGAATTTCAGAGCGCAAAGCGCTCTGAAATTTGTCCTTTAAACAATGTCAGATTATACCTGTGTGTGTTTGTGTGTGTGAGAGAGAGAGAGAGAGAGAGAGAGAGAGAAGCAGAGACTGACAGTTATAACTGAGTGTAACTGTCATTAGAATGTTTGGTTTTTAAGCTGCTACAAACATTCTAGATTAGGATTCTATAGAACACTCTTAACTGGTAGACAATGCAGGTGCTGCTGATAAGAGACTCACACACAAACAAACTTACAAAAGCTCTGCCAGACAAAATACACGCACACACACTAGGCAGACATGCACACTCACACACACAAAAATTCTGTGCCATTGAAATGACTAAAAGAAAGACTCCTTTTAAACCATGACAGTGTGTGTGGTTAGCGGTAGTGATACGGATAGAAAGAGAGAGAGAGAGAGAAGCAGAGAGTGTGGCAGTTAAAGCTGAGTTTTGAATTAAGTTTAAAAACATGTAAAAGGGTAGAAAGAAGAAATCTCCCTTCTATATGATGTTAAAGACACTTCCATGTCTAAACCATGATCATGTCTGACAGATGCAGAGAGAGACGCTATACGCACGCAGGCACGCACGCACACACACACACACACACACACACACACACGCACACAGATCTGTCTGTGTTTCTTACTGGTAAAAATACAGCGCCAGCTATTAAACAGGCCGGTAAAGACAAATTTCAGAGCGGAAAGCGCTCTGAAATTTGTCCTTTAAACAATGTCAGGTGATACCTGTGTGTGTGTTTGTGTGTGTGAGAGAGAGAGGGAGAGAGAGAAAGAGAGAGAGAGAGATCCATTCACTGTTGCTGGCAACATTTGAGCAAGCACACTTTGCATTTTCTCTGCGGAAATGCAGTCTAGTTCCTCTTATTCCCTTTTCACTCGTTTCTGTGGCCCCCTACTCCTCCTAGGGCTTTCGAGATAGAGACACCGTTCCAACTCTGAGACATCCAGGCCGATCTGAACATGATGGCTTGTTCAAATGGTCACGATATCCGTTGTCGTTCGTTCGGTATTGGCGTTTTTCCGGCGAAATTGGGTGCCATTGAAATGAATGGGTAGAACTTTTGAGTGATGATGTCATAATGCACTCCTCCACTCTAGACGTTAGAGTGGGAGCAGCAGAGAAAAGACTGGGAAAAAATTTTTTGAAATCGCTCCCCCGGCCACAATTTCCAACGTACACGCACAAATTATACATCAAAACGTAGGAAAATTTGTGCAGGCCTGAAAAATGTCACTGTGGAAGAATAAAGATAAAGGCTTGAGACTCTAGGCGCCCTCAAGCGACAGGAGCGCAGACCAACTGCCCCATAGACAGCCATTATAACAGGAGCAGAAAAGTTTGAGAAGAGAGCAGACAGGGGTGCTGGTGTCTCCATAGAGACAGGCACACACATAGAGGAGCTGCTGTGTCAGACTCATGCGCGCAGACACACATACACACACACACACACACACACACACACACATAAATATCTGTCTGTGTTTCTCACTGGTAAAAATACAGAGTCAGCGATTTAACAGGCTGGTATAGACAAATTTCAGAGCACTTCTTTAAACACGAGCGAAGACCAACTGCCCCATAGACAGCCATTATAACAGGAGCAGAAAAGTTTGGGAACAGAGCTGAAAAACAAATCGCCGTCCTGACCACATACTTCACACTACAAGAAAAAAAAATGTATGGGGACGCTCAGCCGAGTCTCCACTCGCTCACGAGGTTTTTGTTTTTACCATAGGACCTGCGCTCTGCCAGAAAATGGCAGTAGTTCGGACAGTGTCACTGACCAACTCCCCCATAGGCAGCCATTATAACAGGAGCAGACAGTTGAGACACCTTTTTGAAATCACCACCCTGACCACATACTTGACAATACAAGAAAAAAAATACATGGGGACGCTCAGCAGGTCTCCTGTCACTCACGGTATTTTTGTTTTCACCATAGGACCTACGGTCTGCCAGAAAATGGCAGTAGTTCGGACAGTGTGAATGAAGAATTCTTTGAATTCTTCTCTGTCTCACAGCGCTTGTGAGGCAGCAAGCAGACAGGGGTGCTGCTGTCTCCATAGAGACAGGCACACACATATAGGGGCTGCTTTGTTACTCGCGCGCACACACACACACACACACACACACACACACACATCTGTCTGTTTCTCACTGGTAAAAATACTGTGTCAGCGATTAAACAGGCCGGTATAGCAATGTCAGATGATACCTGTGTGTGTGTTTGTGTGTGTGTGTGAGTGAGAGAGAGAGAGAGAGAGAGAGAGAGAAGCAGAGACTGACAGTTATAGCTGAGTGTAACTGTCATTAGAATGTTTGGTTTTTAAGCTGCTACAAACATTCTAGATTAGGATTCTATAGAACACTCTTCACTAGTAGACAATGCAGGTGCTGCTGATAAGAGACTCAGACACAAACAAACTTACAAAAGCCCTGCCAGACAAAATGAACACACACACACAAGGCAGACACACACACTCTCACACACTAAAATTCTGTGCCATTGAAATGACTAAAAGAAAGACTCCTTTTAAACCATGACAGTGTGTGTGGTTAGGGGTAGTGATTCGGAGAGAGAGAGAGAGAGAGAGAGAGAGAAGCAGAGTGTGGCCGTTAAAGCTGTTTTGAATTAAGTTTAAAAACATGTAAAAGGGTAGAAAGGAGAAATCTCACTTCTAAATGATGTTAAAGACACTTCCATGTCTAAACCATGACCTTGTCTGACAGATGCAGAGAGAGAGAGACGCATACGCACGCACACACACACACACACACACACACACACACACACACATACACACACCTGTCTGTGTTTCTTACTGGTAAAAATACAGCGCCAGCTATTAAACAGGCTGGTAAAGAGAAATTTCAGAGCGCAAAGCGTTCTGAAATTTGTCCTTTAAACAATGTCAGGTGATACCTGTGTGTGTGTTTGTGTGTGTGTGAGAGAGAGGGGGAGAGAGAGAGAAAGAGAGAGACACAGACAGACTAACTACCTACACTCTGCCAGACTGCCACTCTAGTGTGTGCGTATGTGTATGTGAGACAGAGAGAGACAGACAGACATCCATTCACTGTTGCTGGCAACATTTGAGCAAGCACACTTTGCATTTTCTTTGCGGGAAAATGCAGTCTAGTTCCTCTTATTAGTGTGCTTGCAAGGCAAGCACACTATTGTTCTTCTTAAGTTTTCTTATTCCTCTTATTCCTCTTGTTCCTCTTATTCCCTTTTCACTCGTTTCTGTGGCCCCCTACTCCTCCTAGGGCTTTCGAGATAGAGACACCGTTCCAACTCTGAGACGTCCAGGCCGATCTGAACATGATGGCTTGTTCAAATGGTCTCGATATCCGTTGTCGCTTAGATTCGATATTCGCGTTTTTCCGGCGAAATTGGGTGCCATTGAAATGAATGGGTAGAACTTTGGAGTGATGATGTCATAATGCACTCCTCCACTCTAGACGTTAGAGTGGGAGCAGCAGAGAAAAAACTGGGAAAAAATTTTTTGAAATGGCTCCCCCGGCCACAATTTCCCACGCACACGTACAAATGATACATCAAAACGTAGGAAAATTTGTGCAGGCCTGAAAAATGTCACTGTGGAAGAAAACAGATAAAGGCTTGAGACTCTAGGCGCCCTCAAGCAACAGGAGCGCAGACCAACTGCCCCATAGACAGCCATTATAACAGGAGCAGAAAAGTTTGAGAAGAGAGCAGACAAACTCCTCTTTTTTAAATCGCCACCCTGACCACATACTTTACACTACAAGAAAAAAAAATACATGGGAACGATCAGCAGAGTCTCCTCTCACTCACCGTATTTTTATTTTTACCATAGGACCTACGCTCTGCCAGAAAATGGCAGTAGTTCGGACAGTGTCACTGACCAACTCCCCCATAGGCAGCCATTATAACAGGAGCTGACAGTTGAGACACCTTTTTGAAATCGCCACCCTGACCACATACTTGACCCTACAAGAAAAAAAATACATGGGGATGCTCAGCAGAGTCTCCTCTCACTCACGGTGTTTTTGTTTTCACCATAGGACCTACGGTCTGCCAGAAAATGGCAGTAGTTTGGACAGTGTGAATGAAGAATTCTTTGAATTCTTCTCTGTCTCACAGCACAGGGGTGCTGGTGTCTCCATAGAGACAGGCATACACATAGAGGAGCTGCTGTGTCAGACTCATACGGGCCGACACACACACACACACACACACACACACATATCTGTCTGTGTTTCTCACTGGTAAAAATACAGAGTCAGCGATTTAACAGGCTGGTATAGACAAATTTCAGAGCACTTCTTTAAAACACGAGCGCAGACCAACTGCCCTATAGACAGCCATTATAACAGGAGCAGAAAAGTTTGGGAACAGAGCTGAAAAACAAATCGCCGTCCTGACCACATACTTCACACTACAAGAAAAAAAAATGTATGGGGACGCTCAGCCGAGTCTCCACTCGCTCACGATGTTTTTGTTTTTACCATAGGACCTACGCGCTGCCAGAAAATGGCAGTAGTTCGGACAGTGTCACTGACCAACTCCCCCATAGGCAGCCATGATAACAGGAGCAGACAGTTGAGACACCTTTTTGAAATCACCACCCTGACCACATACTTGACCCTACAAGAAAAAAAATACATGGGGACGATCAGCAGAGTCTCCTCTCACTCACCGTATTTTTGTTTTTACCATAGGACCTACGCTCTGCCAGAAAATGACAGTAGTTCGGACAGTGTCACTGACCAACTCCCCCATAGGCAGCCATTATAACAGGAGCTGACAGTTGAGACACCTTTTTGAAATCGCCACCCTGACCACATACTTGACCCTACAAGAAAAAAATACATGGGGATGCTCAGCAGAGTCTCCTCTCACTCACGGTGTTTTTGTTTTCACCATAGGACCTACGGTCTGCCAGAAAATGGCAGTAGTTCGGACAGTGTGAATGAAGAATTCTTTGAATTCTTCTCTGTCTCACAGCGCTTGTGAGGCAGCAAGCAGACAGGGGTGCTGCTGTCTCTATAGAGACAGGCACACATGCATAGGAGCTGCTGTGTCAGACTCACGCGTCTGCACACACACAAACACACACACATCTGTCTGTGTTTCCCACTGGTAAAAATACTGTGTCAGCGATTAAACTGGCCAGTATAGACAAATTTCAGAGCGCAAAGCGCTGTGAAATTTGTCCTTTAAACAATGTCAGATTATACCTGTGTGTGTTTGTGTGTGTGTGTGAGAGAGAGAGGGAGAGAGAGAGAGAGAGAGGGAGAGAGAGAGAGAGAGAGAGAAGCAGAGACTGACAGTTATAACTGAGTGTAGCTGTCATTAGAATGTTTGGTTTATAAGCTGCTGCAAACATTCTAGATTAGGATTCTATAGAACACTCTTCACTGGTAGACAATGCAGGTGATGCTGATAAGAGACTCAGACACAAACAAACTTACAAAAGCCCTGCCAGACGAAATACACGCACACACACTAGGCAGACATGCACACTCGCACACAAAAATTCTGTGCCATTGAAATGACTAAAAGAAAGACGCCTTATAAACCATGACAGTGTGTGTGTTTCGGGGTAGTGATTCGGAGAGAAAGAGAGAGAGAGAAGAAGAGACTGTGGCAGTTAAAGCTGAGTTTTGAATTAAGTTTAAAAACATGTAAAAGGGTAGAAAGAAGAAATCTCCCTTCTAAATGATGTTAAAGACACTTCCATGTCTAAACCATGACCATGTCTGACAGATGCAGAGAGAGACGCATACGCACGCACGCACGCACACACACACACACACACACACACACACACACACACACATGTGTCTGTTTTTCTTACTGGTAAAAATACAGCGCCAGCTATTAAACAGGCAGTACAGACAAATTTCAGAGCATAAAAGCGCTCTGAAATTTGTGCTTTAAACAATGTCAGGTGATACCTGTGTGTGTGTTTGTGTGTGTGTGAGAGAGAGGGAGAGAGAGAGAAAGAGAGAGAGACACAGACAGACTAACTACGTACACTCTGCCAGACTGCCACTCTAGTGTGTGCGTGTGCGTGTGTGTGTGTGTATGTGTGTGTGTGAGAGAGAGAGAGAGAGAGACATCCATTCACTGTTGCTGGCAACATTTGAGCAAGCACACTTTGCATTTTCTCTGCGGAAATGCAGTCTAGTTCCTCTTATTCCCTTTTCACTCGTTTCTGTGGCCCCCTACTCCTCCTAGGGCTTTCGAGATAGAGACACCGTTCCAACTCTGAGACGTCCAGGCCAATCTGAACATGATGGCTTGTTCAAATGGTCTCAATATCTGTTGTCGTTCGTTCGGTATTCGCGTTTTTCCGGCGAAATTGGGTGCCATTGAAATGAATGGGTAGAACTTTGGAGTGATGATGTCATAATGCACTCCTTCACTCATACTTGACCCTACAAGAAAAAAAATACATGGGGACGCTCAGCAGATTCTCCTCTCACTCACGGTGTTTTTGTTTTCACCATAGGACCTACGGTCTGCCAGAAAATGGCAGTAGTTCGGACAGTGTGAATGAAGAATTCTTTGAATTCTTCTCTGTCTCACAGCGCTTGAGCGGCAGCAAGCAGGCAGGGGTGCTGCTGTCTCCATAGAGACAGGCACACACATAGAGAAGCTGCTGTGTCAGACTCACGCGCACACACACATACACACACACACACACACACACATCTGTGTTTCTCACTTGTAAAAATACAGTGTCAGCGATTAAACAGGCTGGTATAGACAAATTTCAGAGCGAGAAGCGCTCTCAAATTTGTCCTTTAAACAAGGTCAGATGATACCTGTGTGTGCGTTTGTGTGTGTGTGTGTGAGAGAGAGAGAGAGAGTGAGAGAGAAGCAGAGACTGACAGTTATAACTGAGTGTAACTGTCATTAGAATGTTTGGTTTTTAAGCTGCTACAAACATTCTAGATTAGGATTCTATAGAACACTCTGCACTGGTAGACAATGCAGGTGCTGCTGAAAAGAGACTCAGACACAAACGTGCAAAAGCCCTGCCAGACAAAATACACGCACACACACAAGGCAGACACACACACTCGCACACACAAAAATTCTGTGCCATAAAATGACAAAAGGAAGGATAGTGTGTGTGTTTCGGGGTAGTGATTCGGAGAGAAAGAGAGAGAGAGAAGAAGAGACTGGCAGTTACAGCTGAGTTTTGAATGAAGTTGAAAGGCATATAAAAGGGTAGAAAGGAGAAATCTCCCTTCTAAATGATGTTAAGGACAATTCCATGTCTAAACCATGATCGTGTGTGACAGATGCAGAGAGAGAGAGCCGCGCACACACACACACATCTGTCTGTGTTTCTTACTGGTAAAAATACAGAGTCAGCGATTTAACAGGCGGGTATAGACAAATTTCAGAGCACTTCTTTAAACATGAGCGCAGAACAACTGCCCCATAGACAGCCATTATAACAGGAGCAGAAAAGTTTGGGAAGAGAGCTGAAAAACAAATTGCCGTCCTGACCACATACTTCACACTACAAAAAAAAAAAATGTATGGGGACGCTCAGCCGAGTCTCCACTCGCTCACGATGTTTTTGTTTTTACCATAGGACCTACGCTCTGCCAGAAAATGGCAGTAGTTTGGACAGTGTCACTGACCAACTCCCCCATAGGCAGCCATTACAACAGGAGCAGACAGTTGAGATACACCTTTTTGAAATCGCCACCCTGACCACATACTTGACACCACAAGAAAAAAAATACATGGGGACGCTCAGCAGATTCTCCTCTCGCTCACGGTGTTTTTGTTTTCACCATAGGACCTACGGTCTGCCAGAAAATGGCAGTAGTTCGGACAGTGTGAATGAAGAATTCTTTGAATTCTTCTCTGTTTCACAGCGCTTGTGAGGCAGCAAGCAGGCAGGGGTGCTGCTGTCTCCATAGAGACAGGCACACACATAGAGAAGCTGCTGTGTCAGACTCACACGCGCACACACACACACACACACACACACACACACACACACATATACACACACACACACATCTGTCTGTGTTTCTCACTTGTAAAAATACAGCGTCAGCGATTAAACAGGCTGGTATAGACAAATTTCAGAGCGAGAAGCGCTCTGAACTTTGTCCTTTAAACAACGTCAGATGATACCTGTGTGTGTGTGTGTGTGTGTGTGTGTGTGTGTGTGAGTGTGAGAGAGAGAGAGAGAGAGAGGGAGAGAGAGAGACAGAGAGAGAGTATCAGAGACTGTGACAGAGCTGAGTGTAAAACTGTCATTGGAATGTTTGGTTATTAAGCTGCTACAAACATTCTAAATTAGGATTCTATAGAACACTCTGCACTGGTAGACAATGCAGGTGCTGCTGATAAGAGACTCAGGCACAAACAAACGTGCAAAAGCCCTGCCAGACAAAATACACGCACACACACACAAGGCAGACACGCACTCGACACACACAAAAATTCTGTGGCATAAAATGACTAAAGGGAGGACTCCTTTTAAACCATGACAGTGTGTGTGTTTCGGGGTAGTGATTCGGAGAGAAAGAGAGAGAGAGAAGAAGAGACTGTGGCAGTTACAGCTGAGTTTTGAATTAAGTTTAAAAACATGTAAAAGGGTAGAAAGAAGAAATCTCCCTTCGAAATGATGTTAAAGACACTTCCATGTCTAAACCATGACCGTGTCTGACAGATGCAGAGAGTGACGCATACGCACACACGCACACAGACACAGACACACACACACACATCTGTCTGTGTTTCTTACTGGTAAAAATACAGCGCCAGCTATTAAACAGGCCGGTGTAGTCAAATTTCAGAGCGCAAAGCGCCATTATAACAGGAGCAGAAAAGTTTGGGAACAGAGCTGAAAAACAAATCACCGTCCTGACCACATACTTCACACTACAAGAAAAAAAAAATGCATGGGGACGCTCCTCGGAGTCTCCACTCGCTCACGATGTTTTTGTTTTTACCATAGGACCTACGTTCTGCCAGAAAATGGCAGTAGTTCGGACAGTGTCACTGACCAACTCCCCCATAGGCAGCCATTATAACAGGAGCTGACAGTGGAGATACACCTTTTTGAAATCGCCACCCTGACCACATACTTTACACTACAAGAAAAAAAATATATAGGGACGATCAGCAGAGTCTCCTCTCACTCACCGTATTTTTGTTTTTACCATAGGACCTATGGTCTGCCAGAAAATGGCAGTAGTTCGGACAGTGTCACTGACCAACTCCCCCATAGGCAGCCATTATAACAGGAGCTGACTGTTGAGACACCTTTTTGAAATCGCCACCCTGAGCACATACTTGACCCTACAAGAAAAAAAATACATGGGGACGCTCAGCAGGGTCTCCTCTCACTCACGGTGTTTTTGTTTTCACCATAGGACCTACGGTCTGCCAGAAAATGGCAGTAGTTCGGACAGTGTGAATGAAGAATTCTTTGAATTCTTCTCTGTCTCACAGCGCTTGTGAGGCAGTAAGCAGACAGGGGTGCTGCTGTCTCCATAGAGACAGGCACAAACGCATAGGAGCTGCTGTGTCAGACTCACGCGCCCGCGCACACACACACACACACATCTGTCTGTGTTTCTCACTGGTAAAAATACTGTGTCAGCGATTAAACTGGCCAGTATAGACAAATTTCAGAGCGCGAAGTGCTCTGAAATTTGTCCTTTAAACAATGTCAGATTATACCTGTGTGTGTTTGTGTGTGTGTGAGAGAGAGAGAGAGAGAGAGAGAGAGAGAAGCAGAGACTGACAGTTATAACTGAGTGTAACTGTCATTAGAATGTTTGGTTTTTAAGCTGCTACAAACATTCTAGATTAGGATTCTATAGAACACTCTGCACTGGTAGACAATGCAGGTGCTGCTGATAAGAGACTCAGGCACAAACAAACTTACAAAAGCCCTGCCAGACAAAATACACGCACACACACTAGGGAGACACACACACTCGCACACACAAAAATTCTGTGCCATAAAATGACTAAAGGAAGGACTCCTTTTAAACCATGACAGTGTCTGTGTTTCTTGGTCGTGATTCGGAGAGAGAGAGAGAGAGAGAGAGAGAGTAGAAGTGACTGTGGCAGTTCCAGCTGAGTTTTGAATTAAGTTGAAAAGCATATAAAAGGGTAGAAAGGAGAAATCTCCCTTCTAAATGATGTTAAAGACACTTCTATGTCTAAACCATGATCATGTGTGACAGATGCAGAGAGAGAGCAGCAAGACACACGCACACACACACACACATCTGTCTGTGTTTCTTACTGGTAAAAAATACAGCGCCAGCTATTAAACAGGCCGGTATAGACAAATTTCAGAGCGCAAAGCGCTCTGAAATTTGTCCTTTAAACGATGTCAGGTGATACCTGTGTGTGTGTTTGTGTGTGTGTGAGAGAGAGGGAGAGAGAGAGAGAGAAAGAGAGAGAGACACAGACAGACTAACTACCTACACTCTGCCAGACTGCCACTCTAGTGTGTGCGTGTGCGTGTGTGTGTGTGTGAGAGAGAGAGAGAGAAGCAGAGACTGACAGTTATAACTGAGTGTAACTGTCATTAGAATGTTTGGTTTTTAAGCTGCTACAAACATTCTCGATTAGGATTCTATAGAACACTCTTCACTGGTAGACAATGCAGGTGCTGCTGATAAGAGACTCAGACACAAACAAACTTACAAAAGCCCTGCCAGACGAAATACACGCACACACACTAGGCAGACATGCACACTCACACACACAAAAATTCTGTGCCATTGAAATGACTAAAAGAAAGACTCCTTTTCAACCATGACAGTGTGTGTGTTTCGGGGTAGTGATTCGGAGAGAAAGAGAGAGAGAGAAGAAGAGACTGTGGCAGTTAAAGCTGAGTTTTGAATTAAGTTTAAAAACATGTAAAAGGGTAGAAAGAAGAAATCTCCCTTCGAAATGATGTTAAAGACACTTCCATGTCTAAACCATGACCGTGTCTGACAGATGCAGAGAGAGACGCATACGCACGCACGCACACAGACACAGACACACACACACACATCTGTCTGTGTTTCTTACTGGTTAAAATACAGCGCCAGCTATTAAACAGGCCGGTGTAGACAAATTTCAGAGCGCAAAGCGCCATTATAACAGGAGCAGAAAAGTTTGGGAACAGAGCTGAAAAACAAATCACCGTCCTGACCACATACTTCACACTACAAGAAAAAAAAATGCATGGGGACGCTCCTCGGAGTCACCACTCGCTCACGATGTTTTTGTTTTTACCATAGGACCTACGCTCTGCCAGAAAATGGCAGTAGTTCAGACAGTGTCACTGACCAACTCCCCCATAGGCAGCCATTATAACAGGAGCAGACAGTTGAGACACCTTTTTGAAATCGCCACCCTGACCACATACTTGACAATACAAGAAAAATACATGGGGACGCTCAGCAGAGTCTCCTGTCACTCACGGTGTTTTTGTTTTCGCCATAGGACCTACGGTCTGCCAGAAAATGGCAGTAGTTCGGACAGTCATTAGAATGTTTGGTTATTAAGCGACTACAAACATTCTAGATTAGGATTCTATAGAACACTCTGTACTGGTAGACAATGCAGGTGCTGCTGATAAGAGACTCAGAAACAAACAAACTTACAAAAACCCTGCCAGACAAAATGTACGTACACACGCAAGGCAGACATGCACACTCACACACACAAAAATTCTGTGCCATTGAAATGACTAAAAGAAGGACTCATTTTAAACCATGACAGTATGTGTGTGGTTAGGGGTGGTGATTCGGAGAGAAAGAGAGAGAGAGAAGCAGAGTGTGGCAGTTACAGATGAGTTTTGAATAAAGTTTAAAAGAATGTAAAAGGATAAAAAGGAGAAATTTCCCTTCTAAATGATGTTAAAGACACTTCCATGTCTAAACCATGACCATGTGTGACAGATGCAGAGAGAGAGAGAGAGAGAGAGAGAGAGAGAGAGCATGCATCCACACACACACACAGGTGAGCTAAAAACATATACCACATAGAAAAAAACATACAACACAATTAACACAGTTAAAGCTTTTCTCATATCTGATCCAGTCACTGTTGGTGGCAACATTTGAGCAAGCACACTTTGCATTTTCTCTGCGGAAATGCAGTCTAGTTATGTGCCTGCAGCAATGCAGACACATATTATAATCCTGCATACTTCTTTATTATTGGGTGTGAATGCTGCAAGCAGCATTCAAACCCTATGTTCTTCTGTTACCAAAATTCTTCATTTTTATTGGGTGTGAATGCTGCAAGCAGCATTCAAACCTAATGTAATTCTCTTACCAAAATTCTTTATTTTTATTGGGTGTGAACGCTGCAAGCAGCATTCAAACCCTATGTTCCTCTGTTACCAAAATTCTTTATTTTTATTATTATTATTATTATTATTCCGCGGGGTTTTTTGGCTCAGCTTATCTTCAGCATACTTCAACCGATTGAAAAAATTCAAAATTCACATGATTCAGCTTCATTAGGACGTTCCGGGTCATTCTTCCGATTTTTCGTAACATTCGTAATTTTCCCAGAATTCAACGGTAAACTTCCGATTCCTATTAAATCCCATTCAACTAAAAAAACTGTGAAACCTTCTCCTTCCACAAACTTCAACCGATTCAAACCATTCCAAGTCAAAACATTCAGCTCAATTAGTACTTGCATGGAATGTCTTTTCTAATTCCTAACATTCATATTTTCCCAGATATGCCAATTTTTTACAAAACCATTTTCCCATTGAAAATGAATTATGGAATCTTCAAAAATCAGAAAACTTCACCTTTTTTCAAACGATAACTGCCGATTCATACTTTCAGCTAGAAACTCCATTCAAAGTGGAAAATATTCTACATTTTACTGACTTTTTACATATGATTCATCTTTTCAATCTCATTCAAACTTTAAAAAATATTCACCGTTTTCTGAAAATTGGTTATAATGGAAGTCAATGAGAAAATCATTCAAACTCACTCATCTTCACCCACACATCACAAATTCATACAATCACGTAGAAACTCCATTCCAACTCAGAAACGTTCACATTGCCGTCGACTTTCAGTGACTAATTCATATTTTCAATATCTCTATTAGTTTTTCTACACCGGCAGTTTAAAAAACATAAAATTTTGAGCCCTTCTCAGACTTTATAATGGGTGTCTATGGTGTGGAATCTTCGGAGCTAGAGTGGTTGATTGTGTTCTTAGAGTGCGAGCTGGGAGCAGACAAGCTGAAAAATATACTTTTTAAATCGCTGTAACTTCCACAAATTTGAATCCCTCTTCATGACATTTCACAAAAACGTAGGAAAATTTGTTCTTGTTCCAGGGGTATAATTTTTGTAGCAGAGAAGTACATGGTTTTGGCTCAGGGAACAGTCAAAGGACAGGAAGCAGGTAAAACTTCTCTATCTCTTCCATTCAAAATTCGCTCAAAAATTTTGGGAGAACAGCAAACGGGCAGAGTTTTTAGATCGCTGTAAATCCAACATTATATCACTCAGAGAAATAAAAAAGACATCCACACACTCAGCAAAGTCTCCTGCCTTGAACGATGTGGTTACATTGGTGACAGGATGAACATTTTTTGCGTGAGAAGCAGGAGTTTGCGGTGAGCGCTAACGGGGATTTCTTTGACTGAGTGACTCGGTGGCTCTGTGTGTGTGGCGGTTGTTTGCTCCTCGCACTGTTACTAGGAGACAAGTACTGACATAGCCCTCTGTCAATCAATCAAACGGAAAAAAACGTTCGCTAGAAATGCAACGTTAAAAATAGAAACATATGTTAATGAATGCGATATGCCGCTGTTTGCAGTCTACCTTAAATTAAATTACTGCTTAGCAGAACTAGTGTTGGTCAAATGCAACGTTTATTGGCAAAAGTTATGTCTTCACTCATTACCATACAGGCTCGCTAAGTCAACAGCAGCTGTTTGCCAGCGTTACCATTAAGATAAGCGAAACCTCCGAGAATATTCGTGCAGATAACGGAAGAGCTATCACAGGACAAATGCGTGCGAGTATATCTCGCAGGTAAGCGTGCCCAAGTCTCCGTCTGTAACCTATTCAAGTTCTGCAACGTTACTGTATCTAGCTAGCAAGTGAACAATGTTAGTTACTGCTTAGTCTCCTGAAATACCAAGAACTGGTTTGAGAAACCGAACAATTAATAGCGCGACTCAATGACGGTTTCCCTATAAGTTAATTAACTCAGGGTTCCCACGCGTCCTGGAAAACCTGGAAAACCTGGAAAATGATTGACCAATTTTCCAGTCATGGAAAACATATGGAAAATGAGAAAAAAAGTAAAATGTCCTGGAAAAGCTCGAGTTGCCCTGGAAAATTATTTTTCCTCCCTCTGCTTCTCTCTGCCTTGTGGATGAACGCAAACGGGTGAAACATTTTACGCATGTATTTCTGTTTTCAGCTGCCTTTAATGGGCAACATTGAGCTGCAGGGCTTCTCTGCTTCATCTCTGCTTCAGGTCGCACAGCGCCCCCGTGGGACGCTACCAACCAATCAAATTGCATATTCCCTTAGAGCAGTTCTGCTGCCCAGTGTTTCCATATGACTTTGTTGCTAGATTTACCGACTTTTCAGACCGAAGTAAGGATTTATTTTCCCCAAAGAAGCGCCAAAACTAGCAACTTTCAGTTCAAGAGTGTTGCTGTATCGTTGTATATCGAGTGTGAGGTTTTTCTCCCTCTCTCTGTCTCCTCTGTTGAGTGACAGAGGAGCAGCGGAGAGCTGTAGTGGGCGTGCCGTCACGTTTGGCTGTGCGCTCTGAGATGAAGTACATCTCTGGTTTCAGTAGAGCTGCGGCGACCATGACGACAGCTACGAGATAGCAACGGGTAAAAGTTAGTCTTACTGGGCCACGTTTCACTCAGTATTTCATACTTGCTCCATTGTCCGACAGCAGAAACAGAAAATATGTGAATGAGAAAAACTTCATTAGGAATTCGGCTCTATTAAAATACTGTGTATGTGCACAGAGAGCAGAGCTCTGACTTTTCATGCAGTTTTTAGCTAGCTACTTTGCAATGAAAGTAATTTAGATGTCAACATCCAAGTGAGATCTTATGAGTGAGATCAGAGGCGGATTGTCCATTGGGGCGATTAGGCGGACGACTGCCACGAGAAAAAGAGATTTTTTTTTTTTTTTTCCCGGCTCTACCACTGTTCTACAGCTTGATCTCCCTTTGAATGGCATTGTCCAATCAGGATAAACTAGCGTTTCCAATAGTCCTGCCCCTTTCGGGGCGATTTCACTCAAACTGAAAATTTCCCCAGGGGTCTCTCATTGACTCTCGTGTAACGTCATTTTTTCGCCAGTGCAAAGCCTTTCAATGCAATCTCAATGGGTTCCGGGAGGGCTTGCCCCAACGTACTTTCGTCATAACGTAACAGCAGTGGTGGTGGGCGGAGCTGGTCATTGGGTATCTTTTGGCGCCATGAGAACCGGGACGGTCTCCTACCTCCCGGTCATTGCTCGCTGTACTGAAGAGAGAAGGGCAGGCTGAACGCGTTCAGGCTTCACTTATTCCGTTGTTGGTTGTACCAACGACTCAAAAAAAGATAAAGTTTGTGTGGAAACGGAGTGCTTTATTCACAAGGTGATTAGAAAAAGATTGCCCTTGCCCAGCACCTTACAGCCTACACTCGATGCCAGCGAGTCGGCGCTAGGAGTGGCTAGCCGCACGGAGAAAGAAGTATCCACCCAAGAGGATATACGTGTGCTCATTCCATTTCGTATAAAACCGCCTGACGGATGACAATCCCCTTCCCACTGTGTTATACATTATACAGTCACCTGATACGTTAATTCAAAGATCCGTCCAACAAGTATGTTTTTTCGAAATCCGACAAAAAGCAGTATTGTCAGCCAGTGGTCAGTTTAGTTTTCCGGTGAAGTTAGCAGCGTTTGCCATGTAATTAGTGGCCATCTACGGTCACACGCGGGATACCCACACATTTAGCAGTTATACAGGCTAACGTTAGCACTTTTGAACAAGTTGACATTGAGCAATGGAGGGGCTTACCAGTAGCGTTAGTGAATATTGAAAGGTGCATTATCGTAATCCTGGCTTCTGTAAAAAACCTCTGCTTTAGTCGATTACATTCTTGTGGCAAATATTTAGCTTGTCAGCTACAGTGGTTGTGAAGGATTGGACTGAGATCTTTATTTTGTTCCGTGTATCAGTGATTTCCAGCATGCGAATTGAAGCTTGGGGACTGTAATTCCGTGCTCTGAATGATGATTATTGCCCACAGCTAATGTGATATTATTCTTGCTTTGTTTTATATTGACCTTTTTGCACTGCAGGATAGGATTTGATTTTGATATTTATATTTTTGATTTATTTTTGCAGTGATTTTGATTTTTACTTTAAGAATGCAGGTGTCAGATGCACAAAGTAAACTGTAAGTAAACAGTAAACAGATTAACTGAAGGAAATTGTTTTTGTGATTTATTGAACATATAAAAATATTTTGTGGAGAAAGTACAAGAGGGAAAGAGGGAGAGGAATAAACATTGAAGCAATCTGGTTAAATGTACAAAATATAAGGTACAATTGTAGAAAATAACACTTCTCCAAAGCTTGGGGGTGGAATTTATTAGTGTATGTTGTGATAACTTGACTCGTACTGTAGCAGCTGAAAAAGTCCTGAAAATGTCCTGGAAAAGTCCTGGAAAATAATTTCAAGAAAAGAGCGGGAACCCTGTAACTGTATTCGAGCGTTTAAAGCGTTTCCCTAGAGTTTTCTTGGCAAAGAGTTATAAAGGATAAAAAATAATAATTAGCTAAGTTGAAGACAAACGCATCTTGCTGAAAACAAAGCGCTGACAGCACAGTCTGGGTGTTAGATGCAGGCTGCCAGTGGTCCCTTCAGAAGGCAGCCAACCATTTATTCTGTCAGTGTAGCGAAGTCTTTCGCGATGGAATTAATCTGTCGTTTGGAGATTCTCTGACGACTGTTGTTACTGCAAACTGTACTACATATGTTAATTATGCATATGTTAATGAATGCGATATTCCGCTGTTTGCAGTCTACATTAAATTAAATTACTGCTTAGCAGAACTAGTGTTGGTCAAATGCAACGTTTATTGGCAAAAGTTATGTCTTTACTCTTTACAATACAGGCTCGCTAAGTCAACAGCAGCTGTTTGCCAGCGAAGCGAAACCTCCGAGAATATTCGCGCAGATAACGGAAGAGCTATCACAGGACAAATGCGTGCGATTACATCTCGCAGGTAGGCAATGCCTAAATTACCGTCTGTAACCTCTTCAAGTTCTGTAACGTTACTGTATCTAGCTAGCAAGAGAACAATGTTAATTACTGCTTCGTCTTCTGAAATAATAAGTACTGGTTTGAGTAACCGAACAATTAATAGCGCGACTCAATGACGGTTTCCCTATAAGTTAATTAACTGTATTTGAGCGTTTGAAGTGTTTCCCAAGAGTTTTCTTGGCAAAGAGTGATAAAGGATAAAAAATAATAATTAGCTAAGTTGAAGAGAAACCCATCTTGCTGAAAACAAAGCGCTGACAGCACAATACCTGGGAGTTAGATGCAGGCTGCCAGTGGTCCCTTCTGATGGAAGCCAACCATTTATTCTGCCAGTGTGGCGAAGTCTTTCGCGATGGAATTAAACTGTCTTTTGGAGATTCTCTGACGACTGTTGTTACAGCAAACTGTACTACATATCCCGGGCATATTGGATTCACTTAATTTAAACATTTCGAATAACGAAGAGAATTAGCAACAGCTGAGATGGGAGAATTAAAGTATCTTTAATCAAGGGAAATGCCTGAAAACAGTTGAAGACTAATAATCAGTTTAAAGACATGTTTAAAGCTCTCCCAGCTCTCTGTCCACTGGCCGCCACTGCTAGCGACAGGAGCTGTCGCCTACAACTCCCCGTAGCTCCTTGCATAGCGCATCAGCAAACGCGGATATGTATTCAGTCTGTTAATTTTGTCAAATGAATATTTAAAATATTCTCAATCCTTCACAACTCTGTCTCATATTGTATGTTTTGTTAACTGTGTTCTATTCTTGTAAAAAAAAAAAAAAAATCATACAAACAAATCAAATAGCCTATGGTACCGTAGATAATTTTCGAAGAATGAATGAGTGAATGAATAAATGACAGGCAACCCGTACAGCTGGGGACTCAGCTAGTCAATACTGAGGTCATTAGATTACATATAAAATGCGCTTTGGCAGTTAGCCTCATACAGAGACAATTACTTGTGAAGCAGCTCAAGGTTTGAAATCATGAACAATCTGAAAGGCTGTCTGTCAGTCTGCCTGCCTGTCTGTGCCTGTCTGGGTGTTTGTGTGTCCATCTTGGACATTTTAGACTGCAGTCATAGGTCATTCAAATGTCACTGTGCCGTTGCCCACAGGTGATTGGCCAAATCAACTGCAGTTCGGCCAATCGCCTGTGTGTAACAGCACAGTGAAAACCAACAGTTAAGACCTCTTACAGAGACAATAACATGTGAAGCAGCTCAAGCTTTGAAATCATGAACAGTCTAAAAGATTGTCAGTCTGCCAGTCTCTGTGTGTCACTCTGCCTGCCTGTCTGTGTCTGTGTCTGACTTTCTGTGTCCATCTTGGACATTTTAGACTGCAGTCTTTTTTTTAACTGTTAATACATTCAAACTTTGAGCTGGTTCATGTTTAACTCATTCATTCAATCATTCTTTCATTCTTTCTTTATTCAGCTTTCTTTCTTTCAGTTTTTTAATAAACATTCAAGTATTCTACAGAATTCAAATATCATTATATTTTCATGGCAGCTATTCAGTGTGGCGTCAGCAAACATTCAAACATTCAAATCATTCAGACTTTATTGCATTCAAGACAGCATCGCAGTGTGGCTTCAGCTTTCAGCATTCACACCTGCAATTTCTTCAGAAATTGCTTCTCTAGTTGTTATTATTATTATTATTATTATTCCGCCGGGTTTTTTGGCTCAGCTTATCTTCAGCATACTTCAACCGATTGAAAAAATTCAAAATTCACATGATTCAGCTTCATTAGGACGTTCCGGGTCATTCTTCCGATTTTTCGTAACATTCGTAATTTTCCCAGAATTCAATAGTAAACTTCCGATTCCTATTAAATCCCATTCAACTAAAACTGTGAAACGCTACTCCTTCCACAAACTTCAACCGATTCAAACCATTCCAAGTCAAAACATTCAGCTCAATTAGTACTTGCATGGAATGTCTTTTCTGATTCCTAACATTCGTATTTTCCCAGATATTCCAATTTTTTACAAAACCATTTTCCCATTGAAAATGAATTATGGAATCTTCAAAAATCAGAAAACTTCACCTTTTTTCAAACGATAACTGCCGATTCATACTTTCAGCTAGAAACTCCATTCAAAGTGGAAAATATTCTACATTTTACTGACTTTTTACATATGATTCATCTTTTCAATCTCATTCAAACTTTAAAAAATATTCACCGTTTTTTAAAAATTGGTAAAAATGGAAGTCAATGAGAAAATCATTCAAACTCACTCATCTTCACCCACACATCACAAATTCATACAATCACGTAGAAACTCCATTCCAACTCTGAAACGTTCACATTGCCGTCGACTTTCAGTAACTAATTCATATTTTCAATATCTCTTTTAGTTTTTCTACACCGGCAGTTTAAAAAACATAAAATTTTGAGCCCTTCTCAGACTTTATAATGGGTGTCTATGGTGTGGAATCTTAGGAGCTAGAGTGGTTGATTTTATTCTTAGAGTGCGAGCTTGGAGCAGACAAGCTGAAAAATATACTTTTTAAATCGCTGTAACTTCCACAAATTTGAATCCCTCTTCATGACATTTCACAATAACTTAGGAAATTTTGTTCTTGTTCCAGCGGTATAATTTTTGTAGCAGAGAAGTACATGGTTTTGGCTCAGGGAACAGTCAAAGGACAGGAAGCAGGTAAAACTTCTCCATCTCTTCCATTCAAAATTCGCTCAAAAATTTTGGGAGAACAGCAAACGGGCAGAGTTTCTAGATCGCTGTAAATCCAACATTATATCACTCAGAGAAATAAAAAAGACATCCACACACTTAGCAAAGTGTCCTGCCTTGAACAATGTGGTTACATTGGTGACAGGATGAACATTTTTTGCGTGAGAAGCAGAAGTTTGAGGTGAGCGCTAACGAGGATTTCTTTGACTGAGTGACTCGGCGGCTGTGTGTGTGTGGCGGTTGTTTGCTCCTAGCACTGTTACTAGGAGACAAGTACTGGCATAGCCCTCTGTCAATCAATCAAACGGAAAAAAAACGTTCGCTAGAAATGGAACGTTAAAAATAGAAACATATGTTAATGAATGCGATATTCCGCTGTTTGCAGTCTACCTTAAATTAAATTACTGCTTAGCAGAACTAGTGTTGGTCAAATGCAACGTTTATTGGCAAAAGTTATGTCTTCACTCATTGCAATACAGGCTCGCTAAGTCGACAGCATCTGTTTGCCAGCGTTACCATTAAGATAAGCGAAACCTCCGAGAATATTCGTGCAGATAACGGTAGAGCTATCACAGGAACAAATGAATGCGATTTTATCTCGCAGGTAAGCACACCTAAATTACCTGTATCTTATTCAAGTTCTGTGACGTTATTGTACCGAGCTAGCAAGTGAACAATGTTAATTACTGCTTAGTCTCCTGAAATAGGACGAACTGGTTTGAGTAACCGAACAATTAAAAGCGCGACTCAATGACAGTTTCCCTATAAGTTCATTAACTGTATTTGAGCGTCTAAAGTGTTTCCCTCGAGTTTTTTTGGCAAAGCGCGCTAAAGGATAAAAAATAATAATTAGCTAAGTTGAGGACAAACGCAACTTGCCGAAAACAAAGCGCTGACAGCACAGTCTGGGAGTTAGATGCAAGCTGCCAGTGGTCCCTTCTGATGGAAGCCAACCATTTATTCTGCCAGTGTAGCGAAGTCTTTTGCGATGGAATTAAACTGTCATTTGGAGATTCTCTGACGACTGTTGTTACAGCAAACTATGCTACATATCCCGGGCATATTGGATTCACTTAATTTAAGCATTTCGAATAACGAAGTGAATTAGTTACACCTGAGATGGGAGAATTAAAGTATCTTTAACCTTATAATACCCACACACAGACATCATTATAGGAAAAATATGACCCAGTAATATTTTTGAAGTATTGAAGGGTAGTATTCAGATCCACTGTTCATCATTAGGTTTTGTGACAGCAAAATATACATTGCTGAACAGAACTTCTTCTAATTCCAGGAGTATCATATCTGTGACAGCCAAAAATCAGCACCCCTCCAGAACTCAACACTCAAAATTTCAAATTATTTATATGCTCTCTAATATTTATAGCTATCCCTTAACATGTATAAGAATAAGTTTTTGTGTAATATTTACCTTGGAACGCCGAACTTCACTGCCAAAAGTCCAAGAAAATTCATGAATTCCCATTCACATGGGAGCTACTACCTTGAAGTGAGTATGATACACCAAATTTGAAGGACCATGTCCACCTGGTAAGATGCAACACAACCACGACTGCTCACTTTATCATATCTGATACACAGTGCTGCCACCTGGAAGGAAGAAGTGACTGAATGACTGAAACCGGTTCAAGAATAATCAGTTTAAAGACATGTTTATCGCCCCCCCAGCTCTTTGTCCACTGGCCGCCACTGCTAGCCACTGGAGCTGTCGCCTACTCCCTGTAGCTCCTTGCATACCGCATCAGCAAACGCGGATATGTATTTATTCGGTTAATTTAGTCAAATGAATATTTAAAATATTCTCAATCCTTCACGACTCTGTCTCATATTGTATGTTTTGTTAACGGTGTTCTATTCTTGTAAAAAAAAAAAATACAAACAAATCAAATAGCCTATCGTACCGTAGATAATTTATGAAGAATGAATGAGTGAATGAATAAATGACAGGCAACCCGTACAGCTGGGGACTCAGCTAGTCAATACTGAGGTCATTAGATTACATCTAAAATGCTCTTTGGCAGTTAAAGCCTCATACAGAGACAATAACTTGTGAAGCAGCTCAAGGTTTGAAATCGTGAACAATCTAAAAAGCTGTCTGTCAGTCTGCCTGCCTGTCTGGGTCCTGCTGTGTCCATCTTGGACATTTTAGACTGCAGTCATAGGTCATTCAAATTTCACTGTGCCGTTGCCCACAGGTGATTGGCCGAATCAACTGCAGTTCGGCCAATCGCCTGTGTGTAACAGCACAGTGAAATTTGAATACTGAAAGGGCCTATAGTACCAACAGTAAAAACCTCTTACAGAGACAATAACATGTGAAGCAGCTCAAGCTTTGAAATCATGAACAGTCTAAAAGATTGTCTGTCAGTCTGCCTGTCTCTGTGTGTCACTCTGCCTGCCTGTCTGTGTCTGTGTTTGTGTCTGTCTTTCTGTGTCCATCTTGGACATTTTAGACTGCAGTCATTTTTTTAACTGTTAATACATTCAAACTTTGAGCTGGTTCCTCATTCAACTCATTCATTCAATCATTCTTTCATTCTTTCTTTGTTCAGCTTTCTTTCAGGTTTTTTATAAACATTCAAGTATTCTACATGATTCAAATATTATTATATTTTCATGGCAGCTATTCAGTGTGGCGTCAGCAAACATTCAAATCATTCAGACTTTATTGCATTCAAGACAGCATCGCAGTGTGGCTTCAGCTTTCAGGATTCACACCCGCAATTTCTTCAGAAATTGCTTCTCTAGTTATTATGTGCCTGCAGCAATGCAGACACATATTATAATCCTGCGTACTTCTTTATTATTATTATTATTATTATTATGTGTCTGCAGCAATGCAGACACATATTATAATTCTGCATACTTCTTTATTATTATTATTTTTATTAGTGTGCATGAAAATGCACACTATTGTTATTCCAGTTCTTATTATTATTAGTGTGCATGAAAATGCACACTATTGTTATTCCAGTTCTTCTTATTATTATTAGTGTGCATGAAAATGCACACTATTGTTATTCCAGTTCTTCTTATTATTATGTGCCTGCAGCAATGCAGACACATATTATAATCCTGCATACTTCTTTATTATTATTATTATTATTATTCCATATTCTTCCGTAATCGCATGGTTCGCTACTCCTCCCACAGTTTTCACACGATCCCCACACATTACACAAGAAAACGTGCGGCTCCCTTGTAAGGAGTGTGCTATGACTTTTCTAAGCGATACGACTTACGGATTTCCCACAATCCCCGAAAAAAAACATGGACTTCTGAAACGTCGTTTTAATGGAAGTCAATGAGAAAACTCACTAATCTTCACCCTCACTGTGACCTCATATATTCACGTAGAAACTCTGTTCCAACTCCCAAACATTGACAAGCAACGCCCAAGCAACCATTAGGAACAGCATAGCAACCCCCTAGCAACGACCTAGCAACCACCCAGAACACCATAGCAACCACCCAGAACGCCCTAGCAACCACCCAGAACACCATAGCAACCGCCTAGAAACGCCCTAGCAACCACCCAGAACACAATGGCAACCACCTAGCAAAGCCTTAGCAACCACCCACAACACCATAGCAACCGCCAAGCAACGCCCTAGCAACCACCCAGAACACCATTGCAACCGCCTAGCAATGCCCAAGCAACCACCCAGAACACCATAGCAACCGCCTTGCAACGCCCTAGCAACCACCCAGAACACCATAGCAGTCGCCTAGCAACGACCTAGTAACCACCCAGAACACCATAGCAACCGCCTAGCAACGCCCTAGCAACCACCCAGAACACAATAGCAACCGCCTAGCAATGCCCTAGCGACCACCCAGAACACCATAGCAACCGCCTAGCAACACCCTAGCAACCACCCAGAACACCATAGCAACCGCCTAACAACACCCTAGCAACCACCCAGAACACCATAGCAACCGCCTAGCAACACCCTAGCAACCACGCAGAACACCATAGCAACCGCCTAGCAACGCCCTGGCAACCACCCAAAACACCATAGCAACTGCCTAGCAATGCCCTAGCAACCACCCAGAACACCATAGCAACCGCCTAGCAATGCCCTAGCAACCACCTGGAACTCCATAGCAACCGCCCAGCAATGCCCGATAGACCACGCAGAACACCATATCAACGGCTTAACAGATCCCTGGCAAGCACCTCGAACACTGTACATGAAGAGCAGCAGGCACATTCAAAATTTCTACCGGAATTTTCTAGTTATTATTATTATTCTTCTAACGCACTTAATGCGGCTTCAACCGTTTAACGTAGAAACTTCGTTCAAACTGTGTTGCGTAGGTCTTAGGACACCTGTGCAATGTATTTTTCATCTTTGTAACTTTTATACTTTTTAAACTATGAATTAAAAACTTAATTTTTTCCCCATAGACTTAACATTGGGCTGATGACATCACAGTAGGGCCATTAAGCATATGGAATCTTGTGCCAGATGTTCTGACCACCTGCAGCAACTGTCAGTTTCTCAGGCTTTCAGACAACAGTCTGGCTCTCTGAACACTACAGATCCTGTTCAACTGTTTCCTCTGCCTACAACTGTTTCAAAATAAAAGACCTCACAACTAGAAATCACTCTTAAATAATTTAACTATTTAAACTACTCAAATATTTAACTGCTCAGCCATTCCAACTGTCATTTGTCATCAACTATGACTCCTGCCAACTGTTTCACCTGTCCAAAACTGTTTCAAAATAAAAGTCCTCACTGAAATAATTCACTGTTAAATAATTTAACTATTTAAAGTACTCAACTTTTCAACCGTTCAGCCATTCCAACTGCCCATTGTCTTCAACTATGACTCCCGCCAACTGTTTCCTCTGTCCAAAACTGTTTCAAAATAAAAGTCCTCCCTGAAATAATTCACTGTTAAATAATTTAACTTTTTAAACAACTCAACTATTTAATTGTTCAGCCATTCGAACTGTCAGTTGTCATCAACTATGACTCCGGCCAACTGTTTCCTCGGTCCTAAACTGTTTCAAAATAAAAGTGCTCACTACAAAATTTCACTGTTAAATAATTTAACTATTTAAACAACTCAACTATTTAATCGTTCAGCCATTCCAACTTGTCATCAACTATGACTCCCGTCAACGGTTTCCTCGGTCCAAAAATGTTTCAAAATCAAAGTCCTCACTACAATAATTCACTATTAAATAATTTAACCATTTAAACTACTTAAATATTTAACTGTTCAGCCATTACAACTGTCAGTTGTCATCAACTATGACTCCTGCCAACTGTTTCCTCTGTCCACAACTGTTTCAAAATAAAAGTCCTCATTACAATAAATCACAATTTAATAATTTAACTATTTAAACTACTCAATTTGTCAACCGTTCAGCCATTCCAACTGTCAGTTGTCATCAACTTTGACTCCTGTCAACTGTTCCTCGGTACAAAACTGTTTCAAAATAAAAGTCCTCACCACAATAATTCACTGTTAAATAATTTAACTATTTAATCAACTCAAGTATTTAACTGTTCAGCCGTTCCAACTGTCAGTTGTCATCAACTATGACTCCTGCCAAATGTTTCACCTGTCCAAAACTGTTTCAAAATAAAAGTCTTCACTGAAATAATACACTGTCAAATAAAATAACTTTTTAAACTACTCAACTGTTTCACTGTTCATCCATTCCAACTGTCAGTTGTCATCAACTATGACTCCCGCCAACTGTTTCCTCTTTCCACAACTGTTTCAAAATAAAAGTACTCACTACAATAAATCACAAATAATTTAACTATTTAGACTACTCAACTTTTCAACCGTTCAGCCATTCCAACTGCCCGTTGTCATCAACTATGGCTCCCGTTGAATGTTTCCTCAGTACAAAACTGTTTCAAAATAAAAGTCTTCATTGAAATAATTCACTGTTAAATAATATAACTTTTTAAACTATTTAACTGTTCAGCCATTCCAACTGTCATCAACTATGACTCCAGCCAACTTGTTTCCTCTGCCCACATACCACCTTAAGCAACTACAGTTTGCATTTTCATGCACTCGTAATTCCCTGGAATTACATTTTCTAGTTATTATTCCATATTCTTCCGTAATCGCACGGTTCGCTACTCCTCCCACAGTTTTCACCAGATCTCCTCACATTACACATGAAAACGTGTGGCTCCCTTGTGAGGAGTGTGCTATGACTTTTCTAAGCGATCCGACTTACGGATTTCCCACAATTCCCGAAAAACATGGACTTCTGAAACCTCGTTATAATGGAAGTCAATGAGAAAACTCACTCATCTTCACCCTCTCACCGTGAACTCATATATTCACGTAGAAACTCTGTTCCAACTCCATAACATTGACAAGCAACGCCCAAGCAACCATGAGGAACAGCATAGCAACCACCTAGCAACGACCTAGCAACCACCCAGACCACCATAGCAACCCCCCAGAACGCCCTAGCAACCACCCAGAACACCATAGCAACCGCCTGGAAACGCCCTAGCAACCACCCAGAACACCATGGCAACTAAATAGCAAAGCCCTAGCAACCACCCAGAACACCATAGCAACTGCCTAGCAATGCCCTAGCAACCACCCAGAACACCATAGCAACTGCCTAGCAACACCCTGGCAACCACCCAAAACACCATAGCATCCGCCTAGCAACGCCCTAGCAACCACCCAGAACACCATAGCAACCGCCTAGCAACGCCCTAGCAACCACCCAGAACACCATAGCAACCACCTAGCAGAGCCCTAGCAACCACCCAGAACACCATAGTAACTGCCTAGCAACGCCCTAGCAACCGCCTAGCAATGCCCGAGCAACCACCTGGAACTCCATAGCAACCGCCCAGCAACGCCCTATAGAGCACCCAGAACACCATATCAACGGCTTACCAGATCCCTGGCAAGTACCTCGAACACTGTACGTGTAGAGCAGCAGGCACATTCAATATTTCTACCAGAATTTTCTAGTTATTATTATTATTCCATATTCTTCCGTAATCGCACAGTTCGCTACTCCTCCCACAGTTTTCACCCGATCCCCACACATTACACATGAAAACGTGCGGCTCCCTTGTGAGGAGTGTGCTATGACTTTTCTAAGCGATCTGACTTACGGATTTCCCACAATTCCCAAAAAACATGGACTTCTGAAACCTCGTTATAATGGAAGTCAATGAGAAAATCCTTCAAACTCACTCATCTTCACCCTCTCACCGTGAACTCATATATTCACGTAGAAACTCGGTTCCAACTCCCAAACATTGACAAGCAACGCCCAAGCAACCATGAGGAACAGCATAGCAACTGCCTAGCAACGACCTAGCAACCACCCAGAACAGCATAGCAACCACCCAGAACGCCCTAGCAACCACCCAGAACACCATAGCAACCGCCTAGCAACGACCTAGCAACCACCCAGAACACCATAGCAACCGCCTAGCAATGCCCTAGCATCCACCCAGAACACCATGGCAACCGCCTAGCAACACCCTAGCAACCACCCAGAACACCATAGCAACCGCCTAGCAACGCCCTAGTCACCACCCAGAACACCATAGCAACCGCCTAACAATACCCTAGCAACCACCCAGAACACCATAGCACCTGCCTAGCAACCACCCAGAACACCATAGCAACCGCCTAGCAACGCCCTAGCAACTACCCAGAACACAATAGCAACTGCCTAGCAACGCCCTAGCAACCACCCAGAACACCATAGCAACCACCTACCAACGCCCTAGCTACTACCCAGAACACCATAGCAACCGCCTAGCAACACCCTAGTCACCACCCAGAACACCATAGCAACCGCCTAGCAATACCCTAGCAACCACCCAGAACACCATAGCACCTGCCTAGCAACCACCCAGAACACCATAGCAAGCGCCTAGCAACGCCCTAGCAACTACCCAGAACACAATAGCAACTGCCTAGCAACGCCCTAGCAACCACCCAGAACACCATAGCAACCACCTACCAACGCCCTAGCTACCATCCAGAACACCATAGCAACCGCCTAGCAATGCCCTAGCAACCACCCAGAACACCATAGCAACCACCTAGCAATGCCCTAGCAACCACCTGGAACTCCATAGCAACCACCCAGCAATGCCCTATAGAGCACCCAGAACACCATATCAACGGCTTACCAGATCCCTGGCAAGCACTTCGAACACTGTACGTGTAGAGCAGCAGGCACATTAAAATTTCTACCGGAATTTTCTAGTTCCTCTTATTCCCCTTTCACTCATTTCTGTGGCCCCCTGCTCCTCCTAGGGCTTTCGTGATAGAGACACCGTTCCAACTCTGAGACGTCCAGGCCGATCTTAACATCATGGCTTATTCAAATAGTTACGATTTCCCTTATCGTTCGTTCAATATTCGCATTTTTCCGGCGAAATTCGGTGCCATTGAAATTAATGGGTAGAACTTTGGAGTAATGATGTCATAATGCACTCCTCTACTCTAGACGTTAGAGTGGGAGCAGCAGAGAAAAGTCTCGGGGAAAAAAAATTTTGAGATCGCTCCCCCGGCCACAATTCAAAACGTAGGAAAATTCATGCAGGCCTGAAAAATGTCACTTTGGATGAAAACAGACAAAGGGTTGAGACTCTAGGCACCCCCAAGTGACAGGAGCGCAGACCAACTGCCCCATAGACAGCCATTATAACAGGAGCAGAAAAGTTTGGGAACACAGCTGAAAAACAAATTATCGTCATGACCACATACAGTGCCTGACAAAAGTCTTGTCACATAAGGACATAGTAACTAAAAATAGCATATAACTATATTTCTAATCAATCAATTGTTACAATAAATGGTCCATTTTAATGTCAAGGGCTTTCACATTAATAATTTGGTGCAAAATGAAACCGTCAGAAAGTGTTCTGATGTTCACAGCTTGGCTAAGCCCATAACATCTGTGTTTGCTAGGGCAAAAGTCTTGTCGTCTCTTCAGATGATGCAACAAATCGCAGATTAGAGTTTAACCTTTGACAAATACTGTAATTAACACATTCCCAGATGTGTATAGAAATAACCCCAGCACACCAGACTTTCATATGAGGTGCGACTAGACCTCTGACAACATACCAAAGATTCAACCACAGACCAAAGTGCTGATCATCAAGAGCCTGAAGACTGAGTCTGCTGCTGAGGTGGCAGGCATCTTTAATGTATCCAAATGTCAAGTGGAGGGGATGAGAAAAAGATTTGAAGAAACTGGTGACGTTCATGGCAAGCGCAGGTCAGACAGACCCCGGTATGACAACTGTTTGAAAGGACCTTTTTTTGCTTCAACTGTACAAGGCTAGCCCTTCTTCAACTACAGCGAAGC
Source organism: Gymnothorax javanicus (assembly GCA_029692085.1). Lineage (NCBI taxonomy): Eukaryota > Metazoa > Chordata > Actinopteri > Anguilliformes > Muraenidae > Gymnothorax > Gymnothorax javanicus. The sequence goes on from CM056195.1 coordinate 103,603,266, forward strand.
TACATGAGGAAATGTCACCAAAAATCCCGGTATCTACAAGAAGAGTTTGTCAAATTCTCTCTCAAAGTGGTTTTCATTGCCGAATTAGTACACAGAAGTCTGCATTAAACAGAAAACAAAAAACCTGCATTGCATTTGCCAAGACCCACAGCTCGCAGAAAGGATTGATACTGGAAAAGTGGCTGAAAGTTTATTTTTCTGGTGAATCATCTACTGAACTGCATGCCAGTCGCCGTACAAGACCTGTTGGAACCCTCATGGACTCAAGATTCTCTCAGAAAACAATCATGTTTGGTGGAGGAAAAATCATGGTTTGTTTTTACATCCAGCATGGGGGTGTGAGAAAGATCTGCAGAGTGGATGGCAACATCAACAGCCTGAAATATCAAGAAGTTCTTGCTGCCCTACTTATACTGCTGCTCCTTCTCATTCTTCTGCCTCCATGTCACAGTTCCTGAAAGCGAAGAAGGTGAAGGTACTCCAGGATTGGCCAACCCAGTCACCTGACATGTACATTATTGAGCATTTCAGGGGTAAGATGAAGGAGGAGGCTTGGAAGATGAAACCATAGAATCTTGATGAACTCTGGGAGTCCTGCAAGACTGCTTTCTATGCCATTCCAGATGATTTCATTATCAAGTTATCTCAGTCATTGCCAAGACGTATGGATGCAGTCCTCCAAGCTCATGGGAGTCATACGCAATATTAATTCTTTTTTCCAAGGCGCCATGGCTTTATGTTCTGATATTATAGTGGCATATTTGTGTATTCAAAATAAAGTGTATGTATAATTTCCACATTTTTTTTCAATGCGACAAGACTTTTGTCCAAGCAAAATCTGACCTTTCTGTACAAATTAAATTATAAAACTCAATGAATGACACAAAACTCTATTTTGGTATATTTCAAGATAATCTAGAGGGCTTTGCCTTTCATATAAGCCATTTTTGATTCCAATTGATCAACTACAAGTCAGGTTATTATTTGTTGTTCCTAGAACTTGGATAAGTGACAAGACTTTTGTCAGGCACTGTACTTCACACTACAAGAAAAAAAATGTATGGGGACGCTCCTCAGAGTCTCCACTCGCTCACGATGTTTTTGTTTTTACCATAGGACCTACGATCTGCCAGAAAATGGCAGTAGTTCGGTCAGTGTCACTGACCAACTCCCCCGTAGGCAGCCATTATAACAGGAGCAGACAGTTGAGACACCTTTTGGAAATCACCACCCTGACCACATGCTTGACAATGCAAGATAAAAAATACATGGGGACGCTCAGCAGAGTCTCCTGTCACTCATGGTATTTTTGTTTTCGCCATAGGACCTACGGTCTGCCAGAAAATGGCAGTAGTTCGGACAGTGTGAATGAAGAATTCTTTGAATTCTTCTCTGTCTCACAGCGCTTGTGAGGCAGCAAGCAGACAGGGATGCTGCTGTCTCCATAGAGACAGGCACACACATATAGGAGCTGCTGTGTCAGACTCATGCAGGCGCGCGCACACACACACACACACACACACATGTGTCCGTGTTTCTCACTGGTAAGAATACTGTGTCAGCGATTAAACAGGCCAGTATAGACAAATTTCAGAGCGCTTTGCGCTCTGAAATTTGTCCTTTAAACACTAGCCCCTTTTCCATCAGATTTTCAAGCGAATTAACTCTAATGTCGAATTATTTTTTAGCGACATAAGAAGCGTCAAGACGGTTTTCCATAAACAGAACATTTCTAGCGAAAAAAAATGATGTCACAATGCCCCGAGCTAAAGCGCATTTTTCTGACCCGCAAGATGATTTTCCATCAACAATGTAGCGAATTAGAACCTTCTGAGAAAGTTTGTGTAGCGCAGAGGTCGGGAACCTAAGGCTCGCCAGCCGCAGGATCTTTTTTTGCTCTGCCGGGGCTCTCGGACGACAAAAAAATAATAAATAAAATAATAAACTTGCAATCAAGGGATAAGCCTAGGCCTAGTAGAAGACTAAAATAAGAGTCAATACTACTTATATTAAAATGACAAGGCTTCATGGCAAATACGTAGGTCTATCTGAATAGAAAATGTATAAAAAAAACTGTTGAATAAAAGGCAAGGCAAGGCCGTTTTATTTGTATTTCTTACATCAAGACATTTCAATGTGCTTTACAGAGAAAAAAACAACAGTATAATTGAAGAGAGCATAGACATAGAATAAAAGCAACTAAGTTAAATATCCAAAATTTTTCTTGTAACTGCCTTTATGTGGCTCTTCTGAGATTAAAAAATAGGCTATCTTTCCAGCGCAGCAAACATTTATCAAGTTATTTGGCAAGAAAATTCATTGGCTGTCGTTGCGATGGATATATTGTGAATAATAAGTGAACGTTAAATGGCTATTCTCGATCTACCTTCACATGACACCTTCGGCAGCTGGCTTGGCGATCGTATCAAGAATATAGCCCACTTCAAATTAATAGCCCTTTGCATTAGCCTAATTTATACACAAGATTTCACGACTGCATCTGACGTTATCAATGAGATCCATGTCACACGCCATAGCTTTTTTAAAGCCAGCATCATTGATACGCAACGCTGTTTTATAATAGACTGGTCTTACACATGAAAATGCAGTAAAACAAAATTTGGGCTGTAGATGGGGTTATTGGCTCATTTATGGAAGGAAGTGGCTATTCGCCCCCGCAGTGGTGTGAATTGGGGGAAAGAGATTGGCGATCTGCCCCGCAACGGGGCCGACAAGAGAAGCAGTTTTTCTATTTGCACTGCGGTGGGACGGATAAGCGAAGCACTTCTGCTGTTTGCCCCGCAGTTGTGCCAGTAAGAGATTTCATTTTATAATCCGCCCAGCTCTTTGATCTTTCGCGCATAACCGCCGCGGGGTGAATAGCCTCTTCCTTTATGGAAAGCTAAACTTTCACTGACCTGAGTACTGAGGATATGTGTAACACCGAACGTCCCTGACTATTTTCAAGCTAAAGGGAGAAAAAAAAACATGCTGAAAAAATAGCGACCTGACGCCATACATGGATTGCATTTCTCCACATAGCTAACCACGGGTTAATACCAATACTTCGCCTGTTTTGTGTATGATCGTGAATATGTTGATGTTTAGAAAGCGCACTCGGTCCATAGTCTGACAGATACCCGGATGCTAGGCTAACGTTAAGCAGTCACTGGTTAAATCATCAAGGCTAATTTTAACCAGCATAAACGAAGCGAACCTCATCATATCGCCTAATAATCTGATTTGAATCTAATTTTGCAAGGTTTCCACTGGAAATGTATACCTGCTGAAGTGGCACAAAATGATCACCATCACAAATACCAAATAGTTTCAGCTAGCTACCGCTCACCTCTCTTCTCATGTGAACGACTACTTTATGATCCTAAGCTTAGCTGATGTAACATTATCTTCACCGAACCCATTTGCTTCCCTACGACTGTCACCCTGGCTTATTGACTGCTATTCATTGATGACTAGGACTGAAAAAAAATGGTAAACGAAACACAAGACATTCTTTGGGACTTAACGTTCTACAGGATTGCATGTCACATCTAGCAAGTTTCTCTAAAATAAAGACAACGGCTGATGTCTTTTTTATTTAGTCATCATTCTTCTGAAGTCGGGCGATAAGATCATTTCTGAGGTGAACTGAACTAAACTGCGCGAGACAGAAGACTGCAGAGGCGGCACAACAACAGTCGAATTCTCATTACCAATGCGCATGCGCGACATTCTATATCGCTTCAACCCTTTTCCATCACTTTTATGTCGATTAAACTTTCCCAAAACCACCTCTGCCGAGCGAATTAACTTAGTGCGACAAAATCTGCGTTAGAGCGATGTAACTCTTTTTCCATCACAAATTTCGCTCAAACTTTTTGATGCGCATCATTTTAAAGCGAATTATCTTTTTGATGGAAAAAGGGCTAATGTCAGATTATACCTGTGTGTGTTTGTGTGTGTGTGTGTGTGAGAGAGAGAGAGAGAGAGAGAGAGAGAAGCAGAGACTGTGACAGTTATAACTGAGTGTAACTGTCATTAGAATGTTTGGTTATTAAGCTACTACAAACATTCTAGATTAGGATTCTATAGAACACTCTGTACTGGTAGACAATGCAGGTGCTGCTGATAAGAGACTCAGACACAAACAAACTTACAAAAACCCTGCCAGACAAAATGCACGTACACACGCAAGGCAGACACACACACTCACACACACAAAAATTCTGTGCCATTGAAATGACTAAAAGAAAGGCTCCTTTTAAACCATGACAGTGTGTGTGGTTAGGGGTAGTGATTCAGAGGGAAAAGAGAGAGAGAGAGAGAGAGAGAGAAGCAGAGAGTGTGGCAGTTAAGGGTGAGTTTTGAATTAAGTTTAAAAACATGTAAAAGGGTAGAAAGGAGAAATCTCCCTTCTAAATTATGTTAAAGACACTTCCATGTCTAAACCATGACCGTGTCTGACAGATGCAGAGAGAGACGCATACGCACGCACGCACGCATGCACGCATGCACACACACACACACACACATCTGTCTGTGTTTCTTACTGGTAAAAATACAGCGCCAGCTATTAAACAGGCTTTAAACAATGTCAGGTGATACCTGTGTGTGTGTTTGTGTGTGTGTGAGAGAGAGAGAGAGACACAGACAGACTAACTACCTACACTCTGCCAAACTGCCACTCTAGTATGTGCGTGTGTATGTGTGTGTGTGTGTGTGTGTGTGTGTGTGTGTGTGAGAGAGAGAGACAGACAGACAGACATCCATTCACTGTTGCTGGCAACATTTGGGCAAGCACACTTAGCATTTTCTCTGCAGAAATGCAGTCTAGTTATCCAATGGAAGGCTCTTACCTTTTTGTTTAGTTAAATCCAAGAGGTGACTTTTTTGGCCGGGCAGTGTACAAACTCAAAACATGAAATAATTTGCTTCATTTAAACTGTTAGCATTTTTTTATTTATTTAAATTTCTTTTTGATTTGTCTAAAGTGTTTTAATCACGTTTGTACCTGTGCAATTACAGAATTTTTCAGTCGGGCTTGTTGAATCTTCTGAGGGCTAGTGACTTTTTTCTTTCACAAGCTCGACCGGCTAGTGGCAAAAAATGGGAAGATCCAGCTCTGCCGACAAATCAAATTCATGAAACTCACGTAGTAATTCTCACTTTTACCTGGCCGAAGGCTCGGAATAAATGAAAATGACTACTTTTGTCCTCGCCAAAGGCTTGGAATAAATGAAAATGACTATTCTCGTTTAACAGAGGTCTGGCAACCATACCCTATATGCTTTTGCTGCCAAAGCACTGGCAACTTTATTTTTCTCCCTCTGAACAATTTGATTGACAAAGTGGCTTCACTGTATTTTATCTGAAACATAAGTTTGCTTGGCTCAATAAGTGACGATTTGTGTTGGTTAGGATAGAATATGATGCAGACCTATCCGTTATTTAACAGTTAACTGCAGTGACAATCTGAGGGGCCCCTTGTAATGCTTCGCCCCCTTCTGGGGTGAGAGCCTAGCTCCGCCCCTGCCTTTCGCCATAATCAGGTCCAGAGTGTGACCTCTGTTATGGGTGGGGCTGGACGCGTGTTGGCAGAAGTCAAAGGATTCCAGAATATTTAGCAGCTCACGTGAATCACAATTATTTAGGTCATCCACATGAATATTCAGATCTGAGGAAATGATTATTTGGCCAAAATCAATTGAAATTTTTCGATAATTCAGAGAACTCATCAAAGAAACCAGCTTTTCACTTTGGTGGACGGTATAAAATTATTGAAATGATAGAGGTAGAAGTACTCTTAATTTTAAATGCCAGTAATTCAAAAGTGGAAAAGGTCCCAATATTTATGATGTTACAATTAAAGTGTTCTTTATACACAGCAGCAAGACCTCCGCCACAGCCATGGGATCTAGGACATTTTATAAATTTATAATTTGAGGGACATAATTCAATTAGCTGGCTGTGTTCATCAGGTTTCAGCCACGTTTCAGTCAATAGAAAGAAATCCAAGCTTGAGGATGAAACTATTTCATTTAAAATAAAGGATTTATTAGAAAGTGATCTGGCATTAAGTAGTGCCATTTTAACACTGTTATGATGAGTGTGCACCATATCTGTGGGGTCTGCAGTAGATATACTTTAATGATTTAGGGTATTTGCGCCTCTATTTCTATGAGACTTATTTGACCTGTTAGTTAATATAGCTTGAATTGGAAAAACATTCGGAGAAACATTTTCATACAATATTTGGGGGCTATGAGAGCAGCCAGAACTACCGGCTACAGGATCATTGTAAACACTGGGGTTAGTAGTCTGAGGTAACAACACCAGTGCATGAACAACTTCCGGTGTGATTTTGTTCAACGAAAACAGTCAGTCCCGTGGAGCTGACCTAACAAAGTGCTGTAGGTTTGCAGATAACCAACGGCTCCCCAGTCTGTTAGGATGGACTCCGTCAAAACTAAAAAATGAGGGTCGATTCCAAAATAAGTTCAAATTATCGATGAAACCGATATTGTTTGTTCTGCAGGCAGACTGGAGCCAAGTGTTAAGCCTGAGGATCCGACTAAAACGGGCCGCTCTTCCCAGAGTGGTCAAAGGACCAGAAATGAAAATGGCCTTCCCGCAGCTGTTTAAAAATTTAAAAAGGTCATTAAAATCTTCTTTGGTCAGCTCAGACTGCTGATGGACAGTGTCATTTGTTCCCACATGAACTACGATTCGAGTTATAGAGGATGGGAGCGTTGGCATCAGACCCACTAGTTTACCCAGGATAATGGGAACTGTATCACCGGGAAAGCAGTATGTGGCTACGTTAAAAAATCGAAGGTACCTGGTTTTGAGTCACCCACTATTAAAGTGGTCAGGGAGAAAAGAGGACGCGGGCAAGATGATGATGCGGCCGGCCGGGCAGACAGGTGTTGAGACAAGTGTTCATGTCTGCACCTATGATTAATGAGAAGTCTTGAAGATGAGATAAAACTGTAGTTATTTACTTTTGGGGAAAAAATCAGGTTCATACTGAGAAGGGGCATAGATAGAGATGAAGGCAAATTTAAGGCCTGAGATGACAGTTTTAATGTATGCAATTCTGCCATCTACACTGCCAAAATATTCTAGAATGTTTAATGAGAGATTGCGTTTCAGAACACTAATGAACCCCTTGTTTTAGAGTACAGGGATGCAGAGGCTGCCATACAGTCGTGTTTGTTGGCAAAGCAATGAGTGTCTTCCATTCTTAAATGGGATTCTTGAATGAAAGCGATATCCACTTGATGCCTATGTAATAAGTCTAAACATGCAGTCCGCTTAATTTGGCCATTAACATTCCAACTAATGATAGGTAGGTTAGCCATATTTAGTTAGGTTAGGAAAGCGGTGCAATGTAAGTAAGATTGAGAGGAGGACTGTATTAACAATAAAATGAGATATTGAGTGATGTTGCAATGCAAAGATAAAAAATCTAAAAGGTAACCTATAATAAGAGAGAGAGATCCATACCCACCCTGATAACCCTGTCGCCACAACCCCAAAGAACAGAGAGCCTGAAAACACCCACACCCTTAATAACAGAATAACCCACAAGACCCACTTTGGAAGAGTCTGGTATACCCCTGAATGTTGGACCCGTGATCCTTGAGTAGAGTAACATCCTCAGTACCCGCAGCCCCCCACCCACCTTTGTAAACAAATAATGCCACAGTAGTAGGCAAAAAAAAAAAAAAAAATATATATATATATATCAATAAGAGTTCTTTGGTAGTAACATGGTAAGTCATAATGTAAAGTAAGAGAAAAAGTAAACAGAAGAAAAAAGGGAAAATAAACTGCTACTGCACAGGCAACGCTATTTTCAAAGCCAAGTAACATATGAAAAGGGCCTAAGCCTACCAAAAATGGAAATTATGGAGTTAAGCAGCCTTCTTCTTAAGCCATTGAACAGTAGTCAATTTCGAATGAGTACTCATGATGGCAACATAAAGAAAACATAATAAGCTGTGAAAACTAACCTGCTATCTTCGAGAAAAATAGAGTTCTTAGCCATCAAGGGACTCTGTGAAATCTTAAGCCTCTTCTGGAGTTTTGAAGAAGTGGATTGCTCCTCTACGCGTTGCTTTCAGCCTGGCAGGGTAAAGGAGAAAGGTGCGGAATCCCAAATGCTGCAAAGCAGCCATGGAATCTGAGAAGGCAAGCCGGCGTCTGAAAGTTTGTGTGCTGTAGTCTGGGGTAAAGCGAACGGTCACCCCCTCCACCTCCACCGTAGCTTTCGGGATGCGCGCAGGATCCTGTCTCTGTCGGTGAAACATAACAGCTTCACAAAAGGAGTACAAGGAATGGGTTTCCCATTCACGTCTTCCCTGGCTGCGCCTACTCGATGTGCACGCATGATTTCGACAGACCCCAGTTCAGGAAACCACTGAAGAATAGCTTCAGCCAGGTAGATGAGCGTATTTGTTGTTTCTGTATTTTCAGGGATCCCATGCACCCGTATATTGTCTTTGCAAGATCTGTCCTCCATGTCAATTATCTTGTCTTCCAGACTGGTACATAACGCAGTTAGCTTACTCACTGATGCAGAATGACGGCTATCCACATCTTCCAGGAGTTCTTCACTTGTCTCCATTTACTCCATACATTTTGAAGTATCAGCCCGCATTGCCATCACTTCGCTCCTGAATTCTGCCACTTGATCAGCCACCATGGTTTACGTTTTGGCAGAAAGTTGCACCACGATATCATCCACTAATGTAGGGGTAGCTTCCTTGATAGCATCTGCTAAAGCTAGCTTAACTAGCTTGGCAAGCTACTCGCTTTCGACTGGATTTGAAGTTGTCTGCCTAGTAGTGGTTTTCTTCGACGTGGACGTCATCGCAGTGTGTAGAGAACTTTCAGAAAAACAAAAAATATGACCAAAAGTTGAGATAAGCGGTTAAACTGTTATAATTAAGGGGGGAAAACACAGAGCTTCGGTGAAAATTTACCGCATCCCTAGCGATGATCACGTGACTTATTGGGAAAGAATTGTGTATTCAACCTCCGCCAATATCGAATGAAATCAGAACTTTGTCGACTTACTGATGACATAACCGGGTTGTTAGGGCATGTGCAGTTCATGCATTCACAATATAAAATATCAATATTAAATTCTTAACCCCCTTATCACTTTTAAAACCCCCCAAAATACAACTCCAATTCCAAAATAGTTTGGACAAAGTGTAAATTGTGAAAAATCTAAACGCACTGACTTTCAAATCACACCAGTCAGTATTTTATTCACAATGGAACAGAGATAATATAGTAAACATTGAAACTGAGAAATTTTACAATTTTATCCACAAAATGAGCTCATTTCAAATTTGATGGCTGCTACAGGCCTCAAAAAAAAGTTGGGACAGGTGCCTGTTTACCATGGTGTAACATCCCCTATTCTTTTTAACACAGAGTGAAGGCGTCTGGGCATTGAAGTTTCTTGAGTTTAGCCATTGGAATTTGATCCCACTCTTGTTTAATACAGGTTTCCAGCTGCTGGAGAGTTTTGGGTCTCCTTTGACAGACTTCTCGTTTAGTTATGCGACAAATGTTCTCAATCGGTGAAAGATCAGGACTGCAGGCAGGCCAGATCAGCACACGGACTCTTCTACTACGAAATCATGCTGTTGTAATAGCTGCAGTATGTGGTTTTGCATTGTCCTGCTGAAATACACCAGGCCTTCCCTGGAATAGATGTCATCTGGAGGGGAGCATATGTTGCTCTAAAACCTTTATATACCTTTCAGCATTCATGGTACTTTTTAAAACACGCAAGTGTCCCACACCACATGCACTAATGCATCCCCATACCATCAGCGATGCTAGATTTTGAACTGAACGCTGATAACAGAAGGGGTGGTCTTTCTCCTCCTTAGCCCGGAGGAAACGACGCCCATGATTTCCACAAGAATGTCAAATTTGGACTCGTCTGACCACAGGACACTTTGCCACTTTGCTACAGTCCATTTTAAATGAGCCTTGGCCCACAGAACACGGCGGCGCTTCTGGATCATGCTCAACAATGGCTTCCTTTTTGCATGAGAGAGTTTTAGGTGGCATCTGTGGATGGCACGGCGGACTGTGTTTATGGACAGTGGTTTCTTGAAGTATTCCTGGGCCCATTTAGTAATGTCAATGACAGAATCATGCCGGTGAGTGATGCAGTGGCGTCTGAGGGCCCGAAGATCACGGGCATCCAGTAAAGGTCTTCGGCCTTGTCCCTTACGCACAGAGATTCAGTTTCTCTGAATCTTTTGGTGATGTTATGCACAGTCGATGATGAGACCTTCAAAGCCTTTGCAATTTGACTTTAAGGAACGTTGTTTTTAAAGTATTCCACAGTTTTTTACTGCAAGCCTTCACAGGTTGGAGCGCCTCTGGCCATCTTTACTTCTGAGAGACTCAGCCTCTCTAAGACATCCCTTTTTACAGCCAATCATGTTACACACCCGATGCCAGTTAACTTAATTACTGGCAAAATATTCTTTCAGCTGATTCTCATATATACTAATTGCTTTTTCAGCCCTTTTTTGCCTGTGTGCCAACTTTTTTGAGAAAATTTGAAATAAGTTAATTTTTTTGGATAAAAATGTAAAATGTCTCAGTTTCAACATTTGAAATGTTATCTATGTTCTATTCTAAATAACATCTTGGCTCATGTGATCTGAAAGTCATTGCCTTTTGATTTTATTCACAATATACACTTTGTCCCAACTTTTTCGGAATTGGGGTTTTATATTGGCGCCCCCTTTTTAAAATCGTTCTGGCAAATAAAAAGCCGAAAAAAGTGAAGCTTGGATACAGAATTCTTTTCAAATATTGTGTGGCTTCCTATGACTTTCTCTTTCGCCTCATGCAAGTCACCGTTACTTCGTCACTATCGGTCCAAAGTTAAAAAAACCTGGATGTTTACCCCACCCCGCTCGAAGGGGGAGGGCAAGGGGTATTGTTTTTGGTTCGGTTTGTTTGTGTGTTTGTTTCTTTGTTTGTTTGTTAACACTTTAGCAGCCAAACTAATGGCCAGATTCACCCCAAATTTGGCTTAGGGATTGTCACTGACCCAGAATAGATGCCTATTGAATTTAGTAAAAGTAGGTCAAAGTATGTGTGAGGGGTGGGGTTTCTTGTGCCTGGCACTAATTTTTTGCTCATGTGTGACTTTCAGGTAATCGCCAATAGCTTTGTTATTTTTAATATTTTATCTCCTGTTTGTTGTGCCTGGCACCACTTGTTTTTTTAATAAATGTTTCCACACATAAACCAAACCATGGCACTATAGCTGCAACTTTGAGTAATGACCATTTTTTTTGCTATAGCGCCACATGTGGCAGGATTTGCACCAAATTTGCAGCACTTCAGGCCTGTAGATGATGGGTTTAAAGTTTGGTGTTAATCAGACAAATTTTTACCGAGATATGTGTCACCTCGTATTTTGATTTTATCATATAGGGAGTTGCTTCCTTAATAACTTCAGCAGTTTTTGGACTGTCAAAATTATTATTAGTCTGATTTTTTTTCCCCCTTCCATCACCCTCGCTCTTTGGAGGCCAGCTTTATTTTTAATTTTGATTGTGAAAACAGAATATTGTGGTGAAGCCTCACAGAGGAAGGGCATGACAAGACAAATTGAAGACCGCAAATCTGAGTGTCTGTTTGTATGCATGCATATGTGTGTATGTATGAGAAAAGAGCACATGTGCCTATATGTGAGTGTGTATGTGTTTGACCAAAAGTTCAACATATTGATTTGATTTTTTCCACCTTATTTTTCTTTTTCCCTCTTTCTGCGTGCGTGTGTTGGATTGTGATGTGTCAGTAGGTGTGGAGGGGTGAGTGTGGATGGGTGGGTGTCTACATCTTTATCGATGTGTGAGGGTGATCGTAGTTTGTGTCTTTATGTATGCGTCTGTTGCGTTTCTGATATTTTATGGGTGTGTTCATTTGTGTGTCTATGTGGGAATGTTCACGGTACTAGGTCAGTCCCAATGAGGGCAAGAATGAGGACCATCTTTCTGTGAAAACTGCCATTTGGCTGTTATTATAAGCAATGATTTTTTTTTCCATAGGTATGTGTTCTGAAAGAAGATTTGTTCAGTGGTTAATATTTATTGTTTTTTTTTAAAATTTCCAGTTTAAGAGACTTGTTTGCTTGGCAGCAGTTGGAGTGATGAGCAGGCTGTTCTCATATTTGTTTGGTATATTGGAGCCAGAGCTTGTAGACAGAGCTGTAGGGCTGAAGGGATTCTGCAGTCTAAGATAGTGGAAAGTTTCGTGTTACAGAGTTCCAGAAAGAGTGAACCAATCGACAAGCCCAGCGTTCATGAAAATATAATTATCTGTTGGACCTACTGTATTGTGCGTTGTGAACATGTGCCTGTATTTGCAAATCCCATTTCGTACATTCGATATTGAGTATGTGTTCTGGGGATGATTTCTGTGTTGTATTAGCTGTAGGTTTGTATCGGTTGTCATAGCAAAAATATTTTTATTTATTTCAATACAGAAGTCAGTTGAGGGACTGATAGTAAACTCAGTGTTCCAGTGAGCTGGTGGGACTGTTATGGAAATTTTGAGGTTAAAAGAAGTTTGTCGAGTTTTGAGGTTTGTTTATTTAGATTAAGTAGACTTGTAAATTGAGTTATATCATTAATTGCTTTAGGTAGTTCGAGTGGGTTATCAGTTATGTCAATTTAGGATTTGATTATGGATTTATGATTATGGATTTAAGTTGATGGTATTCTAGAAATTGGTGTCGTCCAAGTCCACGCTTCTGTATCAGCTTTTTGAAATCTATGAATTGACTGCTGTGAAAAAGATGGTGAAGGTGTGTGATACCTTTTTGTGCCTATGTATGATAATAAAAAGGATTGCCTTGAAGTTTGAAGTCAGGGTTGTGCTATATTTGGGTGTGTTTCCATGAAGAATTAAATAATTAAAAGAAGAATTAAAAATCTTAATGACTTTCCACCAGGCTGTAAGTTGTTGCAATTACTGTATTTTTGAAACGGGGATGTTGTTTGATTGTTTTGTTGAGGAATGGTAAACAATTATTTCAATAGTTTTTTTTACCATGAGGGTCCAAAGATTCTACTTGTAAAGTTGCAAGCAAATCAATCTTATATCCAAAGAGAAGTAAGAAAAAGTTGGTTTTGCGAATTTCATAATTTTGCGGGGGAAAAAATTATTGGCACAAGTGGGCAGGGACTATATTACAAGATAGTCAGGGACCCACGGCTTCAAAAGCTGCAAAAAAGCGATTTTGAAATGACACCCCTGCTCTAAATTTTTGACCCCTGGATCATGTTTGTGGGTGTCTTAGACATCAGAAAAGTGATGTTGGACAGTTTGTTCGAATTGCACAAATTCTGTTGAGACGGTTTTTTATCATGTGGCGGCACCCTCACGAACCATGAAAATTTGGGGTAGGGGAAATTCAATTGGCAGTATCTTGGCTAACTGAAGGGCCACAATATCAAAATAGGTGTCATTCTGTTTGTTTGAATGTCTGCTTTAAAATGAAATGAAGTAGAATATGACTGGATGACCCTAGGGGTCATTGGAGGTCAAAAGGTCACCAAAAGTAGGTCATGCCCAAAATGTAGGGGTTTTTCTCATTTTGTCCGATTCTCCCATGTGATTGTTGACATTTTTGGAAATTTTAGGTTTCAATGTGTTCTTTACATCCCTGAGCAGTTTTTGGAGGAGGAATGTTTTGATTGGGCCATAATTAATAGTGTCTCTATTATGTAATATTTCATTACATTTCTCAGTTCTAAAATCCACTACTTTTTCAGTGTTTTCCACACGCTTTATGGCCTTTTACATTAATGATGTTTTCCTTCAAAAAGGTGCTTGATTTCCATCAGGAACATGTTTCATGACGCTTAAGGCTGATGTGGAAACGGTTTACCCAGTAACAACAACAACAACGCTTCATCAAATTGACATGTGAAACAGAAGGGACTAATCAGTGGAATTTCTTCACAATCTCCATAATTTAGAAGTCAAAACAGTATTCTGATCGGTATGTCATGTCCTCATTTTCTCAACCAAGTACCAGCTTTGCCAACCCAGATGCTTTCAAGTGAAAATGTTGGTGAATCTTGCACTGTAACATGGAATAATTTCTTTGAATTGCACTCTGGGAAACAGGCACCAAAGACAAAAATTGGTGACGGGCCACTCTATTCACAAACACCGACGGAGCCAAATGTAGTCCAGACATCTTTGGATTACTTCATTTCATTGAGTCTCAAGTTAGGGCAGCAAAAGACAGTGGTTACCTGTGACTAAGCAATCTACGATATCATCAAAGGGTTAGTAGTGAAGCACCCAGAAACATACAAGGATGTTATTGTGTGATTAGGGGGATTCCACATTGCCCAAAACCTCTTAGGCTCCATTGGATTCTTTATGAAGGAGAGTGGTATCGAAGAAATTCTTGTCTTAAGTGGCATCTGTGGAAGGGGTACAGCCAACAAGGTTATGGCTGGAAAAGACTATTACAAGATGGTTTGTTATCATTCATTGTTCTGTGAGGTAGTCTTTATGCTGAAGTGGGAAGCATTCGAAAGTTGGTTGTTTCAGGAGAGTGACACTGAAGTTCTTTCACTGTTGTCTTCACTGCTAGAAACTCTGAGAAATGCAACTAGGATGGAGGACAGAGATGATGTCGCAAGCCTTTCAGATGAAGTCCTGAATGCTCTTCAGTCACTAGAAACACACTGGGCAGATTTTGAAAAAACTCTGGGACTGATAGCCATATTTTGGGGAATGTATATTGACATGGTCCTGATCCTGAAGCGGTACATCCATGTGGAAAGAGCTGGCCTGTGGCAACAGCACTTGCAAGAAGTGGAGAATATGTTGCCATACACGATTTCTTCTGGGCACAGAAAGTATATGTCTTGTCTACCAATTTACTTGAGTGACATGCGCAGTCTTCCAGAGTCTGCACCAGAGGTACATAGTAAATTTGAATCAGGTGAATTCAGTGTACACCAGATCAGCGGAGACTTCAATGTGGTATGGACTGACCTAGCATTGGAGCAAACATACAATAAGGAGGGAAAGACAAGCCTTTTCAAGGGCATTACCCAGACTGAATCTGCTCGTGAGAAGTACATTAAATCACTGCCATTCATGACATCTGTCTCTAAGGGCGTGAATCAGATGGTACACGTGGTTTCTCCTCAGTCAGATCACCATGTAAAGCTGGGAAAAGATGATCATGAGCAAGTCTTGAGAATTAAATGCACAATTGAGGAGAAGATGAGAAATCCATTCTCCGCTTCCCTGTCCAAGAATAAGTTAGTCAACATTTCCACAGGTGAAACACTGGTCTCTACTACATTAGTTGAGGCAAAAAAACTAGGAATGGAGGCTATGAGTGCTGCTAGGACAAGTGATGCAGAGAAAATCACTATCCCCAAGGTTATCACCTTTGCAACCCAACAGAAAAAAGGTAAAAAGAAGCAGGACAATACCAAACAAGTGATGTCAGAGGAGAGTGCAGTTACTAGGGCCCTCTGCTTTACACAGGACTTAAGCGATGAGGCAAAGGTGGAGGCCCTCAGCTATGAATGGATGGAGTACCCTCCATCACTGTTTGAAAACGATGGCAACAACAATTTCGTTATGCGAAAGGGTACGAAAACAGATTCTTAGAGATAATTGAAAATCAGGTCCTCAACACATGGGAGGCCGTCCCAGAACTCCCTCCGACTGCATTGCCGGCAGTTTATGTGATAGATGGAATGGCATTTATCCAGAGATTCCAAACTCTTAGCACAAGTACATTTGGTGAACTGCAGGAGTGTTACAAAACGAAAATCATGGCCAAGAAACCAGCAAAATATAATGAAGTTCATTTTGTTGGTGACAGGTATGACTTTGGCCTAATGAGCCTGAAGGGAGATGAACACCAGAGACGAGGAATAGGCAAAACCTCACCAGAGTATGTTCCTGCTGATACTATGAAAATCCCAGATTGGAAGACATTTTTGTCTCACCCCTGTGACAAAGCAAACCTACTAGAATACCTATCCTCATGCTGGGCAAGGTCACCCCCTCCTGATGGATTCACCATGGTACTAGGGACTGAAGCTTAGGCAATTCGTGTGACAAACAATGGAGTTAGCATTATAGATCAGCTACTCTTCCCAAACCATGAAGAGGTGGACGGGTCATTCCATGCCAAATCATCTAATGGTCCCCAGGTGACCCTCTTAGATTTTGCTGAAACTCCATGAAAATGTTCATATATGCAAATAACGAACACACAGAAAATTTCAGGCCAAAAGTCCAAGTTGTTTTGAAATTACGGCCGTCCAAGACCCCCCCCTCTTTCATTGTCAAGGCATGTATGTCATGATTTTTTTTTCATTTTCAAATGATCATATTTTTGGATTTGAAAAAAGCTACAAAGCTGAAAATTGCTACCTGGGGTAATTTGCACACAAGCTTTCAGAATCTGCAATCAAAAAAAACAGTGTATCTTGCTTCCTTTTGAAGATATGGGCACCTGAAAATGAAAGTTTTTCTAGCGGAAATTATTTTTGCGATTTTTAGGCTTACCTGGTGCCCGAACCATTGATCTGAGGATACCCAAATTGCTGATACATAATCTCTACATACAGCTAAATAACTCCCTGCAAGCATAGACTTATAAAACAATCAGTAAAAAGGTATGGCTAGGGTCCAAAGTCGACTTTCACAAAAAAATCTCAAAAATCACCCCTTTTCAGGGGGTCGGTTGACCTTGTGAACAGTTACTCAGGGTCATGAAATTTGCACCACAGAATTATATGTATCTGTCCTTTATATGTACCAAATTTCATTGATGTGACTTAACTCCTTCATAGTTAGGCAGTGTTTCAAAGAAACCCACTAATTTGATCAAATTACACCATTTTGCTGTACATTACAATGTCTTCGGTAGATGTCAAAGGGCAAAAAATTAGAATAAGTAATCTTTGATAACCTTTTTATATATAATAATTCTTAGAAAGTTGTAAAATTCATGACTTTGTACATCAGGAATAGTATCATATGGCTTGTTTTAAAACAAAGTTTTCCATAGTACCATACATTGTACATATTATACATTGATGTTACTAATACAAAACTGCTTTTATTTAAGTGGATTCAACTTACTGATTTTCAGTGGGCTCTACTTACATTATTTGCATGAGGTCATAGCTGTTGGAAACTGTTTATTAAGATTCATCCTAGTCCAGGTGACCTCGTCTAATTAGGTGTTAAAACATTGTTTATCTAGGTTCATCCTAGTCTACTTAACTCCAAACCACAACTGTTTATTTAAAATAGCTGGATCAATTACCTCACTGCTGTGGCCGTATTGTTTACAGAATAATTGAACAGTGTGTTCACTTTTCAGCTCACATCCACTCCTCACAATTCATTTCAACTGCAATGTTCAGCAGATGAAGTGTACATTTTGTGAGCTCTGTAAAAATCAAGATTTAAAACATGGAATTTGAAGCATCAAGATCGGGATGCAGTATTGGAATTGCACTGGAGGAGGAATCCCAAAAGAAAATATATGGCAGAAATGTTGGCACACTTGCAGCCTCTGACTTGTCACAGGATGATAAGAAGCTATTGGAATGGAGAAGTGGGGTACTGCTACGTGATGACAGCACAGTGTGTTTTCACCATGAGAAGATGTACATCTCTCGATATGAATATACTCAGAAATATTGCAGTGATCCATTCAAAATGCACAAGAAACATATTTCAAGTAGGTTTGCTTCAATTTGCTTTTACAAATTATTGTAATTGTCAATTTACCAGAGCTCGAGGATGTTGTTATATACCGTAAAGTAGCATAATTTGATCAAATTAGTGGGTTTCTTTGAAACACTGCCTAACTATGAAGGAGTTAATTCACATCAATGAAATTTGGTACATATGAAGGTCAGATACATATAATTCTGTGGTGCAAATTTCATTACCCTGAGTAACTGTTCACAAGGTCAACCGACCCCCCGAAAAGGGGTGATTTTTGAGATTTTTTTGTGAAAGTCGACTTTGGACCCTAGCCATACCTTTACTGATTGTTTAGTCTATGCTTGCAGAGAGTTATTTAGCTGTATGTAGAGATTATGTATCAGCAATTTGGGTATCCTCAGATCAATGGTTCGGGCACCAGGTAAGCCTAAAAATCGCAAAAATAATTTCCGCTGGAAAAAACTTTCATTTTCAGGTGCCCATATCTTCAAAAGGAAGCAAGATACACTGTTTTTGATTGCAGATTCTGAAAGCTTGTGTGCAAATTACCCCAGGTAGCAATTTTCAGCTTTGTAGCTTTTTCAAATCCAAAAATATGATCATTTGAAAATGAACAAAATCCGCGACGCAGCGCGCGACGGCGAAAGAGGGGGAGTCTTCAGACAGCCTTAATTTCAAAACGGCCTGGACTTTTGGCCTGAAATTTTCTGTGTGTTCGTTATTTGCATATATGAACATTTTCATGGAGTTTCAGCAAAATCTAAGAGGATCACCTGGGGACTTTCCTGAAAATTAGGTGATTTGGCATGGAATGACCCGGACACGAGAATCTTTGCACACATTGCGAGCTGCCCTGATGGAAGCAAAGTAGTGATACAGGCTACGGACACAGACATTGTAATGCTGTGTTTGTACCACTTCCCTCAGTGTGGCAAAAGGAGGGCAGCAAAGGTTGCAATTCAGCGCATTGGAAAAATGTCAGCAATTACAAATTTTGCACATGGTGATACGGATAACAGTGAAACGAAGCTGTTTGACGAAGCACGTGACCACTTTTGTGATCTCTATGGCAAACCAGGTTATTCATCTCTCGATGTGCTATGGTCCCACTTGTTTGCCTCAAGCAAACAAGATCTGCGCTCCCTGCCTCCAATTGAGGATGCCTTCCGCTTTCATGTTTTGAGGAGCTTGGCTCAGTTAAGCCTTTACAGACAAGCACATGTATGCAACCCTACCCTTCTACCCCCTGAAGACTATGGGAGGTGTGTAGAAAATGGAACATTAATTCCTGTCATGAGGACCCATCCAGCAAAACCCGTAACTGCTACATTTCTGTAAGTGTAAGGTGACTCCGTACTGCCTGAGGAACTGCCCATGCAGGAAGGTACTCAGAGGATGCATAATTGCATGTCCCTGCAATGGGAATACAGATAAATGTGAACTGCTAGCTAATGATGATGATGACGAATAGACAGTGAAGCAAATGATTCCATGAACTGAGATTAGCATATTTACAGTGTTTATCATCAGTCCTTAACATTGTGGCTGGTTGGTTCAGGATGCAAATATCAATTTGAGATCTGTCCCCACTTTCACAATACACCTTGTCCTGGGCATGGTTGCAAGATGAAAGGACAAACACTGGCATTAGCACTAATGCCACTATTGCCAAAATTTCAAATGGTTACTCAATGAAACATTCCCATTAGAATTGATGGACCTCTCCCCCTGTAAGTACGAACGTCAAAAAAGATGTATCATGTTTATCTTCTTTATTAAGAGGTCAGCAAAACAAGAAAAATGGATATCTGCATACGAAAACTAAAAATCGTGCAATTACAGAGATATTTGTGGATATTTGCAAGTTTTCCTTCACAGTTTCCTTTACTTATAGGTTTTCGATGATCTGCGGCATCTCTACAATCTAAAATATTGTAAAAAAAAAAAAAAAAACCTACATGTTTTGGTGGAATATGTCAAATAAAACATATTTTTTAAAAATTTGAATTTTGCACTCATTGACCTTTGACCTCAAATAGTGACCTAATTAAAGCATTTTTGGGCTTCATACACAAAAGATTCATGTTTAACATGACAAACTACCCTACAAAAAATGGTTTGCTTGCCTTTTCCCAAAAATGCCTCATGAATTCACATTTGTCAGGAATATGATCACTATAGTAGCGAATTTTTGAAATTCTGAGAAATTTAATGAAATATTCCGTAATAGAGACACTATTAATTATGGCCCAATCAAAATATCCCTCACCCAAAAACTGCTCAGGGATGTAAAGAACACGTTGAAACCTGAAATTTCCAAAAATGTTTCCAATCACACGGGAGAATTGGACAATATGTGAGAAAAACCCGAATTTTGGGCATGACTTACTTTTGGTGACCTTTTGACCTCCTATGACCCCTAGGGTCATCCAGTCATATTCTCCTTCATGTCATTTTAAAGCAGACATTCAAACAAAGAGAATGAAACCTATTTTGATATTGTGGCTCCTCAGTTAGCCAAGATATTACCAATTGAATTTCCCCTACCCCAAATTTTCATGGTTCGTGAGGGTGCCGCCCCATGTCAAAAAAAAAAAAAAAGTCTCAACAGAATTTGCGCAATCCGAACAAACTGTCCAACATCACTTTTCTGGTGTCTAAGATGCCCACAAACATGATCCAGGGGTCAAAAATTTTAGAGCAGGGGTGTCATCTCAAAGTCTGGTATCATGGCCATGGGTCCCTGACTAAAGATTAATCTCAATTCAAGGAACACATGCTTGTAGGTTTTTTGAATGTGAGAAGTATTTGGAACTTACAGGCCAAAACAGTTTACTTTTGTAATAGCGCCACCTGCTGATGGACATATCATATTTGGTGTCTGAAGTACGTGCACCCTGCTGTACCTTGCCAGAAATTTTTTCTTATATAACTTTTATGGTGTGTGTGCTGCAGTACAGTTGAATGCGAAAGTTTGGGCACCCCTGGTCAGAATTATCCTTACTGTGAATAGTTAAGCAAGAGAAGATGTACTTATCTTTGAGTGGCATAAAGTTAATGACAAAACACTTTTTATCGGTGTTTTAAGCAATATTATTTTTGTTTTGTAAAATTCTAGAGTGAAAAAAGGAAAGGTGCCCCATGCAAAAGTTTCGGCACCTCAAGGGATTTGAGCTCTTTGACAATGGTCTTGGACTGTCATTAGCTTGTTAGGGCTATGACTTGTTCATAATCATTGTCAAGAAAGACCAGGTGATGCAAATTTCAAAGTTTGATAACTACCCAGACTCCTAACCTTTTCCCAACAATCAGAAGCCATGGGGTCCTCTAAACGGCTGCTTAGCACTCTGAAAGTGAAAATAATTGATGCCCACAAAGCAGGAGAAGGCTTTAAGAAGATAGAGAGTTTTCAGGTAGCCATTTCCTCATTTCATAATATAATTAAGACATGGCTGTTAACAGAAATGGTGCAGATCAAGTTGAGGTCTGGAAGACAAAGAAAAAATTTAGAGAGAACTGCTCATTGGATTGCTGAAAAGGTAAATCAAAACCTCCGTTTGACTGCAAAAGACCTTTGGCAAGTTTTAGTACACTGTGGAGCCATGGTGCACTTCTCTACTGTTCAGGGATACCTGCACAAATACAGTTGTGTTCAAAATTATTCAACCCCCACTGCAGTAAAGTGTTTTAGCAAGTTTGACATTTATTTTTTATCTTGTTTATAATCAGAACAAATAAAGACTTGTAAAATAGACAAATGCAACTTAATTTAAAACAATATTTTTTGTAATATACCAACAAATGTCCTTTCTGTGATTACCTCATTGACAAAATTATTCAACCCCTTAGTCACATACGTCCTTAGTACTTAGTACAACACCCTTTGGCAGTAATAACGTCCTTCAGACGTGAAACATAGCTTGACACAAGTTTCTTGCAGCGATTTGCAGGTATCGTAGCCCATTCCTCATGGGCAAAGGCCTCCAGTTCATTGACATTCTTGGGCTTGAGTGCTGCAACTGCTTTCTTCAAGTCCCACCAGAGATTTTCGATGGGATTTAAGTCGGGCGATTGTGATGGCCACTCCAGAATCTTCCAGCCCTTCGTCTGCAACCAAGCCATGCCATTCGGAGGTATGCTTGGGATCGTTGTCCTGTTGGAAGGTCCAACATCTCCCAAGCTTCAGCTTTGTCACTGACTGCATGACATTTGCACCCAAGATCTCCTAGTAGTTAATTGAATTCATGGTACCTTGCACACGCTGGAGATTCCCTGTACCTGAAGAAGCGAAACAGCCCCAGAGCATGACTGACCCCCCACCATGCTTCACAGTAGGCAAAGTGTTCTTTTCTTTATAGGCCTCGTTCTTCCTCCTCCAAACATATCATTAATCCATAGGCCCAGAGAGTTCCAATTTTGTCTCATCGCTCCAGGGAACAGTATCCCAAAACCTTTGTGGTTTGACTCCTCTTGTGCTTTGGAGTCAGCAGGGGGGTGCGCCTGGGAGTTCTGGCACGGAGGCCTTCATCTCGCAGTGTGCGCCTTATTGTCTGGGCCGAAACCTGAGTACCTCCTTCTGACAAGTCCTGTCGCAGTTCCTCAGCTGTCACCCGGGGATTTTTCTTCACCTTCCACTTCAGGTACCGGACAGCAGTCGCCAACAGCATCCTCTTTCTGCCGCGCCCAGGTAGCGTTTCCACTGTGCCGTCAGCTTTAAACTTGCGAATTATGCTTCCAATTGTGTCTCTTGAAATGTTTAACGTCTTTGCTATCTTTTTATATCCATATCCTTGCTTATGAAGAGAAATTACCTCCTCTCTTGACTTCTTTGACCATTCCCTGGACTTCACCATGTTGCAAAGACACCATTAACTGTCTAGAAGGAGCTGAGTATCGCAGTCCTTTTAAATCTGCTTAATTTTTGCTTGTTATGGTTCTGTTCACATCTACAGGTGTTTTTAACACCTTATTGAAACCTCTGTTCTTAAGAGTGGTAATCTTTAAGGGGTTGAATAATTTTGTCAGTGAGGAAATCACAAAAAGGACATTTGTTACTGTATTAGAGAAAGTATTTTTGTAATTTTAATTGCATTTAGCTAATTTACAAGTCCTTGTAAGATTTCATTATAAACCAGATAAAAAAAAAATGTTAAATTTCCTAAAACCCTTTACCGCAATGGGGGTTGAATAATTTTGAACACAACTGAATGACTTTCATGGAAGAGTCCTGAAAAGAAAACCTTTCCTGGGTCCTCACGACAAAATTCAGCATCAGAAGGTTGCAAAGGAACGTCTAAACATGCCTGATACATGTTAGAAACAAGTCCCGTGGACTGATGAAGTTAAAATGGAACTCTTTGGCTGAATGAGCAAAGGTATGTTTGGAGAAAAAAGGCTGCAGAATTTCAGGAAACGAACACCTCTCCAACTGTCAAGCACGAGGGTGGGTCGATCATGCCTTGGGCTTGAGTTGCAGCCAGTGGCACTTGGAACATGAAGAAAGAATGGATTCAATTAAATTCCAGAAAATTCTGGATGCAAACATCCCGACATCTGTATTAAAAAAAAAAAAAAAAAAGCTGAAGATGAAAAGAGGATTGCTTCCATAACAGGATGATGATCCTAAACACAACTCAAAATCCGCAAATGACTACCTCCAAAGGCATAAGCTGAAGGTTTTACTATGGCCCACACAGTCCCCTGACCTCAACAACATTGGAAATCTGTGGATAGACCTCAAAAGAGCAGTGCATGCAAGACAGTCAAAGAATCTCTCAGAAGTAGAAGACTTTAGCGAGGTAGAATGGGCAAAAATCCCCCTAACCAGCATTTAAAAACTCTTAGCTGGAAACAGAAAGCATTTACAAGCTGTGATACTTGCCAAAGGGGGTGTTGCTAAGTACACTGAACAAAAATATAAGCGCATGACGTGATTTTTTTTTTATAATTATTTTTTATCAATCAGGAAATATTTCAACAAAGCAATTATTATTTTATTCTTGCCTTAATATTTAAGCAACAGAAACATGAATAACAATTTACTGTACACAATTCATGAGTTATCACAACCTGAACCCACCTGGGGTCAGCGGGCAGAGTTCACAGCCCTCAGTAATGAGTGTGTCCACCATCAGCATCAAGTAAAGTTCACGAGATTGTCAATTGTGGCCTGTGGAATGTTGTCCCATTCCTCCTGCAGCGCAACTCGGAGCTGGTGCACGTTTTCAGGAACCGGAACACGTCTGACCCACCGATCCAGAACATCCCAAAGCTGTTCAATTGGCGACATATCGGGTGAATATGCTGGCCAATTGAGAACAGGAACATCCTCCTCATCAAGAACCTCTGAGCAGATCCGGGCGCTGTGTGGCCGGGCATTATCGTGCTGGAATGTCACATGATGGAGTCGCACAAACGGTACGACTATGGGCCTCAGGATCTTGTTGCGGTACCGCTGCCTGTTCAAGTCACCCTCAACGAAATGCTGACGGGGAAATGGCATGGCATATGCCTGCCCATACAATTACACTTACTCCACCGTGTGCCATCCGACACACAACATTGGCGTCAGCGCAACGCTCGCCCACACATCGCCATACGCGTTGTCTGCCATCAGCGCGGTACAGTTGGAATCGCAATTCATTGCTGAATAACACCGTCCTCCACCGTGCAAGCACCCAGCGAAGGTTACGGTTGGCCCAGTCGAGTCTGTACCGATGACGGACGGCGATCAGGTCGGGACCTTGGTGTGGTGGGCGGGCTCGGAGGTCTGCCTCCTTTAGTTGGTTTCGGACAGTCTGAGCTGATATCCGCCTGTTGTGCAGTCCGACGGTCTCGTCAGCTGTCCTGGTGGCTGGTCGGAGCCGATGACGGAGGTGCTGGAGCCGCATGTGCCGATCCTGTGTGGGCGTGGTCACACGTGTTTGTGGAGCATGTGGATGATTCATAGTGCTGCCATTCTCTCTGAATCGATTTCTCAACCGGCTGATGGTGGAATGATGCGCATTCAAGTGTGTTGACACCGCTGTCACAGGTATCCCAGCATTCAGCATGCCAATGGTACGCTCTCTCATGACTTGTGACATCTGTGGCATTGTGACTTGTGACAAAAGTGCACATTTTGCGGTGGCCTTTTATTGACCCTGGTGCAAGGAGTGCCTGTGTACTGGTCACGCTGACTGACCAACTCAATGTTATGCTGTATGCAGCTCGGGCGGAATAACTCAATGAGTGAGTAATCTCACAGGGAGTGGTCATTGAGAAGTGGGTCACCAGAATTGAGCAAAACAAATCATTCAGCACACCAATAAACACTATTTGTGGGCATATTTCATGATAGGTCAATTTAACTCAGCATTTTTGGTTTGTGCGTTTATATTTTTGTTCAGTGTACTTATCGTGCAAAGAGCCCAAACTTTTGCTTCATGCCCTTTTCCTTTTTATCATTTTGAAATTGTAGAAGATGGGAATAAATAAGTCATTTTGTGTAAAATATTGAGGTAATTTGTCATCTTTAACTTTAAGCATTTTGGAAATCAGGTCATCTTTTACTTGCTTAGCTTTTCAGAGGAACAGAAATTTTGATCAGGGGTGCCCCAACTTTTGCATGCAACCATTTTTACCAATGGGGGGGCAATTACAATAGGGCTCCCAGCACCGTGGCTCCCAGTCCCCTCGGGCTTGGATGCAGTATTTCAATTCCCGTATTATCTGTTAAACGATTTGCTCTGGTGGGATTCCCCTTCCTGTTTTCAGTCAGCATTTGAGTTAGCAAATTTCTGTGATCTGTTTGAGTGAGGTTTGATGCTCAATACACATCAGAAGATCAACCAGAGCAGAGGTTTAATGTGTAAAATAGCCACTGTCTGATGACTGCAGAAATGGCTTACAACTCAGTTGTTGAGGTATTGAGCATTCAGTGAAGGGTGCTGTAAGCTGGCATGGGGAGGTGATGAAGGTAACGTTTCCTTCATCATCTTATGGTCCTGTGCTGTGGAGGATTCCTCTTGTGTTCCTTTTTTCAGATCTATAGCATGACCCTTCGGCTTTCCGCACTATTTGAAGAGCACATCCGAACCATTATCTCGGACTATAGGACGGCAGTGATGAATGGCAAGAGGCTGCGCCGCAGTCAGAGGTTCAGGAAGAGACGGCAGGAGCCGGCTCTGCCCCCCTCTTACATTCACAGGTAAATCTCAGTCTCGTATCCAAGGTGATAAGTGGCTCCCCAGGAAGGGAAGATCAGGAAAGACTGGAGTGACGAGGAGAGCAAGGAAAGGTTTCGGCCATCTTTCTGAAATGGGACATCTGGCCCAATATTTCTTGCCACACTACAACAGGAGTTTGGGGCCCTTTTGTTCCAATTCATTCAACTCAGACAGGAAATTACATCATGGGGAATTCTCATTGAAAACTGTAAATTGGGAATATTACAAATTGAAATTTAACTGATGTCAAGGGTAATAGCAGCAGTCTAAATATGCCCATCTTCCGTTTTAGCCAGAAGAGGGCTGGGGTGAAAACTCAGGAAAAAACTGAGAAAGCATCCTCCACTTGCACAAAGTCTACCTCAGCCAAAGTATCTGCCAAGGAGAATTCCAGGAGGAGGAGGAGCCACAGAAACTCCTCCTCAGACTCTGCCTCGTATCACAGCCCTGCCAAAGTTGCAACAGAGTCCTCAGGGAACAGTGAGGAGTCCAGCCCTGGTAAGACTAGCTTCTGAAATTCAGTTCTTCCTTTTCTGGCTGTCGTATTCTTATGAACACACTTGGTTTTAATTTGTCAGGGACTGTACCATTTACCATTAGCTTGTATAAATACCTAGCCTGACTCTGCCAGCCTTCGTACTTCCGCTTAATTTCATTTCGCTTCACCACTCCGTCTGGTCACTCGGA
This sequence comes from Gymnothorax javanicus, assembly GCA_029692085.1. Classification (NCBI taxonomy): domain Eukaryota; kingdom Metazoa; phylum Chordata; class Actinopteri; order Anguilliformes; family Muraenidae; genus Gymnothorax; species Gymnothorax javanicus. The sequence goes on from CM056195.1 coordinate 103,629,947, forward strand.
GCTCTGCCTCGTTTACCTAGGCAGAAAATACGCTGGACCAACCAACGAACAGAAGGCGTGGCCGAGAGCCATGATGTAGCCGCTGGGCCGAGTTCGAAGTTGTAGTCTCCGAAATCAACAATGGCCACGGACATAGATACACGGGAGGCCATCGCTCTGTCCTGGAGAAAATCCCGTGTATCAGCGACTTATAGCCACAACAAGATGAATGTTTGGGTAGTTTTTTGAATGGAAATGATGTTGTAATGTTACTCCCTACAGGTTTCGAGAAAAGTTGTCATATCTACTTAATATCCATCATGAGACATATGAAATAGGCACCCTACTCTGTTCATCTGTGAGAGACAGCTGAACCACCTCAGCTAGCTTGTAGCTTCTAGTGTTACATTGCCCGCGAATTTCACACTATTTAAGTTAGCAGCGAACTTTTTAAAAGCCATGTTTTTGTTCATGTCACAAGACCTATTCGCTGTCTCAGTGTTATGTTGTCATTATCCATGAATGAAATGGCTGTCTAAGACAGCCAAACGCTTAGAGCCAAACTATGCTACTATAAAGTTAGATAGCAAGCTCGGTATGATGTTAGCGCAAGTATGGTTAACGGTTCAGTTTTCGTGTCAACGCAGATTTCATCCTTATGTAAATAATTCTTTATTCTCGACAATTCTGCCGTGGGTTTTGGGTCTCTTATGTTTTTTTAGCTCCCGCCGCTCGCGGTGCGGGAGCTATGGTATTGGGCTCCGTCCGTGCGTGCGTGTGTGCGTCCCTCAAAACATTTAGCTTTATCTCATCAACGATTTCAGTAACAGGCTCCTAATTTTTCTGGACATGCATCTCATAAAGCAATACAAATGACATGCCTAAAGGTGACCTTGGCCTATTTTTTCAAGGTCACTGGCCTAAAAATATCACCAAAAACTTTGACATTTTGCTGTATCTCATCAACTATTTCAGTTACAGGCTCCTAATTTTTTATTGGACATGCATCTCATAAAGGCCCACAAATGACGTGCCTAAAGGTGACCTTGACCTATTTTTTCAAGGTCATAGGGCTCAAAATATCACCAAAAATTTTGACATTTTGCTTTATCTCATCAACTATTTTAGTTACAGGCTCCTAATTTTTACTGGACATGCATCTCATCAAGGCCTACAAATGACGCGTCTAAAGGTGACCTTGGCCTATTTTTCCAAGGTCACTGGCCAAAACATACCACCAAAAATTTCGACATTTTGTTTATTTCATCAACTATTTCAGTTACAGGCTCCTAATTTTTATTGGACATGCATTTCATAAAATCCTACAAATGACATGCCTAAAGGTGACCTTGGCCTATTTTTTTAAGGTCACTGGCCTAAAAATATCACCAAAACTATCTTAACGGCGGGAGCTTCTGGGGCCGCCAGTGCCCTATATTTTTTAATATCAGCATATCGACCGGAGAAACGATAGCTCAACAGTTAGTTTCTTTGAAGAAGAACAGAAAGAGCACCTTTGGTTCTTTTAAGTGAATAAGTGAAGGCTAAAATTTGGTAGATGGGCATATGTATGGGTACAGTATTAACTTTAATGTACTGATCAGTTTGTTTTCGCTGCATTCCTGGTAGGAAGGACTGTGTTTACAGCGGAAGTACTAGGCGGCTGAGCCGGCGCATAACATTTGTCATCGCCAAATGTTAGTGATTAGTTTACGGGTACACCGATGATTTTAAACTTCAGACAAGCGCCCACCCACCAGGAAGTAAACATTTGTCAATGACAACTGTCCAGACTCTATGTACGAAGCAAAGCAAAGTAGCAGAGTCTGTTTTTACCAGGCTAATAAATTCCATGGTGGTCAAGATTGACCAGGTTCCTAACTGCTCATGTCTGGTAGGTTTCTGGGATGGGTAATTTGGGCTGGAATTCAGATTTGGTAATGGTCTTTAACTGATCAGGTATTAAAAAATTCACTTACAGCCTGGATTACATGAAACTGAGCTTAGTGGACTTCATCATGTTTTTGTATATTTCTTTACTTCGCTGACCTAAGCCACCACTAAAAAATGTTTTCTCTTCCAATAAATTTAAAATAATTGGAATTAAGGTCTTATGCAGTTTTATTTATTTTGTGGCAGACTCCGAGAGTGAAAATGCTTTTGCCTCAAGCGAATCGAAGACGCAAAGGCACGGCGGGAGAGAGGGGAGAGGTGGTAGGAGACTCACCAGGAACAGGAGAGCAAAAGAGCACGGAAAAAAGACAAAGCGTGAGCACAGTGTCCCACATACATTACGCAACTGTGGTATGAGCGCTGTGTCCCATATACATTACTCAACTGGGGTATAAACACCAGAGGTGGACATTCCAGGGGTCAGAAAGTAAAAGTCCCACCATGTTTTACTTCCACCCATCAACTCAACCAGCTGATTTTCTTGACTAGTCCAACCTCTGGTCTGAAGGGCTGTTTTATTTAGCAAATCCAGGAGGTTGGAACTAAATACTGGGGAGGACTTTTACTTTCTGAACCTGGATTGTCCACCTCTGATGAACACAATGTCCCACCTACATTACTCAAACACAGTGTCGTTTGTATGTTACTCAACTGTGGTACAACTACAGCGTACGGCATACATTGTTCAACTGTGGTACCAGCACAATGTCCCACACAGTTACCAGCATACATTACTGAAGTGTGATATGAGCGCAGGTTTACACATACAGTGGGGTCCAAAATTTCTGGCACCCCTGACTGGCAATGCACAAACAAAACTTAAGAAATTCTAAAAATATATATATATTCATAGAAAAACTCTACCACATGTGAGAAATACTGTGCGATATTAATGTTCCAATGGAACCAACCCAATCATTTACTGATTTAATTAAAAAATCAATTTCCTCCGAATCAAGGTTTCCCAATTAATGGCACCCTTCAGGCAAAGGCGTTTTTGATTATTCGGTTCGTTCGGAGTATGCCAACAGAACAAATGGCCCAAATTCAAACAAAAATTTTTTTCACTATATTCAGGGGTCCGCTGATGAAATAAATTACAAAATATTAAAAAAATAAACATTTTTATTTTATTTTTTCTCCGAAACCCAAAATGAAAGTTTGGTTGCGACCAGTAGATTTTTTTTCTCGAGGCTGAATGCGATCCAGACCTTAGTTTTTGAGGCGCTCGATCGCTCGCATGCACCATCACGCATCTGAAGTCCTCTGACGGGGAGCTATAACCCACGCGCCTCGCGTTTGGCAAGTAGCGCGCCTGGTAAACAAAACCACGCTTGTAAGAAAGCTGAATATAGAGACTTTGTAGCTTTCCCATTTTAACTTGATACGTGGTATTTGATTGGCTGAAGAGCCTGCCTCTCTCAGATATCAGCCTATCATGTATCAGCTCTCACTGGTGCGGGGGTGTCAAACTGGTCCATGAAAGGGCCGAGGGGCTGCAGGTTTTCATTCCAACCAAGCAGAAGCTTACCTGATACAACTAATCAACTGTGCAGGCTGAGATCAGTTAATTAAATTAGTTGTATCAGGTGTGCTTGGATTACATGGTTGGATTCAAAACCTACAGCCCCCCGGCCATTTTACGGACCAGTTTGACACCCCTGGTGTAGAGCATGGGGTAAACGATGGCGTCGCAAGCAGAAATATTAATTTATATTATTAATATGATTTATTAATATTTATATTAATAATATTGCTCGTAATATTGCAAATTGCAAAGTTCATTTTTATGCAGATGACACTGTGTTGTACTCCTCTGCACCAACGTGTGCCCAGGCCCTTATCTACCTGCAATCGGCTTTTAATCTTATTAAACACGCTCTGGCAGATCTGAAACTTGTTTTAAATACGGATAAAACTAAGTTAATGTTTTTTTGTGCTCGGAATGCAATTATGCCAAATGATTCCATTTTCTCGGTGTCTGGTGCTAAAATTGAGCAAGTTCAGTCTTACAAGTATTTGGGTATCTGGCTGGATCATGATTTTTCCTTTAAGACTCATGTGTCTAACTTGTCCAAGAAAATCAGAACAAAAACTGGGTTTCTTTACAGAAACAGGTCTCGTTTTTCTTTAGACAGTAGGAAGAGGATTGTCCAGGCAACAATCTTGCCTTTATTTGACTATGGGGATATCCTTTACATGCATGCCTCTGATAGTACTTTAAGACCTCTGGACGCTATTTATCACAGCGCTCTGCGTCTTATCACTGGAGATTGTTTCCGCACTCATCACTGTGTGTTATATAGTTCTGTTTGGTGGTTTTCCCTTTATTTTAGAAGGAAGCTACATTGTATTTTATTTATTTATAAGGCATTGCTTGGCAAACATCCTTCATATCTTACTAGGCTGTTGTCCTTCAAAATCCGAAGCCAGCATGTTAGATCGCAAGGGTGGATTTTGTTAGAGTCACCCAGGACTCGGACAAATTTGGGCTGTTCTGCTTTTAGCTTATTTGCACCTTATGTCTGGAATAGATGCCAAGACTCTCTGAAGCTTGACTGTCTCATTCCTTCAAGAATCGACTGTGGGAGATGTTACTTGAGGAGGCCAGATGTACTTGCCTTTAGTTTTAACCTTGAACTTGTTCTCTGTCCTTTGCACAGGAATGTTTTACTTTTTTTATTATTTTTTAAATTTATTTTAACTGTATTTTAAAGTTTGTTTTCCTTTATTCTGCAATTGTTGTATGTAATTGTGTGAATTTTACTATGCTCTGTGTGTTAACCCACGCTGTAATTGTTTTATTGTATTCAGGGCTCCCCTGAAAAAGAGACTCAGTCTCAGTGGGACTTCCCGCAATAAAGGAAAATATAAAGGAAAATATATAAATCAGGGGAAACCCATTTCTGCTCAGCACTTTTGACTGATGGCATCTTCCTACATGCATAAAAGCATTGATTACAACTACAGACGAGCAGCAATATGTTGCAGAGGTAGGATATTGACTAAATTTTTGTTTCACTGTGTTGATGTTGACGATGATAATGAATGAAAATCATTCACTTGCATCGTCATCGGAAGGCGAACGTTAAACGAGCCCGATGAAGGTGTGTAGGGGCCGAGGGCCTGGCTCGCTCAAACTCAGTAGCTGTATGTTTCCAACTCTCTGAAAGTTTTTGAATATTTCACCATAACCATTCAGTGTGAAATGAACACACATAGACGTTTATTTTCATTTTGTAATGCATTGATGAAGCCATCCGACTAGGGATGGGGCTGCAGGGTGAAGTTGCCTTCAGAGGTCGACTTCCAGGCTGCTCAGCCTGTCAGGCTGCGTAAACGCCGCCCCCAAGTACAACCAATCAAATCGCGAGCTAGAGTACAACCAATCCGCTCATGAGGCAGCCAATTCAGTTCGGAAGCCTTTACTTAGCAAGTGGGCATAAGAACATCCATATTGTTAAAAACAAATGCATTTAATCGTGAGTTTTCTCATTAAAGAAACTGATTTGTGAGGTAACGTTAGATATTTCAGCTATTTTGATTATGTTAACCAATGCAAACAAGTGCTATTTTTTTATCTTACAGTTAACTTATAGACCTAACCTTAGCTAAACAGGTCATACTTGTTAACTTAAACACTTCTCCAATATAACTTCAAGTATAACTCTGTTTGAAACATAAAATTAGCCTACTTGTGAGATATTTGGTTCAATAAGCTGTCTAGTTGAGCTTCTTAAAAACTTCAACTGCAAGTTGCTGTAACGTTAGCTGCCTTCAAGGCTGATTGTAGAGACTAGTGCCTCGCAGGCTGGTTAGAAGGCTAATGTTGATTTGATATTCTATAATCTTCAATAGTATTGCCTCAGATGCCTTCAAGGCTGATTGTAGAGCACTAGTGCCTTCCAGGCTGCCCATAGAGACTAGTGCCTTGCAGGCTGGTTAGAAAGCTAATGTTGATTTCATATGGTATAATCTTTAATAGTATTCAGTCAGATGCCTTCAAGGCTGATTGTAGAGCACTAGTGCCTTCCAGGCTGACTGTAGAGACTAGTGCCTTGCAGGCTGGTTAGAAGGCTGATGTTGATTTCATATTGTATAATCTTTGTTAATATTCAGTCAGATGCCTTCAAGGCTGATTGTAGAGCACTAGTGCCTTCCAGGCTGACCGTAGAGACTAGTGCCTTGCAGGCTGGGTAGACGGCTGATGTTGATTTCATATTGTATAATCTTTGATAATACTCAGTCAGATGCACCTGGTCAGCCAGGTGTAGTGAGGTTGTTTAATTAGTTCATCTGTTTGCGAGAGGCGTTTAAATTTCTTGGTTGACCAGGGAATCAAGAGAGAACTGTCACTGAGAGAACCTTTTTCGTAGTGCTGCCATGATAGCGAAACAAAAATCTAGAAAGGCTGCTCTTTCAGAGCCTCAGGTCCGTGCTTGAGCCATTGCCTTGCGCAGGGCAGGGAAAACTTGCAGGGAGGAGCTCAGAACCTTGGCAGAAGCATACGATGGGTGAAGAAGTGGTGGCAGAGACACCAGAGTTGTGACTCCCTTGAAGACGAGCCCCGTGCAGGTCGCCCCTCAGTCCTGAGTTCTTGGGCCAAGGACCTCATCCGAAAGGCCAAGGGAAAGAGACACCAATCCTGCCGTAGACTCAGTCAAAGACTGAAGAATCTTGGGGAAGCAGTCTGTGAGAGTACCATCCATCATTTTCTGACTGAGAAACTGGGTCTGAGAGCATACAGAAGGCAGTGGATTCCTCGCCTTACCAAACTGCAAAAGGAGAAGCGGCTGGCTTTTACAAAGAAGTATGCCACAATGACCGCAAGACACTGGGAAAACTGGAGTTTTCTCTAATGAGTGCCCACTCTACTTATTTCCAACTCCCAACAGCCAAAACGACCATATCTACACCGACGATCGAAAGAAAGTGCCACCCTCTGAACAAGTCAAGTTCAGCGCCCATTGCATGGTCTGGGGGGCGATGTCATCTTCAGGGCTGTTGGAGTTGCATGTTGTACCCCTGGGCGCCACCATCAATGCTGAGTATTATGTCCAGAACATTCTCCAGCCAGTGCTACTTCCCATACTCACCAGAAAAAAGAAACCGGGCCCCGTCACTGCTAGCAAGATGTTTAACAGGCGTGCGGAAATGGTCTTCATGCAAGATGGTGCCCCTGCACATACTGATTGTTCAACTCAGCAGTGGTGTTCTGAGCAGCTTCCTGGCTTTCTGCGCAAAGAGGAATGGCCACCCAACTCCTCGGACCTCAACCCGATTGAGAACTCCTGGGGTATCCTGAACAGTCGGGTCTTCCACAGCCCACCCCCTACCACCATGAAGCAGCTCAATGCGAGGGCTGTGCAGGAGAGGGGCAACTTTGAGCCTTCCGTTCTAAACAACTTAGTGCATTCTATGCCCCACAGGCTGAGGGCAGTAATTAAGATGCAGGGGGGATACAATGGCTTTTGAATAAACGCATTCTGTTGAATATTCACAATCTGAGTTGACTTTTTCTGTGGTGCATGAACACAGTGTAGGGCCTTCCAGGCTGACAGTAGAGACTCGTGCCTTGCAGGCTGGTTGGTAGGCTGATGATTTCATCATATATATATATATATATATATATATATATATATATATATATATATATATATGCTATCTTGAATGTGTTTCAGTCAGGCTTCAGACCAGGTCATAGCACTGTGTCAGCTGCAGCCAGGGTATTAAATGATATTGTTACTGCCTTGGACAATAGGCAAGACCGCGCTGCCCTTTTTATCAACCTATCAAAGGCGTTTGACACAGTTGACCATTTTATACTCATAGAGTGGCTAAGTGCCATTGGGTTTGATATTAAATCTCTGAATTGGTTTAAAGGAATAGACAACGGAATTTCAAAATACAGTTTGGAAGATAGATCATGTCATAAACTAACGATTCATGCGAATGTTTGAACATATAGAGCTCGTACAACTAAGCTATCCATCTCCGAAAGTCTGTTCTGAAGCAGAATTGACGATTTCATAGATGCCGCCATTGAAAATATTTCAATCAATCAGAAGAATCCTCACGGAGATGCTCTGACGTCACATTGGCGCAGCATGTTGAAGCTATACATGGCGAGTGAGACTGCACAAGCATTGGGATAGTTGTTAAATTACTCACTGTTGTCACCATTTTTCTGTGCCAAAAGACACTGTTAGTCACAGACAGACCCTGCTTTTTGTGAAAACATTTAAGAAGGCTGTCTGAAGGCCGAGAGAGCGAACAATATGCCTGCGTGTACAGCAGTTGGGTGTACATGCAGGACTGGTTCAGGTCAGCAGCATGGCCGCACGTTCTATGCTGCCCTGCAAACGCAAAACACTGAAACATCACATTTGATCGAAAATGAGTTATTGTCATTTTGGGGGTATTGAAGACCTCCTTTATCATGTGGATGAATATTTTGAGTCGATTTGATTGTTTTTATGAAAAACATCTAGGTCTGTGTCAACAGTAACTCTGAAAATCCCACCGGAAACCATGACAGAACGCCGTAACTGCAGTTAGGGTGCTTACCCTTTGTTTGGGGACGCTGACGTTGAGTTAAGGTACTCTGGCTTTGTTTAGCCGCGCATCAAAGCATTATTACTGTACAGCCCTGAAGTTACGGTCAGTGATAGTCGGTGCAGGCTCGCCTGCGTCTCACTCACACACCTCCCTGTCAGCTAGCCTGCCTGTCATCAGGCCCATAAACAATTAAGTGCACATCCTACCTTTTCTTGTAAACTGATAAAATCCATGCCAGCCGCCTCATTTGGAATTTTTTCCACAATAATCCACAAGCATTAGAGTAAATATTCCTTAGATGCTGCAGGCGAGCAGACCAATTCTTTATGATCAAAACGAGTCCGCAAGCTAGGCTACCCAGCGTCCACTGTTGGTTGCAAAGCAAACCGTTAAAAAACATTCCGGCTATGAAACTTTTTTTAGTCGATTTTAAAATGTCTAGCAGGAAAATACAATTCCATCATTATACATATCTGGTATGTCAGGCACATCAGCGATGTTTCCACAATAATCCACTGTTAGAGCAGTTTCTTGGATGCAAGCGAGCAGACCACTTCTTTATGATCTTCAAGTCCGCAAGCTAGTCCTACCTAATGTCCATAGTTTGTTGCAAAGCAAATCGAACACACATTCCGCCTGTAAAACCCTTTCTTTTGTTGATAGTGACTGAGTTAAGCTGCTTTCACATCGGACGCAAAACAAATTTTTCGCGCTACAGATTACATTCAAAGTCAATGCAAAGATGCGAATACAGGCGAAACGCGTGTATTCGCGTCTTTGTATTGACTTTGAATTAAAAATTATTTCCTGTATTTATTCATAATGTATAATGCAAAGTAACTTATTTGCAGGAATTCTGTTTCTGGTGCCGCACACCAAACTGGAGCTATTCTCTATCATGAAGATATGATGTAATGTTACCACTGCTCTGTATAGCAACAATTAAATGTATCTAATTCATTCTTAATCATTCAAAACGAATGTCATTGATGGTTAGGCTTTAGGTAAGTGCTCTTCTAATGGTCTTGTGTACAGAAAACAGCAACCAAATATTGAATTTATGCAAGTTCATGGTAGAAGACCAAATGCACCAACAGAAGAGTAATGAAGAGTGGAGATTCACCCTTGCGCCCATGTGACGTCACGCATCGCCCTTCCGGGAGGCAAAATGGCAGCTCAGTAGTGGCCTTCGGACTGCCACATAAAAACGCTCACAACTTTTTCATAAATGGTCAAGTATGCCTGAAATTTTTCTCATGGGCTCTCAATATTATAAGCTATCAACCTATGCATGTACTTAAATTCCGTTGTCTATTCCTTTAAAGATTATCTATCTGGTAGGTATCAAGCTGTTGTTGCTGATGGCTGTCAAACAAACTTTATTTTAGCAAGGGGGTTCCATAGGGTTCAATTTTGGGGCCCTTGCTGTTTGCATTTTTTTTTTTTTTTTTTGATTTTGGTGCTAATTTTGTCAACAGTACAATCCACCTGTACGCAGACGATACAGTAATCTACTCAGCTGCCCCTTCTGCTGAATTGGCTCTTCAAAATTTGCAGTCAGATTTCCAAATCTTCCATTAGGCTCTTTTAGACCTTAACCTAATTTTAAACTCTGAAAAAACTAAATTCATGCTATTCTCTCAGAAACTTGCTGCTAGGTTCTATAATGGTAGCATCACGACAGTAAATGGAATTCAAACTGAAAGAGTTTCTTGCTACAAATACCTTGGCATTTGGGTGGATGACAGTCTTAATTTTAGGAAGCATACTGATGAGCTATTCAAGAATTTGAAACCTAAAGTGGCTATGCTGTACAGGAATAAAGCCTGCTTTCCGTGGAGTTGCAGAAGACCAATTGTTCAGGCAACTATTCTTTCTAGAATAGATTATGGAGATGTAATTTATATGCACTCTGCTCCCTCCTTGCTGAAGTCACTTGATGCAGTATACCACGCTGTTTTAAGGTTCATAACTGGAGATGGCTTCCAAACACATCACTGTACTCTGTATTTTAAGGTTGGTTGGTCTTCGCTGGCCATGAGAAGGGAGCAACATTGTTGCCTTTTTATAGACAAGGCATTGTTAGGTAAACTGCCTGGATATTTGACCAGTTTGCTTAACTTGAGAAGGGGGGAATACGGTCTGCGCACTCTCGCCTTTTTGGTTTTAGATGTCCCAAGGGTGCGTCCTGAACTGGGTAAAACTGCGTTTATGTATTGTGCTCCGCAGAAATGGAATAGGCTTCAACAGTTTTTGAAGTTGGAAAGTCTTATTTCAATTGATTTTTTAAAATATCTTTTATTTGGCTGCCACGAAGCCGGAATGTACATGTGTAATGTAGTCATTGTATTTATTTATTCTATTATTTATTTGGGGTTTGTTGCTCAATGAAGTATGCCAATTGCGTACCGTGGGCCAGCCAGCGTGTTCCTGAGTTTGAGTCATTACCCGAAGATTGCCGGAGAATTTCATGTTCAGCTTTGGGTGTGGCCGGCGATTTTTGAATTAAAATAAAAAAATAGCAGGGGCACCAAATTGGATAAAAATGATGGAAATGATAACTATTGGGCATGGCCAATGTTATGATGACCTATAACAAGTGTTTGAATTATACCTTTAAAGAATTGCAGGCCTTGGTGGCATCTTGGGGTCACCAGGTTTCAAAAAGCACCATCAGGCACCACCTCCACAAACACAGGCTGTTTGGAAGAGTTGCAGAAGAAAGCCTTTTCTGACCAGAGAACACAGAAGCAAGCTTGGAGTTTGCCAAACATCATTTAAATTATGACTGGAGCAAGGTGCTTTGTTCAAATGAGAAAAAAATTGCATGTTTCGGTCAGAAACAGCATCTCCATGTTCTGCATTGAAACAGAGATTCATACAAGGGGAAGCACTGAATAGCCACGGTGAAATATGGCAAGTCAGTCATGTCTGGGGCTGTTTTAATTCAAGAGGTCCAGGGGCACTGGTTCTGGAGCCCACCTTACATTACACAACAGGGATACTAGTAGAGTCCCTCATACAGTGCTGTGAAAAAGTATTTGCCTCGTTCCTGATTTCTTATTTTTTTGCATATTTGTCACACTTAAATGTTTCAGATCATCAAACAAATTTTAATATTAGACAAAGATAACCCGAGTAAATGCAACATTCAGTTTTTAAATGATGATTTCCTTTATTAAGGGAAAAAAGCGATCCAAACCTACCTGGCCCTTGGTGAAAAGTAATTACCCCCCCCCGTTAAATCATGAATTAACTGTGATTAACCACATATGTTAGTTCAATTTCACTAGCCACACCTAAAGCTGATTAGCTGATTACTGCCAGACCTTTTGAATCAAGAAATCACTTAAATAGAACCTGTCTTACAAAGTGAAGTAGGCTAAGAGGTATCAAAAAGCAACATATAATGCCGCGATCTAAAGAAATTCAAGAACAGATGAGAAACAAAGTCATTGATATCTATCAGTCTAGAAACAGTTACAAAGCCATATCTAAGGCTTTGGGACTCCAGCGATCCACAGTGAGAGCCATTATCCACAAATGGAGAAAACTTGGAATCGTGGTGAACCTTCCCAGGAGTGGCTGGCCTGTCAAAATTACTTCAAGAGCGCATTGACAACTCTTCCGGGAGGTCACAAAAGAACCCAAAACAACATTTAAAGAACTGCAGGCCTCACTTGCCTCAGTTAAAGTCACAATCATGATTAAACAATAAGAAAGAGACTGGGCAAAAATGGCATCCATGGGAGAATTCCAAGGCCAAAACCACTGCTGACCAGAAAGAACACAAAGGCTTGTCTCACATTTGCTAAAAAACATCTTGATGATCCCCAAGACTTTTGGGAAAATATTCTGTGGACTGACGAGACAAAAGTTGAACTTTTTGGAAGGTGTGCGTCTTGTTACATGTGGCGTAAAACGAACACAGCATTTCATAAAAAGAACATTACACTAATAGTCAAAAATGGTGGTGGTAGTGTGATGGTCTGGGGCTGCTTTGCTGCTTCAGGACCTAGACGACTTGCCGTAATTGATGGAACCATGAATTCTGCTCTCTACCAGAAAATCCTGAAGGAGAATGTCCGACCATCAGTGGTGACCTCAAGCTCAAGCGCACTTGGGTTATGCAGCCGGACAATGATCTGAAACACACCAGCAAGTCCACCTCTGAATGGCTTAAAAAAAAAAAATGAAGGTTTTGGAGTGGCCTACTCAAAGCCCGGACTTAGATCCAACTGAGATGATGTGGCATGACCTTAAACAGGCTGTTAATGCTCGAAAACCCTCCAATTTGGCTGAATTAAAACAATTCTGCTGAGAAGAGTGGACCAAAATTCCTCCTCAGCGATGTGAAAGACTCATTGCCAGTTATCGCAAACGCTTGATTGCAGTTATTGTCACCGAGGGTGGCACAACCAGTTATTAGGTTTAGGGGGCAATAACTTTGACACATAGGGCCAGGTTGGTTTGGATAGCTTTTCCTCTCAATGAATGAAATCATCTTTTAAAAACTGCATTTTGCATTCACTCGGGATATCTTTGTCAAATAATAAAATTTGTTTGATCTGAAACCTTTAAGTGTGACAAATATGCAAAAAAAAATAAGAAATCAGGAAGAGGGCAAATACTTTTTCACAGACGTCTCGGAAAATGAGCCTGTCGGCTGACTGGTTACGGTCGAAAAAGAACAACATTTGGAAAGCGAATATCAAGTAGCGTGAAACTTTTTTCTCTTGTTATATGAGTGAATACCTTCATATCATGAAATTGCCATAACGGACCAATGTTATGGGTACTTATTTTCTTTGAATTCCTACTTTAAAGGTGCTTCTGGACCTCGACGAGGAGCCTTTGCTCTTAGTTTCACTTTTGTTTTGTCATGTAAATGGAGCGTCACTGGACACCGCATATAGCCGAACGTGGCTAGTTAGTGACACTGTTTTCTGTTGTCGCTTGGCTTATTAATTAGGTTAATGTAGCTGGCTAGCTTGTGGTTGATGGACTTTATGAAGGAACACATTTAGCGACCGCTAGCTAGCTATTACTGATTATCTACTCTGAAGCTCATTTGGTCGCAATACACTCCGCCTATCTCTCGACTAATCCAAAATTGAGCAAAAAGATGGATCGTTGCTGGAGCTGAGGCGGACCAAATGGTGCCTAGCTGCTGAAACACGGGCTCCAAACTTCCAAACTAGCTACGGCTTACACAAGGCCAAGAAGCTAACTCAGCTCCATTTACATTCTTCGTTATGACCGAGATGCTGGATCATATCTGCCCTAGTAAAGGAATGGAGCTGACAAGTTGCTTGCGGTGGCGGGTCGAATGCTGTTTATATCCGTAATTGTTGGAGGCAGCGCGTATACAACGACATCGTCTTTAACATTTGTTTTGACAGCTGTGAGTGTTTTGACAGCTGCGACTCGACGTGACCGGAAGTGATTGAGCTGGCTTATTCGTGACCAGGAAGTAACCGTCCGTGCATAAAGGCAATTGTCCCGCTTAGTCCTGACTGTCCTGACCTCCGCACTTGACTGAACTGACTGGCCTTAATGTGACGTAACGTAACGTTAAAGATAAACAACGTCACTATATATTTTTAGTTAATTAATAAATATTGATATATTAACACTAGAATAAATTGTAGATAGGATATTTGTATTTTATTTAAGGTTTTTTTTTTTTTTTTGGTCCCTCTGTCTGGGCCCCCCCTGCCAATTGGGCCCTAGGCACGTGCCTAGTTTGCCTTTGCGTTAATCCGGCTCTGATTGTACCTGCTTGAGAATAAAATTATTCACAAAACTGCTGATGTTGTCATATGGGATGTTAAGCAAGACCACTATTTTTTGTGAAACCGTTATTTAGGTTTTTTGATGCAGCTAGCTTGCTAGCTAGGTAGCTGGCATTCCCATGATCTCAAGCAATGCAGCTAAATGCGGTTTGAATATATACAACCCCATTTCCAAGGAAGTTGGGACACTGTGTCAACAGAATGCAATGGTTTGCAAATCAATTAAAACCCCATATTTAATTAAAAATAGGACAAAGACAACATATCAAATGTTGAAACTGATAAATTATACAGCGGAGAAAATGAGTATTTCATTCGTCAACATTTTTTTTGTAAATATATTTCTAATGGGGCTATTGACATGAAATTTTCACCAGATGTAGGTAACAACCCAAGTAATCCACACATGCTAAGAAATCAAAACAAATAAGTCCATAAATTAATTATTTGTAATAAAGTAGAATGACACAGGGAATAAGTATTGAACACATCAAGAAAAGGAGGCGCAAAATGGCATGGAAAGCCGAGAAACCAGCTGAAATCTGTCAGTATTTAGTAAGCCCCCCATCAGAGCAAATTAATATTAGCTGGTTTAGTCTTAATTGATGGCCTTTAAAAAGGTTTCTCATTACCAAAGTGTCACACCAGAAGCATCTCATGGTAGGTCAAAGCAACCTTCGCAACCTTATTATTGCAAAACATACTGATGCCACATGATCGAGTAAATGTTACATAATATGTTACATAATATCATTAAAAGAATCCTGAAAAATCTCTGTACGCATGGTACAAGGCCAAAATCCAGTCTTGATTGGTTGTGATTTTGAGGTCCTCAGGCGGCACTCCATTAAAAACAGACAGGATTCTGCTGTGGTAATCACTGCATGGACTCAGGAACACCTCTCTAAACCATTGTCAGTAAACACAGTTTGTCACTGCATCGACAAATGCAAGTGAAAACTTTGCAATGTAGAGATTAAGCCATATGTAAACAATATTGAGAAATATTGCCTTTTTCTCTTGGCCTGCGCTCATTTAAAATCTACTGAGGCAAAGTGGAAAACTGTCTTGTGGTTTGAATAATCCAAATGTAAAATTCTTTTCGGAAATCATGGATGCCACGTCCTCTGGGCGAAAGAGGAAAGGGGCCATCTGGCTTGTTATCAGCAAACAATTCAAAAGCCAGCATCCATTTATTTATTTATTTTTTAATAAATTTGGCATCTCCAATCGCACCCGATTCTGGAATGCCCAATTCAAGAACTATGTACAATTTGCTCTTATGCGACCCCTTGTTGCCAGCTCAGGAGAGAGAGACAGATCCTCCGGAGCACGCGCCTGTCAGCCCCTGCATCTTTAGGCTCATTGGTCTAAACTTTTGCAAGTTCAGAACAAGGGCGGAGGATACCCGAACATGAGTAAGCTTAGAATCTCACTGCCGAGCGCCCAGCTGGCTAACAGGAGGCGCTTGATCATCGGACAAGGCAACCGTTTTTAATATCCCTTCCCGGCAGTCCCTTCCCAATTTGCATCCCTGCAGCACTTTAGTCAATCGTGCGCTGCCCTGAAAAAGCTGCCGACCATTGCTGGTTGGTATGACCGGGGATCAAACCCGCGCCTGGTAGTCACTACTGCTCCACAAATGCGGCGCCTTAACGGAGTGAGCTAACCCGGCAGCTCTACCAGCATCCATGACGGTATGTGGTGCACTAGTACACATGGCATGGGTAACTTGCACATCCGTGAAGATGCCATTAATGATGATAGAAATAGATAGGTTGTGGTGTGAAATTTACTGCCAATCAGATGCCTTTTTTTATTAGACTTTGGTCCAGGTGAGCTATTGCCATTACTTGGCGTCCGTCGTCGTCTGTCGTTTACGTTTTTCAAAAATCTTCTCCTCTGGAACTACTGAACCAATCCAGACTAAAATTAGCCACAAGCATCCTTAGGATGTCTACTTTAAAAATTGTGTCGATTATCCCTGCTGTCTGAATGGCCGCTGTTACTAAAAATAGAACATGGGGGTAAAACCACCTATTTTCAGCTATATCTCAGGAACTAAAGCAGCTAGAGAAAAAACCATTACCTCCAAATGATCAGCAGATGGAACTCTACAAAAGTCTCTATACGATCGAAATCATACAATGCCTCCTTGTAACAGTTATTGGCCTTGAAATGTCAAATTTGATGATTTTGCGGTTTTTTTGGCCTATATAATGAAAACCATGAGAGAGAGAGAGAGAGAGAGAGAGAGAGAGAGAGTGGCCAAATGGTGGTGCTGTAGAGAGGTACAACAAATTTGATTCCAATTGGCCAAAAAAATGTGCATATTTGTTTCCAACTATTTGGCTCAATGGTTCTGATTTTGCATATTACATCTCTGGATGAGGATCAAATGGTCTTTCCAATGAGCAAAATAAATCTTTAAATATCTGACTGCTCTTGGTCGTTCAGGCAACAGCTGCTATTTCAAAGACATGGCAGTGACTAATCAACGTCAAATTTGCAGGGCAAAGTATACCATGCACAGTTATGTGCCACAAACTGGAAATTGTTTGAAAAACTTAGACAATTTGTGTCCTCACTGCTTCAAAACTGATTATCATCTCATGTTGCTTGGACCCTGTAGTTACCACTTGTAGTAATATATTTCTTTTCCTACGCAAATCATAACAGGTGTCTTGATTGTCCCAATGTTGGACCCAAGCATTGGAAATAGTACCACTTGTGAGCTAAAGTAGCACTAAAGCCTGAAATAAACCAAGTAATCGGCAATGCCCATGGCACTATTTTTTTCCCAATTAGCTGCACTGAAAAGTGGTTCTCTTAGAAAAACTCATTCCCTTGAGTTCTCTTCACACTGCACATGTGGAAATGTTCTTCCTTTCCCTATAAAATATAGGCATGAGTTCTACTGTTGTTTTTTTAAGATTTCATTTCACCAAACGTTTCAGTGATCTCCGATCACGATCATTGAGGATTTTTTTCCGAACACATCTCTTCCTCAAAGATGACGGTTCACCACTTTCAAGTTTTAATAATGCGTTGGACAATTCTTAACCCAATTTTAGTACTTTCAGCAATTCTCCAAGTTGTTTTCATTGCATGATGCAGGCCAATAATTCGACCCTTCAGAAAAATCTTTTCCACTAACACAGGATATGTCTTCCAACATGGTTTTTTAAGAAATAAGAAGCTACTCATTGCATCAGTTAAGGTTACATAACTTTTTGCCAGCTAAAACATATTAACATATAAACATATTGAGGTCAACCTGCTGCGGCCATGGCTACTGGTTCACGCAGAACGAACCAAACAACTTGCACAGCATGTTGCACAGTGTTTATCACCATCGCCCTTGTGTCTATGTGTGGAATTATGCTTTATTTTCAGCGACCTTAAACCCAAAATATGCTTATTATAAAAGAACAGAAAGCATTTCTCGGTATATTTTGGCATTTTAAATATTAGCCATTTTGTGCCGTCTGTTAAGTGTACAAGTGAATGTGTTGCTTTTCTGTGAGTGTGAACCATTGTCGAGGAAGTGAGTGTTGACCCCAGCGAAAGTGACATTGCACTTTTTCAGGGCATTTGTAACATAGGTAACATTTTTTCAAGAAAATATGAATGGCCTGGCAAAACACATTACTTTTTTTTTTATTGGATTCATATCTAATTGTAGGTCATGTAGAATGGCACAATCATCAAATAAATAAACCCTGTTCAAAAGTGTGCATAACCTTAGTTCATTATACTGTGTATTGCCCTCTTTAGCATCAATAACAGCGTGCAGTCTTTTGTGATAGTTGTCAATGAGGCCGCTACTTCTCTCAGGTGGTGTAGCTCCCCATTCTTTCTTGCGAAATGCCTCCAACTCCTGCAAATTCTTTTTTCATCTTGCACGAACTGCATGTTTGAGATCTCCCCAAAGCAGCTCAATGATGCTGAGGTCAGGAGACTGTGATGGCCACTCCAGAGCCTTCACATTTCTTTTTTGTAACCACTGGAGGATCACCTAGGCCTCGTGCTTTGTATCATTGTCATGCTAGAAAGTCCTACTGGGTCCCATGTGCGGCTTTCATGCTGAAGAATGCAAAATGTCTGCCAGTATTTTCTGATGGCATGCTGCATTCATCTTGCCATCAATTTTCACGAGATTCCCTGTGCCTGTAGAGCTCACACATCCCCAAAATATCAGAGAGCCACCACCATACTTTACTGTGGGAATGGTATATTTTTCACCATGGGCCTTGTTTAGTGCTCTCCTAACATGTTTCAAGGTGTTGTTTCACTATCATAATGGCTTCTCTGTAACAACTTGACCATGCAGCTCATTGTTGTTTAAGTACCTCCTTATTGTGCTCCTTGAAACGACCACACCATCTTTTTCCGGAGCATCCTGTATTTGTTTTAAAGTAGCTTGTGAATCTTTTTTTTTTTTTTTATGTGTGTGTGTCCCGAACAATTTTGCTGCCAGTTTGGGCTGAAATCTTTCTTGGCCTACCTGACCTCTCTTTTATGTCCCTTCCTATCTTTAAGAAGTTCAACTACCTTGTTACCAAGGTCCTTAGACAGTTTTTTTTCCGCTCCCCATGGCTCTGTGTCTAGCCAGATCTGTGCATCCACTGTAACAAACTCAATGACTATACACAGACACTGTGGTATAGGCTCAGTGTACAGCATAAATTGCTCAACTGTAGTACGAGCACAGTGTTCTCCATACTTTGCTAAACTGTAGTATAACCACTGTCTCCCTCATACATGACTCAACTGTGGTGAAAGCACTGAGTCCCATGTACATTACTAAACTGTGGCAGGAGCACAGTATCCTACAGTTCTGGTTATCATTATTGGCATCCATGAAATTTAAGTTCATCATGTTGAATATCTCCTAAAAAATTGATTTTGTTAAACACCCTTGGTCTGCGGAGACATGTTCAGTACAGAACAGTAAATGATCATTTTTGTTTTAATGGGAGGAAAAAAAAAACTATAAGAACTTAAAGATTGTCATGGATCTGGTATTGGAACCCTTCAAATCACTGTGAAAAAAAAAAGTTACATTTGACTCACTTGTGATAAATTAGAAATTTGCCTTACCTGTGATAAATTGTCAGTGCCCACATGACTTGAATTAGCCACTGAATGATGACTTTAATGCTTACAAAAGCCACTTACTCCCTGTTCCTTTTTACCCCTCAGCCCTGACTAAGGGGCAGAGGAGTATTGTCGTCCCCTTCGCAGAGGGGTGGGCGGATGGGCGTCTGGACGTCCAGCCATTGTCTAAGCCATTTCTCTGTAACCGCTTGGGCTAGGAACTTCATTTTGTGTATGTGGATTCGCCTTGGTGGGTAGCCGTGCCTCGTCGAGGTTTTGTACCCGAATGACCTTTGACCTTTGCTCAGTGACCTTGACTTCAACTAAGTCCCCTTCACCTATCATTCAATATGTCGGGGCTGCCTTCGCTCCCGCGAAGCACATTTTTCACAATGGTGAAGACATGGGAGTTGTCTGAGAGCATCAGAAGTGCTATTATCACCAAACGCAAGACCTCCGAAGGTTTCAAGGCCTTCTTCAAAGACCTTGTTATCCCTTTTTCAACAGTGCGCAATGTTATTAAGAAGTTTGCTAAGCGTGCAACTGTCAAGAACTTCCCTGGACATGGGGGGGGAAGAGGAAAATCGTTGAGAGAAGTCTTCGAAGGCAGGTGCGAACTGTTAAAAAAAAAAAAAAAAAAAAAACACCATGTTGCAAATTCACAGAGCTGCAGGTTGACCTGGAATCTGGAGTCATGGTTTCAATACATATCATTCGCCACGCAGTAAACCAGGAAGGGCTTAATGGGCGAAGGCCAAGGAGGACCCCACTGCTGAAAAAAAGATATAAAAAGGAAGGAATAATCTTTGCTAAAAAGTACCTGGACAAACAATCCCTCTAGGCAAATGTTCTGTGGACAGACGAAACCAAAATGGAGCTTTTTAGCGATGCACACCAGCGATTCGTTTATAGATGACGAAATGAAGCTCACGAGGAAAAGAATACCTTACATAACAATTTGACAATGCAGCTCATTGTTGTTTCAAGGAGCACAATAAGGAGGTACTTAAACGACCACACCATCTTTTTCCGGAGCATCCTGTTATTTGTCTTAAAGTAGCTTGTGGATCTTTTTTATGTGTCCCGAACAATTTTGCTGGCAAAATGGTTAAGCATGGTGGAGGATCCATCATGTCGTGGGGCTGCTTTGTTGTGTCTGGTACTGAAGGCCTTAACCGTATTGAAGGAATCATAGAGGATTATCTTGCAAATTCAGAGCAAAATGTGTTACCCTGTGTAAGAAAACTAGGTTTGGGGTCAAGATCATGGGTTCTTTAGCATGATAAAGACCCAAAGCACACATGCAAAAACACGTAAGAATGGTTGAAAAGAAAAAAATGGACCTTTCAAAACTGGCCTGCAACAAGTCCTGATCTCAATCCCTCCGAAGATCTTTGGAGAGAGCTGAAATTTGCCACTGGTAAAAGGAATCCTGCAAACATTTAAGAAGTTGAAAAAATTGCGATGGAAGAGTGGGAGAAAACACGAGCTGATGGATGCAAGGAACTTACGGACGGCTACAAGAAAAGTTTGGAGGCAGTCATCATTGCTAAAGGGTGTGCAACCTAATATTGAGGAAGGGTGCCTTTATTACTCTCCAGGTCAGATTTTCTATTTCAAATATGAAATTACTACATGTAAGTTGAAAAATAATGTTTCTTCTTAAAATACTTTGGACATCCATGTAAAATATGCAGGTACAAATTTGGTACATTCACATTTATTTCTGAAAATCGTCCACATGATTTACTTAGATTTCATGGGTGCCAATAATGGGGACCAGAACTGCGCATACGGCACTGCGCGAGGCTTAGGCACATTTGAAACAATTACGTAGGGCAAATATGCTTGTAAAAATAATGGAACTAAAAGTTTCTAATAACTGAGAAATAATTTCCCAGAGCTGTGAATTGTGAAAAACTACACTAAATCAATGTTTTTTGTGAGTACCCTTTGAATAAAAGTTATGGACTCTGTAATTGTGCCATAATTTTATTCGAACTTGCTCTAAGCTGTATGGAAAGCTTATCTCCATTCGCCTGCAGACTGACTAACGTGCATCTATCCCTCCAAGCAATTGCACAGAGCCATGATGATGTTGACATCAGGGCTGTGTCAAGACTATATCATTTGTATGAACTACCAATGTAGAAAATGAAAAATAACTTCTAAAGCAGGGGTGTATAACAGGCCACATATTCGCAACGAATTGTTTGGTACAGGACGTACGATTCGGTCTGTGTATGTACTGAAATAGTCCAGCTTTAAACACGTGACGCGAGTCGGAACTATGCCTGAAAATTCACTTCTCCGAGTTCCCGGTTACAGCCTATGGCAAGCCGTTTTAACATCTAATCAGTAGCAGTCATAGCAATTAGATATCAACAATTGCTTTTGGACTAGCGAGAATTTGCGGACTGCCAACAATGCCATTCAGAAGCAATGAAGCGCCAGTGATGTCTCGGTTGTCAACTTGGCCACCAGGGAATCTCGTTGCACATGCAGAATCATTTCCCTGATCCCCTGGAGGTTGTCATTGAATTCATTTGTTGCCTCTGCCGAAAGTTGTTCAGCAATTCGCTTCAAGTTGACAAACGAGACATCAATGGCAAGTAGTTCCATCTGATTGCATATTCCTAGTGTGTATGCCCGTTCAATAGCAAGTCATTTCCTTTGGATTTTTAGCTCTCCTGGACCAAAGGTCCAGTGTTCTCATGCCATGGCCTGGTTGTCTGTTGTTTGTCGTCTGTAAACATCCTCTCTGAAACCACTACACCTATGAAGCTGCAAATTGTCATGCATGTTCCTACCAATCAGGATATCAAACTTAATATAAAACTGAATGATGAATTCAAACTGAGTGAATATTTCCAAAAAAACAATAAAGTTAATCAGTTTGAACATTAAATATCTTGTCTTTGTTGTGCACTCAATTGAATAGGTCGAAAAGGATTTGCAAATCATTGTATTCTGTTTTCATTAATGTTTTACATTATTACATTACATAAATTGTAAAATTTCTCAGTTTCAACATTTGCTATGTTACCTCTGTTCTATTGTGAATAAAATACTAGCTGGTGTGATTTGAAAGTCATTGTGTTTTGATTTTATTCACAATTTAAACTTTGTCCCAACTATTTCGGAATTGGGGTTGTACGTTAAATTGGCTTTCTTCTTTTGGATTTTGGCGTAACAGCGTAAGTTACGCTGTTCCTGAGCTAGGCTGCAGTAAATCAGTAAATATACTGTATATCAGAAAAATAAATGAAACGGCTCTCTGATGATGTTCAGTCAAATGTTTTGCGGGTTTAGTGGTAAGAGCCGTGGCACTATAATGAGAAAGTTCTATGTATGTGTACAGAAATTGTTAGCACCTCTCCCACCGGAAATGTTCCAATACAAAGAGCTGGGACCGGGGAAACCAATAAAAGAATGGATGAAGAATGAAGTAGACAAATTAATTATTCATGCACGATTTCTTCTCTTTTTTCTTTCTCAAAGAGTAAGATCACTTCCCGACCCTGGATCCAATACTATTTGAACTAATTTACTGCAGTCTAGCTCTGGAATAGCACAACTTGTGCTTTTACACCAATGTCCAAAAGAAGATGGTCAATTTAACGTATTTGACGTATTTGTCAATTTCATCATACCATACATCAATGTCCATTGGATTTCCCATCGAAGAAGGTTGAGCTAGTCGATAGGACTTCGTTCAAATGTTTATATGTCAATGACGATTGCGTGGTTAAAATCTTGTCTTACACACCAACTGTCAACCTTGTCATTTTCGAACTCGAAAAATATGCTAATTTCGCATATTTGCTTGCGGGGTGTATTTCACGCTTTAATTTTTCGATAAACTGAGTCCTCCTTAGGGTAGCAATGCATATTGGTATTTACCAAGTGTCCATACAATATAACGGCAGCAACTGTTTTGGAATACCGTATCTGTTAGATGAGAAGAGCGCATTGCAAAATCCTTAAAAAAATTAAGTGAAAATTTATCTCCCATTTACAACAATTTTTAAATTGGATATGAAATATTCCTCAGTGCTTCTGATGGTGAAGCCTAAAAGCGAGCAAGGCATAGATGACGTAGAAAAAAATCTTGAGATTCTCACTGATGCGCAAGCAGACACTGGTGTTATGACTTAAAAATCACAAGAACGAAAACCAGCAATGACAACTTAGACAAATTTATTCTTCACTGATAAAAAAAAAAACTTCTACAAATAATCCACTGTTTAATCTTATAATAACACTCTAATGCCACTATGTAACTCTGTTGCCAAAACAAAAACTCTGCCTCTACTCACCAAAATCACAGCATTTACAGCGCCCTCCATAATTATTTGCACCCCTGGTTAAGATGTGTTCTTTAGCTTCTAATAAATTCAGTTTTTTTCTAAATAATATAGGACCACAATGAAAAAAAGAGGAAAACCCAACCTTTAATTCATGTGCATTTATTCAGTGGGAAAAAAATCCCACATTAAGAAATCATTCTTTTACATCAAATCATGTGTGCCACAATTATTAGCACCCCTGATGTTAATACTTTGTACAACCCCCTTTTGCCAACAAAACAGCACCTAATCTTCTCCTATAATGTTTCACAAGATGGGAGAATACAGAAAGAGGGATCTTCGACCATTCCTCTTTGCACAATCTCTCTAAATCATCCAGCGACCTGGGTCCTCTCCTCTGCACTCTCCTCTTCAGCTCACTCCACAGGTTTTCAATGGTGTTGAGGTCTGGGGACTGAGATGGCCATGGGAGGAGCTTGATTCTGTGTCTGGTGAACCATTTCTGTGTAGATTTGGCCACATGTTTAGGGTCATTAGGGTCATCTTGCTGAAAGACCCAGTGACGACCCATCTTCAGCTTTCGGGCATAGGCCACCAGATTTTGATTTAAAATGTCCTGGTATTTCAAAGCGTTCATGATGCCATGCACCCAAACAAGGTTCCCAGGGCCTCTGGAAGAGAAAAAGGCCCACAGCATCACCGATCCTCCCCCATACTTCACAGTGGGCATGAGGTGCTTTTCTACATACTCATCTTTTGTGTTCCGCCAGACCCACTTAGAGTGTTTGTTGCCAAAAAGCTCTATCTTGGTCTCATCTGACCAAAGCACATGGTCCCAGTTGAAGTCCCAGTACCGCTTAGCGAACTCCAGGTGTTTGCGTTTATGATTGTGAGTGAGAAAAGGTTTTTTCCGTGCATGCCTCCCAAACGGCTTGTTGGCATGTAGATAGCGCCTGATGGTTGTTTTGGAGACTTTGTGACCCCAAGATGCTACCATTTGTTGCAATTCTTTAACAGTGAGCTTTGGAGAACTTTTTATTTCTCTTACCATCCTCCTCACTGTGCGTGGTGGCAAAATAACCTTGCGTCCTGGTCCAGGCTTGTTTACCACTGTTCCAGTTGTTTTAAACTTCTTAATGATTCCTCTGACAGTAGATATGGGCAGGTGCAGGCGAGTGGCTATTTTCTTGTAGCCATTGCCTGACTTGTGAAGGTCTACACACATCTGCCTTACTTGAATGGTGTGTTCCTTTGTCTTTCCAATGTTGAAGATTGGATAGGAGAAATGGCCTCTGTGTCACGTCATATTTATACCCCAGGGAAACAGGAAGTGATGAATTACTAATTCAATGTTCCTAGATACTCTGATCAACTTCGTAAACTACTGTAGAAATGACAGAGATACTTCAATTACATTTATTTCCAAGGAATTGTTAGGGATGCCAATAATTGTGGAACAGGTGATTTTATGAAAAATAATTCATAAGATTTTTTTTCTCTTAAAATTCACTTGAGTTGAAGGTAACATTTTTCTACAATTTTCAGTGTGAGAGTAAACTTCTGCAATAAAAATTGAATTTATTTTAGGGCTTTTAACACATCTTAACCAGGGGTGCCAATAATTATGGATGGCGCTGTATATAGACTAGCAACATTCTGGAAAGATCTACAGGATTCCTGGGTAATCCCGCCCCCTCCAGGCAGGAAGATACCAGAAGCTTCTAGAAAGCACTAGTCTATTTCATCACAAAGAAGTGGTATTGCATCAGATCATGTTTTTCTACAGACATACCACCAGAGGGTGCTAAATGATAACCAAAATAAACAAATTACTGACCAGTCATAATGGGCATTTAAATAGTGTCTAAAAAATCTTCATTTACAAATGATATACAGTGCTGTACAAAAAATACTCATACATAACACCTCCCCTCTTTAAGAAAAGAAAGGTTTGCTAAAAGCTTTCTTTTGTTAAAATTAACAGTTTTATAATCAGTATAATCTTGAAACTTTACACATAAAGTATCATTGATCATTAAAACAATCATATACATAACAACCAGTGCAATTTTCACAATCAAATAGAAAAGTAAAATTACATGCGAGAAAGTGCATCTGGAATAACATTATCTTTTCCCCTGATGTGAGAAATATCTAAATCATACTCTTGCAAAAGTAAACTCCATCTTAGTAATCTTTGATTCTTGTTTTTAATCTTATGCAAGAATGTGAGGGGATTGTGATCACTTAAGACCTTGATGGAAGTAGCTGAACAAGTCAAATAGACTTCAAAATGTTGTAAAGCCAAAACAAGTGCCAAACATTCTTTTTCAATTGTTGAATAGTTTTTCTGATGTTTATCAAACTTTTTGGAAAAGTAACAAACAGGACGATCTACTCCATCAGTGTCTTCTTGCAATAAAACTGCGCCTGCACCAGTATCACTGGCATCAACAGCCACCTTGAACTCCTTTTTGAAATTAGGAGATAAAAGAACTGGTGCATTTTTGAGGATAGCTTTCAGTTGGTCAAATGAATTTTGACCCAAACAAATTTTGCATTTTTCTTCGGTAAATTTGTCAAAGGTTCAGAAATGATGGAGAAATTTTTACAGAACTTTCTGTAGTAGCCAGCCATCCCTAGAAATCTCTTTAGTTGTCTTTTAGTTGTAGGCTCAGGAAATTCAGTGACAACTGTTACTTTTGCATCAATTGGTTTGATTTCTTGTTTAAGGTATTTCTGCCTCTCTGGATTCATTTTGTAAGGATGCTGTGGTCCAACACAGTCGATGATGATTCGACTGAAAGGTTCTTCGAAAGCAGGAATGGGCTTAAGTCGAGCCTTTGGAATATTCTGGTTCGGCTTCCCAACCATTTGACAAGTATGACAGGATTTGCAGTACTCCTGTACATCGAACCTCATGGAAGGCCAGATAAAATGGTTCCTGACACATTGAAGGGTCTTCTTGATACCCAAATGACCTGACATAGGATTGTCATGGGCCAGACTAAGAGTTTCTTGACGATAAGACTTTGGAAGAACAATTTGATGGGTGATCATCCACTCTTCATCTGCAGAAACATCAGGTGGATGCCACTTTCTCATAAGCACACCATTTTTGTAGTAAAAACAGACAGGAACTTGAGTAGCCTCTTGTTCACTTGCAGCCTGTGGTAGAAGATGTGCTAGATCACGAGCTTGTTGTTGCTCCTGAGTAAGTTGTTTCCGAGACAGAATGTCATTAGAATGACCTGACAAGAACAAGTCTGAAGATTTCCCCGACATCTCAGGACTGGAAGGTTCCTGATGAAAAGACTGCCCAATGAAGGTGTCAGCCAGGTTGAAGTCCAGGTCAGCATCATGTTGAATAGCCTTTTTGGCCATAGAACGAGTAACTGCACATGAAGGATAGAGGTCTGGAATTTCCTCCTCTACAGATTCAGATTCTTGATCAATCAAAGGAGTGCAGTTACAACAGGGTAGGGCACAACCTTATCCCCAGCAAGATCATTACCAAGAAGCAAATGAACACCTTTGAAAGGAAGAGAAGACCTAAAACCAACAGTTACAGGCCCAGAGACCAAGTCTGATTTGAGATGAACATTATGGAGAGGTACACTTGTAAAACCACATTCTACTCCTTGAATAAGGACATTAGCCTGAGTAGACAATTTGTCCGAAAAAGGCAGAATATCTGCAAGAATAAGAGATTGGGAAGACGCAGTATCCCTTAGAATTCGAACAGGAGCAGATGAGGAAAAATCATGCAAAAGTGAGACAAAACCATCGGTGATGAATGGCTCAAAACCCTCCATAACAGAATCAGACACAGAAGGTAGAAGATCAGGCGAACTGACCTTTGATACAAGAGATTGTCTCTTAGTGAAAGCAGTTGGCTTGGTTTCTTCTCGTTGTTTTTCTTTTTTTCATGAGAGCATAACACTCAGAAATAAGGTGACCTTGCTTTTTGCAGTATTGGCAAGACACAAAAGGTAAAGAATCAGAGGATTGCTTCTCACTGGAAGGTTTCCGCTCAGAAGTGGCCTTGGAATCATTAAAAGTGTTATTAGAAGAAGTCTTGGACTGAGACTTGCCTTGAAATTTAGAAAAAGTGGATTTTTGGACAAAAGAAGACTTATGAGTTAATGCATAACTATCAGCCAGGGTGGAAACATCTTGCAAAGTAATAGCTTGTTTCTCCTCAAGGAAAGTCTTGATATCAGGCTGGATACACCTTTTGAATTCCTCAACCAGAATAAGTTGCCTCATTCTGTCATAATCTTTCTCAACTTTCATGGAATTACACCACTGATCAACAACTGTTCCTTCAACCTGCCAAATTCAACATGAGTTTGACTGGCTTCCTTGCGAGAATTCCTAAATTTTTGCCTGTAAGCCTCGGGGACCAATTCATAGCCCTTCAGAATGGCAGATTTGACAAAATCATAATCAAAACACTGTTGGACAGATAACTGGTTATAGATTTTCCTAGCTTTACCAGTAAGAACGCTTTGTAACATCATTGTCCAATGCTCTTTTGGCCATTTCAAATTTTCAGCAATTTTTTCAAAATGGGTAAAGTATTGGTCAACATCATTTTCTAGGAAGGGAGGAACAAGTCTGATGTGTTTAACCACATCAAAATGATCAGAAAGTCCAAAAGATTTTGGTACAGTACCTGCTTCTATTTTCTTCATTTCCAGTTCAAACTGCATCCTTTTTTCTTCTAGTTCTAGTTGTTTCTCTAACCTTTTTTCTTCCAGTTCTTTCTCCTTCTCCAACCTTCTTTCTTCCAGTTCTCTCTCCTTCTCCAACCTTCTTTCTTCCAGTTCTCTCTCCTTCTCCAACCCTCTTTCTTCCAGTTCTAGTTGTTTTTGGCAAAGCTGAATCTCAAGTCTTTGCAGCTCTGTTGCAGACACCTCCACATCTTTAATCAATTCTGCTGCTTCTTCCCCAAAGATATCTTCATCGATGAAATGTTGCACCAAAATGTTGAATATTTCTTGTTTCTTCATTGATGATTTCACATCAGATAATCCAAGGGTTGAGGCTATTTGTAGCAAGTCCTTCTTCTTAGCCAGCACAATTGATTCCTGGGTTGGAGTTTTCAAAAAATTTTCAACATCAAAAGTCATGATTGCTGGTTTTTCAAATAGTCACAAGATATAAAAATGATAGATCAGCTTAAATCTTTGGTGAATCCAATCGTTGATCCAATGAATGGTTTATCTCGGTGGAACCTCCAATTTGTTATGACTTAAAAATCACAACAAAGAAAACCAGCAATGACAGCTTAAACAAATTTATTCTTCACCGATTAAAAAAAAAAACTTCTACAAATAATCCACTGTTTAATCTTATAATAACACTCTAATGCCACTATGTAACTGTGTTGCCAAAACAAAAACTCTGCCTCTACTGATCAAAATCACAGCATTTATATAGACTAGCAACATTCTGGAAAGATCTACAGGATTCCTGGGTAATCCCGCCCCCTCCAGGCAGGAAGATGCCAGAAGCTTCTAGAAAGCACTAGTCTATTTCATCACAAAGAAGTGGTATTGCATCAGATCATGTTTTTCTACAGACATACCACCAGAGGGTGCTAAATGATAACCAAAATAAACAAATCACTGACCAGTCATAATGGGCATTTAAATAGTGTCTAACAAATCTCCATTAACAAATGATATACAGTGCTGTACACAAAATACTCATACATAACACTAGCCTCTATACATTGGACCCGGAGCAAGCAAAATAGCAAAATGGGCATGGTCTGCAAATTTCAATCATGCATATCTTGAAAGCTATTTCACCGTTGTTTCTGAAATTTTGGTATATCACTATTGGTCCTAAGGGCTATTCGGAAAATAAATTTCATGCAAATCGGAGGGGGTCGGGGGGGAGCTTTGTTCAGTCTTGCGTGGAATGACCCAGTGCGCCTTGTATAGTACTCACCTGTGCTATGAGCACGGTGTCTGGCAAACATTAGAAATTACTTAACTGTGGTGTGAGCACAGTGTTCCACATGCACTACTCAACTGTGGTACAAGCAGTGCCCCATCTTCATTTCTCAACTGTGGTACAAACACAATGTCCTGTATATATCACTTACCTGTGGTTCAAGCACAATGGCCCACATTCATTTCTCAACTGTGGTACAAGCACAGCGTCCCATATACATTACTCATTTGTGGCATGAGTAGATTGTCCCACATACATAAGTCAGCTGTGCTACGAGCACAATCTCTCACTAACATTGCTGAAGTGTGTTATGATCGCAGTGCCTTGCATATATTCCTCAGTTGTGATACAAGCACAATTTCCTTTATACATCACTTTACTGTGATTCAAGCCCGGTAGTCCACATTCATTTCTCAACTGCTTTAGCCCCCAACAGCTGTTTGTTGCCTTGTAGGCTTGGAGAATGAGGGTTCGAGCGATGAGGACGAGGACATTGGGCAGCCATTCGCCTCATCATTGCACTACTGGGTGAGGAGCCCCTTCCAGCTGAGAGAGCGAACCAGGTTGACGCGGACCAGTGTGGCCTCTGGAAGGAGCAGAGCAGGTACGGCCAGGGCAGAGGCCTGTGCAATAGATGGTAACACATTAGGAGCAGAGGGGGAAGGCTAGGGCAGGCAGTAGTACATTTTTACAATCAAAGCGGATT
Organism: Gymnothorax javanicus; assembly: GCA_029692085.1. Lineage (NCBI taxonomy): Eukaryota > Metazoa > Chordata > Actinopteri > Anguilliformes > Muraenidae > Gymnothorax > Gymnothorax javanicus. Next base: position 103,660,315 of record CM056195.1, read on the forward strand.
CGGCCAGGGACCTGCACAGCAGTGGGTAATGCATCATTAGGAGAAGAGCAGGTACAGCCAGGGCAAAGAACTGTATTTAGCTGGTAATAAAACACTCACAGGAGCAGAGCAGGAATGGCCAGGACATGGAACTACACAGTTGATGATAAAAGCACCAGCAAGAAAACTGTGGGTACAGCCAGGGCATGGAGTTGTACATTTGGTAATAAAACACTACAATAGTGCTCTACAGAGCGAGTATTTCAATTCCATATACGACTAAAAATTACCGCGTGCAAGTAAAAAATAATTTTAGTCATACGAGGTGCGAGTGACCTCTGCCACAGATCAGAACTCATAAATTACTTGATAACTTGTGACTCATGCCATGAAAATTAAAACTACAAATCCCTCATGTATGCTACTCATATAAGTGAGATGGAATATTTAATTTTGCCATGATTAGCTGGTTACAATATGGGTTGTGTGTCATTCCACAAAGATTGCACGGCAAAGTGTGGCTGAGATAACAGTGGTTGCAGTGTCGCTCGATTCCTTTCCAGATGCATTACGTAAAATATTTAAAAAGGTCTACGTCCAGGAGAGCAAAACAATATTGCCTGAGAGGGTCCCACCTAAAAGAAAAGTAAAAGAGGCATGGAAAGCAAAACCATGGACAAACTGTCCAAATTCCAAACTTGTGCCTTCAGTACATTGCAGTTAAGTTTGTTTTTTATCGGGAGATTTGGATTCCGGCAGAATGAAACCTCAAATACTTGAGAATTCTGAATGAGGGTGCAACAGGCAACCCTTTACTGCCTTTGTTTTATAGGGGACCACCTAATATGTTAATTTTTTTCTTGTTAGAATATTCTTGGATGTTCAAAAGGGATACTTTTATTTTTTACCAAAAAAAAAAAAAAAACATAAAAATGACATGACTGTGGCATTTGATTCCTGTCTTTCAAAACCCTCTGAAAAATGGCCTGTTCTTAGTGGGTGTCCCCTCTATTGAATGAGCTTTGTTCTGATTGGCCAGCTAACAGAGCCACCACGTCAACAGAGAGTGATGATTTTATAATCACCCTGCTATTGGCAAGTCTCTTTGTACGGATGACTGAATAAGTAGCTAGCTAGCCATCCGTTATCTTCACAATGGGCATGGAAAGGTAGCCAGCGTTTGCCGGCTAAGGGCTAAGCACGCATGGACATTACATTCACAGAATTGCAGCATGCAGACACCATAATGGTTTTACTACACATGTTATTCAATCTCTCACGTTAAGAATGATCCGTAGCTAGCTTTTATATATTAGCAAACTTTCCATGTACTGTGGTAACTGCTCCATTAAAACCGGACTGAATTCATGTAAAAATGGTCACCAATTCTATCTGATCCTCTGAACGTGTCCTCTGAACATTGCTTCTGACTGAATTAGCTACGGTTTCTAAATTCACGGACAATTTAGTAGCTGGCTATATCTCTAGCCAGCTAGCTAATAAGCCACACAATGACTATACTATAAACACCTCTCTTTCTAACAGCAGACTCTCCTTGCAAATAAATCAAAACCACCGCTTCTTTATATCTTCCAAAAAATCATGATAGGTCCCCTTTGATATTAATTTTTTCTGCCTGTCCTGTGTTGTACTGATCCAGGTTAGAGTTATAAAGCAGTCAGACAAAAAAGTGCATAGCACACACAGTCTTTGGCTAGTTGACAGCTTTTCCTGATTGAAGCTGGGATGTTGCCGTAAAAAATAAGCCATTTGTGGTGATATTCAGATGAGGGGCAGAACAGTTCTCATGCGTGTGTCATAGGAAGGGGAGCCAAATCTGAATCCCATGCTGCCTGCCATGTTTTATAAAAAAAAAAAAATAGGCAGCCCACAAAAAAATGACTGGATCTTATTACATCACTGTTAATGGGTTGGTAAGCACTCCAGATGCCGAAATGAATGTGCACGAAAAAACTGAAGTGAGTTTTTCATAGTATGTCCCCTTTAATTAACACCACAGCCACAAAATTCATATGTTTCATGCAAATTCAAAATGGAAAATTCTCCATTTCTCATGTTCTGAGATACAGGGAACCATATACAAATTTTGCAAAAATGTATTTCTCAAAAAATCTGTAATACCTGTACGAAGATGAGGTATATGGAAGTAAATACAACTTGACTAGACATCCGAAGCCCCTACGACAGTTTTCACAGTGGAAAGAAGTTTTGGTTACAAGATAAGTCGGAAGAGCTTTAAAACCACAATTGTATTTCAATTTCATGGCTGAGAAAAAATACGGATACTTGTAAATCAAGTATATCAATCAGTATAAATTTCCTTTTTTTAATACCCCCGACGGCGAAATGTCGGGGGTATATAGCTATATACCAAGAACAGGGAGAGGTGCAGTGCAAAGTGTCGGCCATCTGGGATGATTTCTCACAAAAATATCGCCGTTTTCCTGTTTTTGCACTTAAGAGATTTTCAAGTGGGTTCAATGTCAATTTGTCAGATCGATGTCGCAAATATTATACATTGGATTCTTTTCAAATTTGCCACACGTAGTTTCTAACATATGGAGAGGTGCAGTGCTAAGTGCAGTAGATATGTTGTTATTTTTGTCAAAATTGATTTTCGGAACGTGATCATTTCTATAATCACCAACGGAAAAAGCATGACTGGGGACGTAGGGGTCATCAGTAAGCTCTGCTTACTTTTTCACTTGTTTTCGCCAAAATGTTACAATCGTTCTCAACTGTAAGAAAGAGAGCACATTTGCCAAATTATGACTGTTCTAGTATGGTACTCCAGAATATCTGTAGTCAGGCAACATGCCAGCACAACACAGAAACACCCCAGCAAGGTCTAGAGCCCAGAACCCTCAAACTACAAGGAGTCAATGCTTTTTACAGCACTTCCATACCACCCAATTCAGGATTTGTGGTTTTTGTTTTAATCTGTTATTCATGTTTACGAATTGCTTAGCATTAGCTTTAAAGTCCTGAAAAAATTATGTTGGCTGCGGCCCAAAATTTTTTGATAATGCCTCTAAATCTGTTTACCTTGGCGACTTTGTGCTCCATGCGCTCCAAAAATTCTTTGTATGCTCCTAACTTCATCATAGGAGCACGTGCTCCTTGGAAAGAATGTTACCATAGAGCCCTGCATTAGGAACAGAGCCTGTATGGCCAGCGCAGGGGAACTGTAAAGTGGATAATCATGCACCTGCAGGAACAGAGTGGGTACGGTCGGGGCACAGAACTGTACAGCCAATAATAATACACCGGCAGGAACAAGAACATTGCAGGTATAGCGAGGGCATGGAAATGTATGTTGGGTTATAGCAATGGACAGTATATGAAGATGGAGGACGCGTCTCCACTTCCTAGCGCTTACAAAAATGGAGCCAGGAGTCTGCGCAGTAGTGATCAGGGGGTTGAACTGCGGTATCAAGGTTCCGGTAAATGCTGGGTGATATACACAGCCAATAGACCAATTCTACTATGAGTAAAAGCTTGTTAAAGAGTTTGACAGATCAAATCTTTTCCCAGTACAGTCGTATGACGTTAAAATACATTTGCTGCTGTCCTGGTCTCTGGCAGTTTGTTGCTTAGCCGATGTCCGATACTAGCTAACTAGCTAACACATTGTCCATGGATAAGTAGCTAACTGGTTATATCTTACAAACCTACTTAAGAACTCGAGCCTGCTTACCTTTGAAAATAAGGTAAATAGAGTCTATGAGTGAATAGACTCTGCACTATCATGGGTTATAACGTTAGTTCTAACTAGCTTGCGACCTGGCTAAGGGTGAATCTCGATTTACTAACTTTGGTTAGGTAGCTAGCTAGGTATCAGTTTTTTGGTTCACTTATGCTAGCATTGAAAATTGAGTAAAGACTATTTTACAATCAATGTTCATTGGACTTGCAAATCACTACAGGTTATATTCTGTTGTACTGGGACTTAGCAACCTATGCATGTGTAATGTTGACGTTATATCTCTTCTCGATAGTCACACTCCAGCTCCATAGAATTCCTGGAAGTAAATCAAGAAGCTGTCAATCAAAGCTGTCAATCATTACTTAATACCCCCTTTTTATTGTTTTATATAACTCAACAAAAATTATCAAAAAAAAGAACAAGTAAAAGTATGTCATCATGATAAGAACTACTTACTAAAATGACACAGACCATCTTCGAAAAAATTTACTTGACATATACTTAAATATTTTAGTGAGGTCGATGTCCCATCCACTAACATGGAGGAGGCAGACTTATAATTTGCACTGCAGCCAGCCACTGGATGGCGATCAAGATGTTTTGGCCTCACTTTTGGGAAGCTGTTAGGTTGTCCATTTTTATATACAGTCAATGGTAATAACACACCAACAGGAACAGAGCATCTTTGAAATTTATCTTTGATCAGGTTTTTTTAGTTGGCCTCAAGAAAGCTTGTACATTGGGCTTTTAGGGCTTGAAAAAAGCTTAAAAATGACACCAGAATCCGCTCTCTCGGTGCTATACTTTCAGGGATATAGTTGTAAAAATTTACAAGGTATCGCTAATTAGCTCCAAGTTCATTTGCACGTATCTCCCAAATTAAGAGGCTTCAAGCAAAAATTTTTCCAGTTTCGACGTTACTCATGGTCTCAATTGTTTTCCATAATTTGAAAAAAGTGAGATGCTGAGGAAAATTTTTGGTTGATTTGACATGGAATGGGTTTCTGGACTGCTACATACCAAAGGGCATACGTATGCTGATGAAAATGTAGTAGTGCCCACTTCCAAGTGGTGCAAAATGAATGTTAAAATTCAGAACTGTGGATTTTTAGTAAAATAAGCTTTTATTTTGTTTATTGAAATCCGCTGTTTGGGTATTTTCGATTAATTTGGAGAGACAGGGTATAGTGCTCATATTTGGCTGAGTAGATGGTTCTCTGTAAGTTCTGATCACATCCTCAGATTTTGCAGACAAAAGTGTCTTGTCCAATGCAGGGACGTGGGCTCATGTGAATGGAGACGCTGGCAGATCTCGTCGGCTGAGAAGGCAGAGAAGAAGCTCAGGTGAAAAGCAGTCATACCAGTCTGGTCAGGAGGAGTTGGATGAGGAAAGCATGGGTTGCAGGCCCCTGATGAGGAGGACGGCAGCAGCAGCTGTAAGCAAGATGAAGCTGATGGAAAACGCTGAAGAAGAGGAGGGACCTCCGTCTGAGGAGGAAGGCAGGAGAAAAGTTTCTGGCCGGCAGGTTTCCCAGCGGAATGCAAGGCGTGTGGCAGTGATCCAGAGCAGCTCGGATTCTGAGGAGCAGCCATCCCTTAAGATCACTAGGAAAGGTCAGCAATAAGCCTGTCTATAATTGCATGCGTATTACTGTCGAAAGACAAACCCAAAATTAATTTTCATGCTGAATAAATTCACTTTGTACCACAGGAAACATGCATTGGTTGTTGAGCTCGTATTGTTTTTTGAGATATTATTTTCCTGGAGATCGTTTTCCAGTTCAGTTACTTTTCATGGTATGAGTGGAAGTAACTAAACTCAATTGTAAATCAATTTATGGGGAACCCCTTAATGAAATGATAATACATAAACCTCTTTAGCCTTCAAGAAAAGAAAGCTGTCATCCGTTGGGTCAGAGGAAAGCACAGATTGCGGAGAGAAGCCTCAAAACAGGGAAGCAGCCGGTTCGATTACCAAAAGGGTGACCAGACGAGCAGCTATGGAGGAGAAAAACGGTAATGACCGTCCTGTTCAAGAGGGCTTATGAACTGTTTTAGAACATTCTACTTAACTCTCTGACATGTATCTGCTGTCTGCCAGAATATAGACAGTCTCTCATAAAAGCAATTTGAGTGCACTAGATGAAGACATACACTTAGCAAATTTTTCTCTAATTGTCATTTATTTGGAATACCTGGATTATTTGTAATTCCATGCTTTGCCTGATGGGTCTGGGAAAGCACATTTCAGGCAGTAAGCCATACTTTTTAGGTGGCACCATTAGGAAAAAGAATAGGAGCCCTCTTTCCTGTCACAGTCATGTAGCCAGATCATAGCAAAGAAGGGTGTTCTGAAGACAGGTATGTCAAACTGTAGGAAAATTCTATGGAGGAAAATTCATTGTGTTTTTGCACAGTGTGTTATGCAGAGGGTATATTTTCTTGTCCCTCTAATTTTGGGCATGCCCAAACTTGCGCACATTCCTTTGGTGTGACCATGGGAATATGTAAGTTCACACAAAGAGACGCACTTTCTATTCAATTTATTTGTATAGCGCTTTTCATTGATAGACTGTCACAAAGATGCTTTACAGTGAGAGACTAAATAAATGAAAGGGCAGTGCCCAGCCTATTCCTGTTAGAAGGGTGATTGACATTTTCTTCAAGTGGTGATTTCACTCAAGTTTCGAGTTTGTGTGAGTTTGCAGTGAGGTAACGAGTCAAATTTGACGACTTGTCACATCAGTAATTTTGTGTTGCTCATTTGGAAAATCAGGGCATTGCCTTGTCCTGTGATATAAAGCACATTCAAAACATGACATGATGAAAGGTTCATGATTAGATAATGCCTCAATTATGACATGAAGGATGGTTACGATTTTGGTGTCTGTTAGAGGCTGGCCTCAGTCAGTGTGCAGTAGCTCAAAGTATGGGTTGCAATCAGTCCACAATTGTCTGCCATCTGACTGACTCAGCACCATTGTTCTTGTGGTTCTGTCAAAGACAGACTGTTTTCTGGAAGGCCTTGTGTGACAAATCCACGTCAGGATTGAACAGCAGGTCACAACTGCGGCCCAACTTACTAGGTGGCATTGGTATTGGTAGTGGTGAGGTTACAACGCTATTAATTTTGGTTGCTATGATTGGGTAATTGATAAAATCATTATTTATGGATTTCAATGACATGACCCCATACAAATTTTCCCATGTCTCAATTACTGTCACACTTGGGGCCTACTGTATGAATTGAAAACCCCAAGGAACCCTTACACTGTGTATCAGTTCGTGACCTTGGCTTTGAGCTTTGACCTCTGGATCAAAGCCAAATGATGATCAAGGATTAAAAAAAAATACTAATTTTCATTTCAGTTTGTTCTGAGCAGAAACCCGTTCAGGTGTTCCAAGGCCACTCATCTAATTAATAACGGGTTGGAATGTAAGAATGCCAGAAGAACAGTTAATAACATTCTTTTTAAAAATGACTTGTATAAAATGAGATACAATACTGACCTCCAATTTACACCAGATGTGTGTTTGGTCCATCTGCATTCCGCCACGGCAGCGCAGTTGATCGGTTTCACTTGAATCGATGAGTGTGTTTACACCAGATCTGCTGCGTTGCATTTCTCTTCTGTCCCAGCTCCGGCAAACTGGAGCCCTGCTCAGCAGATAAGCAAGACTTCTATTTTTGCCAGATGCCACAGCACAAACACAACATGTCAGCACAGAGAAGATAGACTGGTACACAGAAACAACATTAAAACTATAGTACGTAACTTTCACATGTCCGTAAATGTCCGTTTCATCCAAGCCACTACTAGAGGAGATGACACAATGCCGATTAAGCTGATCGGCTCCTCTAACATCTCGCTGTATTTCTCAATATTTCTTGTTTTGTATTGCATGTCGACCGGCGACATTCCCGCTCTGGCATGCAGGAAATGACGCGTTTTATTTCAAAACAAGAAGGGAGGGGGAGGAAGCAGAGCGAAGAGTCTCCTAGCAAGAGAGCTTCGGACCCTACGTGACTTGTTTTGTTTAGACCAACGCCGCAGATTTCAAGCCTTCTGAGTTCACAACTCACTTTAATTCGAACGACGTTGGACTTTATGTCGAAAAACTAAATCGGTTAAATATTACGGACTCGGAGATTTATGGAATTATTTGTGAGTACTTGCATTTGCGTAGTTACCACAGAACAGTAGAACAGTGCCGTGACAAACTAAAGAAACTGCGGCTGCGATATTTCAAAGTGGAGGACGCAGTGTGAAAGTCTGGCAGCTCAAGTTATGAGAAAGATAGATTTTCTTGGTATAGGCAGTGGACAGCATAATCAGCCAAAAACGCAAGGGCGAAAGTATTGTGTTTTCAAACCACATCATCTGTTGCGGCTACAGTCATGTATCATTATGATAAACTACCTCCATGATACTAAACAAAACAAGAAAATTTCAGTAGAAATTTTGAATGTGCCTGCTGCTCTACACGTACAGTCTTTGAGGTGCTTGCCAGGGATCTGGAAAGCCGTTGATATGGTGTTCTGGGTGCTCTTTAGGGCGTTGCTAGGCGGTTGCTATGGAGTTCTGGGTGGTTGCCAGGGCATTGCAAGGCAGTTGGTATGGTGTTCCGGGTAGTAACTAGGGCGTTGCTAGGCAGTTGCTATGGTGTTCTGGGCGGTTGGTGCGGTGTTCTGGGTGGTTGCTAGGGCGTTGCTAAGCAGTTGCTATGGTGTTCTGGGTGGTTGCTACAGCATTCCTAGGCGGTTGCTATGGTGTTCCGGGTGGTTGCTAAGGCATTGCTAGGTGGTTGCCATGGTGTTCTTGGTTGTTGCTACGCGTTGCTAGGTGGTTGCAATGGTGTTCCTAATGGTTGCTAGGGCGTTGCTAGGCAGTTACCATGGAGTTCTGGGTGTTGGATAGGACATTCCTAGGCTGTTGCTATGATGTTCTGGGTGGTTGCTAGGGCATTGCTAGGCGGTTGCTATGGCATTCTGGGTAGTTCCCAGGGCGTTGCTAGGCGGTTGCTATGGTGTTCTGGCTGGTTGCTAGGGCATTGCTAGGTGGTTACAATGGTATTCTGGGTGTTTGTTAGGGTGATGCTAGGCGGTTGCTATGGTGTTCTGGGTTGTTGCGAGGGCATTGCTAGGCAGTTGCTATGGTGTTCTGGGTGGTTGCTAGGGCGTTGCTAGGCAGTTGATATGGTATTCTGGGTGATTGCTGGGGCATTACGAAACGGTTGCTATGGTGTTCTGGGTGGTTGCTAGGGCATTGCAAGGCGGTTGCTAGGGTGTTCTGGGTGGTTCCTAGGCAGTTGCTGTGATGTTCTGGGTGGTTGCTAGAGCGTTGCTAGGCGGTTGCTATGGAGTTCTGGGTGGTTGCTAGGGCGTTGCTAGGCGGTTGCTATGGTGTTCTGGGTGCTTGCTAGGATGTTGCTAGGTAGTTGCTATGGTGTTCTGGGTGGTTGCTAGGGCGTTGCTAGGCGGTTGCTATGGAGTTCTGGGTGGTTGCTAGGGCGTTGCTAGGCGGTTGCTATGGTGTTCTGGGTGGTTGCTAGGATGTTGCTAGGTAGTTGCTATGGTGTCCTGGGTGGTTGCTAGGGCATTGCTAGGCGGTTGCTATGGTGTTCTGTATGGTTGCTAGGGCGTTGCTAGGCGGTTGCTCTGGTGTTCTGGGTGGTTGCTAGGGCTTTGCTAGGTGGTTGATATGGTGTTCTGTGTGGTTGCTAGGGTGTTGCTAGGCGGTTGCTATGGTGTTCTGGGTGGTTGCTAGGGCTTTGCTAGGTGGTTGCCATGGTGTTCTGGTTGGTTGCTAGGGCGTTTCTAGGTGGTTGCTATGGTGTTCTGGGTGGTTGCTAGGGCATTGCTAGGCGGTTGCTATGGTGTTCTGGATGGTTTCTAGGGCGTTGCTAGGTGGTTGCTATGATGTTCTGGGTGGTTGCTAGAGCGTTGCTAGGCGGTTGTTATGGTGTTCTGGGTGGTTGCTAGGGCGTTGCTAGGTGGTTGCTATGGTGTTCTGGGTGGTTGCTTGGGCGTTGCTAGGTGGTTATTTTGGTGTTCTGGGTGGTTGCTAGGGTGTTGCTGGGCAGTTGCAATGGTGTTCTGGGTGGTTGCTAGGGCGTTGCTAGGCGGTTGCTATGGTGTTCTGGGTGGTTGCTAGGGCTTTGCTAGGTGGTTGCCATGGTGTTCTGGGTGGTTGCTGGGGCATTTCTAGGAGATTGCTATGGTGTTCTGGGTGGTTGCTAGGGTGTTCTGGGTGGTTGCTAGGTCGTTGCTAGGCAGTTGCTTTGCTGTTCCTAATGGTTGCTTGGGCGTTGCTTGTCAATGTTTGGGTGTTGGAACAGAGTTTCTACATGATTATATGAGTTCACGGTGAGAGAGTGAAGATGAGTGAGTTTGAAGGATTTTCTCATTGACTTCCATTATAACAAGGTTTCAGAAGTCCATGTTTTTCGGAAATTGTGGGAAATCTGTAAGTCAGATCGCTTAGAAAAGTCATAGCACACTCCTCACAAGGGATCCGCACGTTTTCATGTGTAATGTGTGGGGATTGGGTGAAAACTGTGGGATTAACAAACCGTGCGATTATGGAAGAATTTGGAAGAATAATAATAATAATAATAACTACAAAATTCCGGTAGAAATTTTGAATGTGCCTGCTGCTCTACACGTACAGTGTTCGAGGTGCTTGCCAGGGATCTGGTAAGCCGGTGATATGGTGTTGTGGGTGCTCTATAGGGCATTGCTGGGCTGTTGCTATGGAGTTCCAGGTGGTTGCTAGGGCATTGCTAGGCGGTTGCTATAGTGTTCTGGGTGGTTGCTAGGGCGCTGCTAGGCAGTTGCTATGGTGTTCTGGGTGGTTGCTGGGGCGTTGCTAGGCGGTTGCTATGGTGTTCTGTGTGGTTGCTAGGGCATTGCTAGGCGGTTGCCATGGTGTTCTGGGTGGTTGCGAGGACGTTGCTAGGTGGTTGCTAGGTGCTCTGGGTGGTTGCTAAGACGTTGCTAGTTAGTTGCTTTGGTGTTCTGGGTGGTTGCTAGGACGTTGCTAGGCGGTTGCTATGGTGTTCTGGGTGGTTGCTAGGGCGTTGCTAGGTGGTTGCTATGGTGTTCTGGGTGGTTGCTAGGGCGTTTCTAGGTGGTTAATATGGTGTTCTGGGTGGTTGCTAGGGCGTTGCTAGGCAGTTGCTATGGTGTTCTGGGTGGTTACTAGGGCTTTGCTAGGTGGTTGCTATGGTGTTCTGTGTGGTTGCTAGGGCGTTCTGGGTGGTTGCTATGGTGTTCTGGGTGGTTGCTTGGTCATTTCTCAGCGGTTGCTTTGCCGGTCCTAATGGTTGCTTGGGCGTTGCTTGTCAATGTTTGGGAGTTGGAACAGAGTTTCTACGTGAATATATGAGTTCACAGTGAGAGGGTGAAGATGAGTGAATTTGGAGGATTTTCTCATTGACTTCCATTATAACGAGGTTTCAGAAGTCCATGTTTTTCGGGAATTGTGGGAAGTCCATAAGTCGGATCACTTAGAAAAGTCAAAGCACACTCCTCACAAGGGAGCCGCACGTTTTCATGTGTAATGTGTGGGGATCGGGTGAAAACTGTGGGAGGAGTAGCGAACCGTGCGATTACGGATGAATATCGAATAATAACTAGAGAAGCAATTTCTGAAGAAATTGCCGGTGTGAATGCTGAAAGCTGAAGCCACACTGCGATGCTGTCCTGAATGCAATAAAGTCTGAATGATTTGAATGTTTGAATGTTTGCTGACACCACACTGAATAGCTGCCATGAAAATATAATAATATTTGAATTATGTAGAATACTTGAATGTTTATTAAAAACCTGAAAGAAAGCTGAACAAAGAAAGAATGAAAGAATGATTGAATGAATGAGTTAAACATGAACCAGCTCAAAGTTTGAATGTATTCACAGTTAAAAAAATGACTGCAGTCTAAAATGTCCAAGATGGACACAGAAAGACAGACACATACACAGACACAGACAGACAGGCAGGCAGAGTGACACACAGAGACAGGCAGACTGACAGACAAACTTTTGGACTGTTCATGATTTCAAAACTTGAGCTGCTTCACATGTTATTGTCTCTGTAAGAGGTTTTTACTGTTGGTGAAATAGGCCCTTTCAGTATTCAAATTTCACTGTGCTGTTACACACAGGCGATTGGCCGAACTGCAGTTGATTCGGCCAATCACCTGTGGGCAACGGCACAGTGAAATTTGAATGACCTATGACTGCAGTCTAAAATGTCCAAGATGGACACAGCAGGACCCAGGCAGGCAGGCAGACTGACAGACAGCCTTTTAGATTGTTCACGATTTCAAACCTTGAGCTGCTTCACAAGTTATTGTCTCTGTATGAGGCTTTAACTGCCAAAGAGCATTTTAGACGTAATCTAATGACCTCAGTATTGATTAGCTGAGTCCCCAGCTGTACGGGTTGCCTGTCATTTATTCATTCACTCATTCATTCTTCATAAATTATCTCTGGCACGATAGGCTATTTGATTTGTTTGTATGATTTTTTTTTTTTTTTTTAACAAGAATAGAACACCGTTAACAAAACATACAATATGAGACAGAGTTGTGAAGGATTGAGAATATTTTAAATATTCATTTGACTAAATTAACCGACTAAATACATATCCGCGTTTGCCAATGCGCTATGCAAGGAGCTACAGGGAGTAGGCGACAGCTCCTGTGGCTAGCAGTGGCGGCCAGTGGACAGAGAGCTGGGGGGGCGATAAACATGTCTTTAAACTGATTATTCTTGAACCGGTTTCAGTCATTTCCCTTGATTAACCCTGTAATGCCCCCTATATCATATATGATACACCAAATTTGAAGGACCATGTCCACCTGGTAAGATGCCACACAACCACGACTGCTCACTGTATCATATCTGATAAACCGTGCTGCCACCTGGAAGGAAGAAGTGAGATTACTGGAGTAGTCTCTCCCCTAGTCACTCACTTCAAGGTAGTAGCTCCCATGTGAATGGGAATTCATGAATTTTCTTGGACTTTTGGCAGTGAAGTTCGGCGTTCCAAGGTAAATATTACACAAAAACTTATTCTTATACATGTTAAGGGATAGCTATAGATAGTAGAGAGCATATAAATAATTTGAAATTTCGAATGTTGAGTTCTGGAGGGGTGCTGATTTCTGGCTGTATCAGATATGATACTCCTGGAATTAGAAGAAGTTCTGTTCAGCAATGTATATTTTGCTGTCACAAAACCTAATGATGAACAGTGGATCTGAATACTACCCTTCAATACTTCAAAAATATTACTGGGTCATATTTTTCCTATAATGAAGTCTGTGTCTGGGTATTATAGGGTTAAAGATACTTTAATTCTCCCATCTCAGGTGTAGCTAATTCACTTCGTTATTCGAAATGCTTAAATTAAGTGAATCCAATATGCCCAGGATATGTAGCATAGTTTGCTGTAACAACAGTCGTCAGAGAATCTCCAAACGACAGTTTAATTCCATCGCGAAAGACTTCGCTACACTGGCAGAATAAATGGTTGGCTTCTTTCAGAAGGGACCACTGGCAGCCTGCATCTAACTCCCAGACTGTGCTGTCAGCGCTTTGTTTTCGGCAAATTGCGTTTGTCCTCAACTTAGCTAATTATTATTTTTTATCCTTGAGCGCTTTGCCAAGAAAACTCTAGGGAAACACTTTAGACGCTCAAATACAGTTAATTAACTTATAGGGAAACCGTCATTGAGTCGCGCTATTAATTGTTCGGTTACTCAAACCAGTTCATCGTATTTTAGGAGACTAAGCAGTAATTAACATTGTTCACTTGCTAGCTAGGTACAATAACGTCACAGAACTTGAATGGGATACAGGTAACTTAGGTGTGCTTACCTGCGAGATAAAATCGCATTCATTTGTTCATGTGATAGCTCTTCCGTTATCTGCACGAATATTCTCGGAGGTTTCGCTTATCTTAATGGTAACGCTGGCAAACAGATGCTGTCGACTTAGCGAGCCTGTATTTGCAATGAGTGAAGACATAACTTTTGCCAATAAACGTTGCATTTGATCAACACTAGTTCTGCTAAGCAGTAATTTAATTTAATGGAGACTGCAAACAGCGGCATATCGCATTCATTAACATATGTTTCTATTTTTAACGTTCCATTTCTAGCTAACGTTTTTTTCCGTTTGATTGATTGACAGAGGGCTATGCCAGTACTTGTCTCCTAGTAACAGTGCTAGGAGCAAACAACCGCCACACACACACAGCCGCCAAGTCACTCAGTCAAAGAAATCCTCGTTAGCGCTCACCTCAAACTCCTGCTTCTCACGCAAAAAATGTTCGTCCTGTCACCAATGTAACCATATCGTTCAAGGCGGGAGACTTTGCTGAGTGTGTGGATGTCTTTTTTATTTCTCTGAGTGATATAATGTTGGATTTACAGCGATCTAAAAACTCTGCCCGTTTGCTGTTCTCCCAAAATTTTTGAGCGAATTTTGAATGGAAGAGATAGAGAAGTTTTACCTGCTTCCTGTCCTTTGACTGTTCCCTGAGCCAAAACCATGTACTTCTCTGCCACAAAAATTATACCGCTGGAACAAGAACAAAATTTCCTACGTTTTTGTGAAATGTCATGAAGAGGGATTCAAATTTGTGGAAGTTACAGCGATTTACAAAGTATATTTTTCAGCTTGTCTGCTCCCAGCTCGCACTCTAAGAATAAAATCAACCACTCTAGCTCCCAAGATTCCACACCATAGACATCCATTATAAAGTCTGAGAAGGGCTCAAAATTTTATGTTTTTTAAACTGCCGGTGTAGAAAAACTAAAAGAGATATTGAAAATATGAATTGGTCACTGAAAGTCGACGGCAATGTGAACGTTTCAGAGTTGGAATGGAGTTTCTACATGATTGTATGAATTCGTGATGTGTGGGTGAAGATGAGTGAGTTTGAATGATTTTCTCATTGACTTCCATTATAACCAATTTTCAGAAAACGGTGAATATTTTTTAAAGTTTGTATGAGATTGAAAAGATGAATCATATGTAAAAAGTCAGGAAAATGTAGAATATTTTCCACTTTGAATGGAGTTCCTAGCTGAAAGTATGACTCGGCAGTTATCGTTTGAAAAAAAGGTGAAGTTTTCTGATTTTTGAAGATTCCGTAATTCATTTTCAATGGGAAAATGGTTTTGTAAAAAATTGGAATATCTGGGAAAATATGAATTTTAGGAATTAGAAAAGACATTCCATGCAAGTACTAATTGAGCTGAATGTTTTGACTTGGAATGGCTTGAATCGGTTGAAGTTTGTGGAAGTAGTAGAGTTTCACAGTTTTCATTGAATGGGATTTAATAGGAATCGGAAGTTTACCGTTGAATTCTGGGAAAATTATGAATGTTACGAAAAATCGGAAGAATGACCCGGAACGTCCTTATGAAGCTGAATCATGTGAATTTTGAATTTTTTCAATTGGTTGAAGTATGCTGAAGATAAGCTGAGCCAAAAAACCCGGCGGAATAATAATAATAATAAAAATAAAGAATTTTGGTAACAGAAGAACATAGGGTTTGAATGCTGCTTGCAGCATTCACACCCAACTAGAGAATGTAATTCCAGGGAATTACGAGTGCATGAAAATGCAAACTGTAGTTGCTTAAGGTGAAATGTGGGCAGAGGAAACAAGTTGGCGGGAGTCATTGTTGATGACAACGGGCTGCTTTAATGGCTGAACAGTTGAAAAGTTGAGTAGTTTAAATAGTTAAATTATTTAATTGTGATTTAGTGCAGTGAGGACTTTTATTTTGAAACAGTTGTGGACAGAGGAAACAGTTGGAGGGAGTCATAGTTGATGACAACTGACAGTTGCAATGGATGAACAGTTAAATAGTTGAGTAGTTAAAAAAGTGATATTACTTGACAGTGAATTATTTCAGTGAGGACTTTTATTTTTCAAACAGTTGTGGACAGAGGAAACAGTTGGTGGGAGTCATAATTGATGATAACTGGCAGTTGAAATGGCTGAACTGTTGAACAGTTGAGTAGTTTAAATAGTTAAATTATTTGATTGTGATTTATTGTAATGAGGACTTTTATTTTAAAACAGTTGTGGACAGGTGACACAGTTGGCAGGAGTCATAGTTGATGACAATTCACTGTTGGAATGCCCGAACAGTTAAATAGTTGAGTAGTTTAAATAGTTAAATTAGTTAACAGTGAATTATTTCAGTGATGACTTTTATTTTGAAACAGTTTTGAACAGAGGAAACAGTTGGCGGCAGTCATAGTTCATGACAACCGGCAGTTGGATTGGCTGAACGGTTGAAAAGTTGAGTAGTTTAAATAGTTAAATTATTTAATAGTGAATTATTGCAGTGAGGACTTTCATTTTGAAACAGTTTTGGACAGAGGAAACAGATGGCGGGGGTCGTAGTTGATGACAATGGGCAGTTGGAATGGTTGAACAGTTGGATGGTTGAGTAGTTTAAATAGTTAAATTATTTAATTGTGATTAATTGTAGTGAGTACTTTTATTTTGAAACAGTTGACGGGAGTCATAGTTGATGACAACTGACAGTTGGATTGGCTGAACAGTTAAATAGTTGAGTAGTTCAGATAAATTATTTAACAGTGAATTATTTCAGTGAGGACTTTTATTTTGAAACAGTTTTGGACAGAGGACACAGTTGACAGGAGTCATAGTTGATGACAAATGGCAGTTGGAATGGCTGAACAGTTAAATAGTTGAGTTGTTTAAATAGTTAAATTATTTAACAGTGTATTATTTCAGGGAGAACTTTTATTTTGAAACAGTTTTGGACAGAGGAAACAGTTGGCGGGAGTCATAGTTGATGACAATGGGCAGTTGGAATGGCTGAACGGTTGAACAGTTGAGAAGTTAAATAGTTAAATTATTTAACAGTGAATTATTTCACTGAGGACTTTTATTTTGAAACAGTTTTGGACAGGTGAAACAGTTGGCAGGAGTCATAGTTGATGACAACTGACAGTTGGAATGGCTGAACAGTTAAATATTTGAGTAGTTTAAATAATTAAATTATTTAAGATTATTATTTATTTATTAAAATTATTTATTTTCTTGTTGTGAGGACTTTTATTTTGAAACAGTTGTAGGCAGAGGAAACAGTTGGAGGGAGTCATAGTTGATGACAACTGACAGTTGCAATGGATGAACAGTTAAATAGTTGAGTAGTTAAAAAAGTGATATTACTTGACACTGAATTATTTCAGTGAGGACTTTTATTTTTCAAACAGTTGTGGACAGAGGAAACAGTTGGTGGTAGTCATAATTGATGATAACTGGCAGTTGAAATGGCTGAACTGTTGAACAGTTGAGTAGTTTAAATAGTTAAATTATTTGATTGTGATTTATTGTAATGAGGACTTTTATTTTAAAACAGTTGTGGACAGGTGACACAGTTGGCAGGAGTCATAGTTGATGACAACTCACTGTTGGAATGCCCGAACAGTTAAATAGTTGAGTAGTTTAAAGAGTTAAATTAGTTAACAGTGAATTATTTCAGTGATGACTTTTATTTTGAAACAGTTTTGAACAGAGGAAACAGTTGGCAGCAGTCATAGTTCATGACAACCGGCAGTTGGATTGGCTGAACGGTTGAAAAGTTGAGTAGTTTAAATAGTTAAATTATTTAATTGTGATCTGTTGTAATGAGGACTTTTATTTTGAAACAGTTGTACACAGGTGAAACAGTTGGCAGGACTCATAGTTGATGACAACCGACAGTTGGAATGCCCGAACAGTTAAAAAGTTGAGTAGTTTAAATAGTTAAATTATTTAATAGTGAATTGTTGCAGTGAGGACTTTTATTTTGAAACAGTTTTGGACAGAGGAAACAGTTGGCGGGAGTCGTAGTTGATGACAATGGGCAGTTGGAATGGTTGAACAGTTGGATGGTTGAGTAGTTTAAATAGTTAAATTATTTAATTGTGATTAATTGTAGTGAGTACTTTTATTTTGAAACAGTTGACGGGAGTCATAGTTGATGACAACTGACAGTTGGATTGGCTGAACAGTTAAATAGTTGAGTAGTTCAGATAAATTATTTAACAGTGAATTATTTCAGTGAGGACTTTTATTTTGAAACAGTTTTGGACAGGTGAAACAGTTGGCAGGAGTCATAGTTGATGACAACTGACAGTTGGAATGGCTGAACAGTTAAATATTTGAGTAGTTTAAATAGTTAAATTATTTAAGATTATTATTTATTTATTAAAATTATTTATTTTCTTGTTGTGAGGACTTTTATTTTGAAACAGTTGTAGGCAGAGGAAACAGTTGAACAGGATCTGTAGAGTTAAGAGAGCCAGACTGTAGTCTGAAAGCCTAAGAAACTGACAGTTGCTGCAGGTGGTCAGAACATCTCGCACAAGATTCCATTTGCTTAATGGCCCTACTGTGATGTCATCAGCCCAATGTTAAGTCTATGGGGAAAAAAATTAGTAGTTTTTTATTCATAGTTTAAAAAGTATAAAAGTTACAAAGATGAAAAATACATTGCACAGGTGTCCTAAGTAAGACCTCATAACGCAGTTTGAATGAAGTTTCTACGTTAACGGTTGAGGCCGCATTAAGTGCGTTAGAAGAATGATAATAATAATAACTAGAGAATGTAATTCAGGGGAATTAGTGCATGAAAATGCAAACTGTAGTTGCATAAGGTGGAATGTGGGCAGAGGAAACAAGTTGGCGGGAGTCATAGTTGAAGACAGTTGGAATGGCTGAACAGTTAAATAGTTCAGTAGTTTAAAAAGTTTGATTATTTAACAGTGAATTATTTCAATGAGGACTTTTATTTTGAAACAGTTGTGGACAGAGGAAACAGTTGGCTGGAGTCATAGTTGATGACAACGGGCAGTTGGAATGGCTGAATGGTTGAAAAGTTGAGTAGTTTAAATAGTTATATTGTTTTATTTTGATTTATTGTAGTGAGGACTTTTATTTTGAAACAGTGAAGGACGGAGGAAACAGTTGGCGGGAGTCAAAGTTGATGAGAACGGGCAGTTGGAATGGCTGAACGGTTGAAAAGTTGAGTAGGTTAAATACTTAAATTATTTAATTGTGATCTATTGTAATGAGGACTTTTATTTTGAAACAGTTGTGGACAGGTGACGCAGTTGGCAGGAGTCATAGTTGATGACAACTAACTGTTGGAATGCCCGAACAGTTAAATAGTTGAGTAGTTTAATTAGTTAAATTATTTAACAGTGAATTATTTCAGTGAGGACTTTTATTTTGAAACAGTTTTGGACAGAGGAAACAGTTGGCGGTAGTCATATTTGATGACAACAGGCTGCTGGAATGGCTGAACGGTTGAAAAGTTGAGTAGTTTAAATAGTTAAATTATTTCGCAGTGAATTATTTCAGTGAGGACTTTTATTTTGAAACAGTTTTGGACCGAGGAAACAGTTGAAGGGGGTCATAGTTGATGACAACTGACAGTTGTAATGGCTGAAGAGTTAAATATTTGAGGAGTTTAAATGATTAAATTATTTAATAATGAATTATTTTAGTGAGGACTTTTATTTTGAAACAGTTTTGGACCGAGGAAAGTGTTGACGGGAGTCATAGTTGATGACAAGTTGGAATGGCTGAACGATTAAATAGTTGAGTTGTTTAAATAGTTAAATTATTTAACAGTGAAATTTTGTTGTGAGGACTTTTATTTTGAAACTGTTTTGGACCGAGGAAAGAGTTGGCTGGATTTATAGTTGATGACAACTGACAGTTAAAATGGCTGAACAATTAAATATTTGAGTTGTTTAAATATTTACATTATTTAACAGTGAATTATTTCAGTGAGGATTTTTATTTTGAAACAGTTTTGGACAGAGGAAACAGTTGACAGTAGTCATAGTTGATGACAACTGGCAGTTGGAATGGCTGAACGGTTGAAAAGTTGAGTAGTTTAAAAAGTTTAATTATTTAATTGTTATTTATCGTAATGAGGACTTTTATTTTGAAACAGTTGTGGACAAAGGAAACAGTTGGCAGGAGTCATAGTTGATGACAACTAACAGTTGGAATGGCTGAACAGTTCAATAGTTGAGTTGTTTAAATAGTTAAATTATTTAACAGCAAATTATGTCAGGGAGGACTTTTATTTTGAAACAGTTTTGGAGAGAGGAAACAGTTGGCGGGAGTCATAGTTGAAGACAGTGGGCAGTTGGAATGGCTGAACGGTTGAAAAGTTGAGTACTTTAAATAGTTAAATTATTTAACAGTGAATTATTTCAGTGAGTACTTTTATTTTGAAACAGTTTTGGACAGGTGAAACAGTTGGCAGGAGTCATAGTTGATGACAACTGACAGTTGGAATGGCTGTACAGTTAAATTTTTGAGTAGTTTAAATAGTTAAATTATTTAAGAATGTTTTCTTGTTGTGAGGATTTTTCTTTTGAAACAGTTGTAGGCAGAGGAAACAGATGAACAGGATCTGTAGTGTTAAGAGAGCCAGACTGTAGTCTGAACGCCTGAGAAACTGACAGTTGCTGCAGGTGGTCAGAACATCTGGCACAAGATTCCATTTGCTTAATGGCCCTACTGTCATGTCATCAGCCCAATGTTAAGTCTACGGGGAAAAAAAATTAGTAGTTTTTTATTCATAGTTTAAAAAGTATAAAAGTTACAAAGATGAAAAATACATTGCACAGGTGTCCTAAGTAAGACCTACGCAACGCAGTTTGAATGAAGTTTCTTACGTTAAATGGTTGAGGCCGCATTAAGTGCGTTAGAAGAATAATAATAATAATAATTATAATAATAATAATAATAATGAGAAGAACTGGAATAACAATAGTGTGCATTTTCATGCACACTAATAAAAAGAAGAAGAACTGGAATAACAATAGTGTGCATTTTCATGCACACTAATAACTAGAGAATGTAATTCCAGAGAATTACGAGTGCATGAAAATGCAAGCTGTAGTTGCTTAAGTTGCTTTATTATATTGGTAGCTAGATTGTTAGTCGGATAAATAGAAAAATTTGGTAGAATTTTTGAATGTGCCTGATGTTCTACACAAACAGTATTCGGAATACTTGGCAGGGTTCTGGGAACTGGTTGCTATGGAGTTCCAGGTGGTTTCTAGGGCATTGCTAGGCGGTTGCTTTGGTGTTCCGGGTGGTTGCTAGGGCATTGCTAGGCGGTTGCTATGGGGTTCTGGGTGGTTGCCAGATCATTGCTAGACAGTTTCTTTGGTGTTCCGGGTGGTTGCTAGGGCATTGCTAGGCGGTTGCTATGGAGTGCTGGGAGGTTGCAAGGGCATTGCTAGGCGGTTGCTATGGCATTCCTGATGGTTTCTAAGCCATTGCTAGGCGGTTGCTATGGTTTTCCTGGTGGTTGCAAGGGCGTTGCTAGTCGGTTGCTATGGTGTTCCGGGTGGTTGCTAGGGCATTGCTTGGCGGTTGCTATGGTGTTCTGGGTGGTTGCTCAGGCATTGCTAGGCAGTTGCTATTTTGTTCCGGGTTGTTGCTAAGGCGTTGCTAGGTGGTTGCTTTGCTGTTTTGGGTGCTTGCTAGGGCGTTGCTAGGCGGTTTCTATGGTGTTCCGTGTGGTTGCTGGGGCGTTGCTAGGCGGTTGTGGTGTTCTGGGTGGTTACTAGGGTGTTGCTAGGTGGTTGCTTTGGTGTTCTAGGTTGTTGGTAGGGCATTGCTAGACGGTTGCTATAGGGTTCTGGGTGGTTGCTAGGGCATTCTTGGCGGTTGCTATGGTGTTCTGGGTGGTTGCTAAGGCGTTGCTAGGCGGTTGCTATGGTGTTACGGGTGGCTGCTAGGTGGTTGCTAGTTGGATTGGTTGAACAGTTGGATGGTTGAGTAGTTTAAATAGTTAAATTGTTTAATTGTGATTAGTTGTGGTGAGGACTTTTATTTTGAAACAGTTGTGGACAGAGGAAACACTTGGCTTGAGTCATAGTTGATGACAACTCACAGTTGGAATGGCTGAACGGTTAAATAGTTCAGTAGTTTAAATAGTTAAATTACTTAACAGTGAATTATTTCAGTGAGGACTTTTGTTTTGAAACAGTTTTGAACAGAGGAAACAGTTGGCGGGAGTCATAGTTGATGACAACGGGCAGTTGGAATGGCTGAACGGTTGAAAATTTGAGTAGTTTAAATAGTTAAATTATTTAATTGTGATTAGTTGTGGTGAGGACTTTGATTTTGAAACAGTTGTGGACAGAGGAAACACTTGGCTGGAGTCATAGTTGATGACAACTCACAGTTGGAATGGGTGAACGGTTAAATAGTTCAGTAGTTTAAATAGTTAAATTATTTAACAGTGAATTATTTCAGTGAGGAATTTTGTTTTGAAACAGTTTTGCACAGAGGAAACAGTTGGCGGGAGTCATAGTTGATGACAACTGACAGTTGGAATGGCTAAACAGTTAAATAGTTGAGTTGTTTAAATAGTTAAATGAGTTAACAGTGAATTATTTCAGTGAGGACTTTTATTTTGAAACAGTTTTGAACAGAGGAAACATTTGTCGGCAGTCATAGTTGATGACAACGGGCAGTTGGAATGGCTGAACGGTTGAAAAGTTCTGTAGTTTAAATAGTTAAATTATTTGATTGTGATTTATTGTAATGAGGACTTTTATTTTGAAACAGATGTGGACGGTGGAAACAGTTGGCAGGAGTCATAGTTGATGACAACTGACAGTTGGAATGGCTAAACTGTTAAATATTTCAATAGTTTAAATAGTTAAATTATTTAATAGTGAATTATTGCAGTGAGGACTTTTATTTTGAAACAGGTTTGGACAGAAGAAACAGTTGGCGGGAGTCGTAGTTGATGACAATGGGCAGTTGGAATGGCTGAACGGTTGAAAAGTTGAGTGCTTTAAATAGTTAAATTATTTAATTCTGATTTATTGTAATGAGGACTTTTATTTTGAAACAGTTTTGGACAGAGGAAACAGTTGGCGGGAGTCATCGTTGATGACAATGGGCAGTTGGAATGGCTGAACGGTTGAAAAGTTGGGTAGTTTACATAGTTAAATTATTTAACAGAATTATTTCAGTGAGGACTTTTATTTTGAAACAGTTTTGGACAGGTGATACAGTTGGCAGGAGTCATAATTAATGACAACTGACAGTTGGAATGGCTGAACAGTTCAATATTTCAGTATTTTAAATAGTTAAATTATTTGCGAGTGATGTCTTGTTGTGAGGACTTTTATTTTGAAACAGTTGTAGGCAGAGGAAACAGTTGAACAGGATCTGTAGTGTTAAGAGAGCCAGACTGTGGTCTGAAAGCCTGAGAAACTGACAGTTGCTGCAGGTGGTCAGAACATCTGGCACAAGATTCCATTTGCTTAATGGCCCTACTGTGATGTCATCAGCCTAATGTTAAGTCTATGGGGAAAAAATTAATAATTTTATTTATAGTTTAAAAAGTTTAGAAGTTACAAAGATGAAAAATACATTGCACAGGTGTCCTAAGTAAGACCTACGCAACGCAGTTTGAATGAGGTTTCTACGTTAAACGGTTGAGGCCGCATTAAGTGTGTTAGAAGAATAATAATAATAACTAGAGAATATAATTCCAGGGAATTACGAGTGCATGAAAATGCAAACTGTAGTTGCTTAAGGTGGAATGTAGGAAGAGGAAACAGGTTGGCGGGAGTCATAGTTGATGACTGTTGGAATGGCTGAACAGTTAAATAGTTGAGTAGTTTAAAAAGTTATATTATTTAACAGTGAATTATTTTAATGAGGACTTTTATTTTGAAACAGTTTTGGTCAGAAGAAACAGTTGAGGGGAGTCATAGTTGATGACAACTGGCAGTTGGAATGGGTGAACGGTTGAAAAGTTGTGTAGATTAAATAGTTAAATTATTTAACAGTGAATTATTTCACTGAGGACTTTTATTTTGAAACAGTTTTGGACAGAGGAAACAGTTGGCTTGAATCATAGTTGATGAGATCGGGCTGCTGGAATGGCTGAACAGTTGAAAAGTTGAGTAGTTTAAATAGTTCAATTATTTAATTGTGATTTATTGTTGTGAGGACTTTTATTTTGAAACAGTTGTGGACAGAGGAAACAGTTGGCGAGAGTCAAAGTTGATGACAACTGACAGTTGGAATGGCTGAACAGTTCAATAGTTGAGTAGTTTAAATAGTTAAATTATTTACTAGTGAATTATTGCAGTGAGGACTTTTATTTTGAAACAGATTTGGACAGAGAAAACAGTTGGCAGGAGTCATAGTTGATGACAACTGAAAGCTGGAATGGCTGAACATTTGAATGATTGAGTAGTTTAAATAGTTAAATTATTTAATTGTGATTTATTGTAGTGAGGACTTTTATTTTGAAACAGTTTTGGTCAGAGGAAACAGTTGGCTGGAGTCAAAGTTGATGACAACAGGCAGTTTGAATGGCTGAATGGTTGAAAAGTTGAGTAGTTTAAATAGTTGAATTATTTAATTGTGATGTATTGTAATGAGGACCTTAATTTTGAAACAGTTGTGGACAGGTGACACAGTTGGCAGGAGTCATAGTTGATGACAACTAACTGTTGGAATGCCCGAACAGTTAAATAGTTGAGTAGTTTAAATACTTAAATTATTTAACAGTGAATTATTTCAGTGAGGAGTTTTATTTTGAAACAGTTTTGGACAGAGGAAACAGTTGGCAGGAGTCATAGTTCTTTTTTTTTTTTTTTTTAAATTTGGCATCTCCAATCCCACCCGAATCTGGAATGCCCAATTGGTGAACTATGTACAAGGCTTGCTCGTATGCGACCCCTTGCTGCCAATTCAGGAGAGTGTAGACAGTTC
Source organism: Gymnothorax javanicus (assembly GCA_029692085.1). Lineage (NCBI taxonomy): Eukaryota > Metazoa > Chordata > Actinopteri > Anguilliformes > Muraenidae > Gymnothorax > Gymnothorax javanicus. The sequence goes on from CM056195.1 coordinate 103,684,840, forward strand.
GCGGCTATCCTCCGAAGCACGCGCCTGTCAACCACCGCTTCTTATACACTCATTGGTTGAATCTTCGCAAGTTCAGAACGAGGGCGGAGGATACCCTGACATGACCAGGCCTAGAATCCTCCTGACGAGCGCCCGTCTGGCCAACAGGAGGCGCTTGAGCAACGAACAAGGCAACTATTGTAATCCCTTCCGGCAGTCCCTTCCCAATTTGCAACCCTATAGCGCTATAGCCAATTGTGCGCTACTCTGAAAAGGCTGCCGACCACTGCCGGCTGGTACGAAGCGGGGCTCGAACCCGCGACGTGATAGTCACTTCTGCTTCGCAAAGCAATGCTTTACCGAGTGAGCTATCCGGCAGCCCGGCAGGAGTCATAGTTGATTACAATGGGCAGTTGGAATGGCTGAACAGTTTAATAGTTGAGTTGTTTAAATAGTTAAATTAGTTAACAGTGAATTATTTCAGTGAGGAGTTTTATTTTGAAACAGTTTTGGACAGCGGAAACAGTTGACAGGAGTCATAGTTGATGACAACTGGCAGTTGGAATGGATGAACAGTAAAATAGTTGAGTTGTTTAAATAGTTAAATTATTTAACAGTGTATTATTTCACGGAGAACTTTTATTTTGAAACAGTTTTGGACAGAGGAAACAGTTGGTGGGAGTCATAGTTGATGACAATGGGCAGTTGGAATGGCTGAACGGTTGAACAGTTGAGTAGTTTGAATAGTTAAATTGTTTAACAGTGAATTATTTCAGTGAGGACTTTTATTTTAGAACAGTTTTGGACAGAGGAAACAGTTGGCAGGAGTCATAGTTGATGACAACTGAAAGTTGGAATGGCTGAACATTTGAATGATTGAATAGTTTAAATAGTTAAATTATTTAATAGTGAATTATTGCAGTGAGGACTTTTATTTTGAAACAGTTTTGGACAGAGGAAACAGTTGGCGGGAGTCGTATTTGATGACCATGGGCAGTTGGAATGGTTGAACAGTTGGATGGTTGAGTAGTTTGAATAGTTAAATTATTTAATTGTGATTATTTGTAGTGAGGACTTTTATTTTGAAACATTTGTGGACAGAGGAAACTTGGCGGGAGTCATAGTTGATGACAACTGACAGTTGGAATGGCTGAACAGTTAAATAGTTGAGTAGTTTAAATAGTTAAATTATTTAACAGGGAATTATTTCAGTGAGGACTTTTATTTTGAAACAGTTTTGGAGAGAGGAAACAGTTGGCGGGAGTCATAGTTGATGACAACTGGCAGTTGGAATGGCTGAACAGTTAATATTTCAGTAGTTTAAATAGTTAAATTATTTAATACTGATGTCTTGTTGAGAGGTCTTTTATTTTGACACAGTTGTAGGCAGAGGAAACAGTTGAACAGGATCTGTAGTCTTAAGAGAGCCAGATTGTAGTCTTAAAGCCTGAGAAACTGACTGTTGCTGCAGGTGGTCAGAACATCTGGCACAAGATTCCATTTGCTTAATGGCCCTACTGTGATGTCATCAGCCTAATGTTAAGTCTATGGAGAAAAAAAATTAGTAGTTTTTTATCCATAGTTTAAAAAGTTTAAAAGTTACAAAGATGAAAAATACATTGCACAGGTGTCCTAAGTAAGACCTATGCAACGCAGTTTGAATGAAGTTTCTACGTTAAACGGTTGAGGCCACATTAAGTGTGTTAGAAGAATAATAATAATAAGAAGAAGACCAGAATAACAATAGTGTGCATTTTCATGCACACTAATAATAATAAGAAGACCAGAATAACAATAATAAGAAGACCAGAATAACAATAGTGTGCATTTTCATGCACACTAATAATAATAAAAAGAAGACCAGAATAACAATAGTGTGCATTTTCATGCACTCTAATAGTAATAATATTAATAATAATAATAATAATAATAACTAGAGAATGTAATTCCAGGGAATTACGAGTGCATGAAAATGCAAATTGTAGTTGCATAAGGTGGAATGTGGGCAGAGGAAACAAGTTGGCGGGAGTCATAGTTGAAGACAGTTGGAATGGCTGAACAGTTAAATAGTTTTTTAGTTTAAAAAGTTTGATTATTTAACAGTGAATTATTTCAATGAGGACTTTTATTTTGAAACAGTTGTCTACAGAGGAAACAGTTAGTTGATGACAACGGGCAGTTGGAATGGCTGTACGGTTGAAAAGATGAGTAGTTTAAATAGTTAAATTATTTAATTGTGATCTATTGTAATGAGGACTTTTATTTTGAAACAGTTCTGGACAGAGGAAACACTTGGCGGGCGTCATAGTTGATGACAACTGACAGTTGGAATGGCTGAACAGTTAAATAGTTGAGTAGTTTAAGTAGTTAAATTATTTAACAGTGAATTATTTCAGTGAGGACTGTTATTTTGATACAGTTTTGGATAGAGGAAACAGTTGTCGGGAGTCAACGTTGACTACAACGGGCAGTTGGAAAGGCTAAACGATTGAAAAGTTGAGTAGTTTAAATAGTTAAATTATTTGATTGTGATCTATTGTAATGAGGACTTTTTTTTTTGAAACAGTTGTGGACAGGTGACGCAGTTGACAGGAGTCATAGTTGATGACAACTCACAGTTGGAATGCCGAAAAAGTTAAACAGTTGAGTAGTTTAAATAGTTAAATTGTTTAATCGTGAAATATTGCAGTGAGGACTTTTATTTTGAAACAGTTTTGGACAGAGGAAACAGTTGGCAGGACTCATAGTTGATGACAACTGGCAGTTGAAATGGCTGTACTGTTGAATAGTTGAGTAGTTAAATAAAATATTTAATTGTGATTTCTTGTAGTGAGAACTTTTATTTTTGAAACAGTTGTGGACGGAGGAAACAGTTGGCGAGAGTCAAAGTTGATGACAACTGACAGTTGGAATGGCTGAACAGTTCAATAGTTGAGTAGTTTAAATAGTTAAATTAGTTAACTGTGAATTATTGCAGTCAGGACTTTTATTTTGAAACAGTTATGGACAGAGGAAACAGTTGGCTGGAGTCATAGTTGATGACAACGGGCAGTTGGAATAGCTGAACGGTTGAAAAGTTGAGTAGTTTAAATAGTTATATTATTTAATTATGATTTATTGTAGTGAGGACTTTTATTTTGAAACAGTTAAGGACGGAGGAAACATTTGGCGGGAGTCAAAGTTGATGACAACGGGCAGTTGGAATGGCTGAACGCTTGAAAAGTTGAGTAGTTTAAATAGTTAAATTTAATTGTGATTTATTGTAATGAGGACTTTTATTTTTAAACAGTTCTGGACAGAGGAAACACTTGGTGGGCGTCATCGTTGATGACAACTGACAGTTGGAATGGCTGAACAGTTAAATAGTTCAGTTGTTTAAGTAGATAAATTATTTAACAGTGAATTATTTCAGTGAGGACTTTTATTTTGAAACAGTTTTGGACAGAGGAAACAGTTGGCGGGAGTCATCGTTGACTACAACGGGCAGTTGGAATGGCTGAACGGTTGAATAGTTGAGTAGTTTAAATAGTTAAATTATTTGATTGTGATCTATTGCAATGAGGACTTTTATTTTGAAACAGTTGTGGGCAGGTGACACAGTTGGCAGGAGTCATAGTTGATGACAACTCACTGTTGGAATGCCCGAACAGTTAAATATTTGAGTAGTTTAAATAGTTAAATTAGTTAACAGTGAATTATTTCAGTGATGACTTTTATTTTGAAACAGTTTTGAACCGAGGAAACAGTTGGCGGCAGTCATAGTTGATGACAACCGGCAGTTGGATTGGCTGAACGGTTGAAAAGTTGAGTAGTTTACGTAGTTAAATTATTTAATTGTGATCTATTGTAATGAGGACTTTTATTTTGAAACAGTTGTACACAGGTGAAACAGTTGGCAGGACTCATAGTTGATGACAACTGACAGTTGGATTGGCTGAACAGTTAAATAGTTGAGTAGTTCATATAAATTATTTAATTGTGAATTATTTCAGTGAGGACTTTTATTTTGAAACAGTTTTGGAGAGAGGAAACAGTTGACAGGAGTCATAGTTGATGACAACTGGCAGTTGGAATGGCTGCACGGTTGAAAAGTTGAGTAGTTTAAATAGTTGAATTATTTAATTGTTATTTATCATAATGAGGACTTTTATTTTGAAACATGGAATGAGGACTTTTATTTTGAAACTGAGTTGATTGCTGACAGTTAAATAGTTGAGTTGAGTTAAATTATTTAACAGTGAATTATTTCAGGAGAACTTTTATTTTGAAACAGTTTTGGACAGAGGAAACAGTTGACGGGAGTTAGTTGATGACAATGGGCAGTTGGAATGGTTGAACGGTTGAACAGTTGAGTAGTTTAAATAGTTAAATTATTTAACAGTGAATTATTTCAGTGAGGACTTTTATTTTGAAAGTTCTGGACAGGTGAAACAGTTGGCAGGAGTCATAGTTGATGACAACTGACAGTTGGAATGGCTGAACAGTTAAATATTTGAGTAGTTTAAATAGTTAAATTATTTAAGAGTGATTTCTTGTTGTGAGGACTTTTATTTTGAAACAGTTGTAGGCAGAGGAAACAGTTGAACAGGATCTGTAGTGTCAAGAGAGCCAGATTGTAGTCTGAAAGCCTGAGAAACTGATAGTTGCTGCAGGTGGTCAGTACATCTGGCACAAGATTCCATTTGCTTAATGGCCCTACTGTGATGTCATCAGCCCAATGTTAAGTCTATGGGAAAAAAAATTAGTAGTTTTTTATTCATAGTTGAAAAAGTATAAAAGTTACAAAGATGAAAAATACATCGCACAGGTGTCCTAAGTAAGACCTACGCAACGCAGTTTGAATGAAGTTTCTACGTTAAACGGTTGAGGCCGCATTAAGTGCGTTAGAATAATAATAATAATAATAACTAGAGAATGTAATTCCAGGGAATTACGAGTGCATGAAAATGCAAACTGTAGTTGCTTAAGGTGGAATGTAGGAAGAGGAAACAGGTTGGCGGGAGTCATAGTTGATGACTGTTGGAATGGCTGAACAGTTAAATAGTTGAGTAGTTTAAAAAGTTATATTATTTAACAGTGAATTATTTTAATGAGGACTTTTATTTTGAAACAGTTTTGGTCAGAAGAAACAGTTGAGGGGAGTCATAGTTGATGACAACTGGCAGTTGGAATGGCTGAACGGTTGAAAAGTTGTGTAGATTAAATAGTTAAATTATTTAACAGTGAATTATTTCACTGAGGACTTTTATTTTGAAACAGTTTTGGACAGAGGAAACAGTTGGCTTGAATCATAGTTGATGAGATCGGGCTGCTGGAATGGCTGAACAGTTGAAAAGTTGAGTAGTTTAAATAGTTCAATTATTTAATTGTGATTTATTGTTGTGAGGACTTTTATTTTGAAACAGTTGTGGACAGAGGAAACAGTTGGCGAGAGTCAAAGTTGATGACAACTGACAGTTGGAATGGCTGAACAGTTCAATAGTTGAGTAGTTTAAATAGTTAAATTATTTACTAGTGAATTATTGCAGTGAGTACTTTTATTTTGAAACAGATTTGGACAGAGAAAACAGTTGGCAGGAGTCATAGTTGATGACAGCTGAAAGCTGGAATGGCTGAACATTTGAATGATTGAGTAGTTTAAATAGTTAAATTATTTAATTGTGATTTATTGTAGTGAGGACTTTTATTTTGAAACAGTTTTGGTCAGAGGAAACAGTTGGCTGGAGTCAAAGTTGATGACAACAGGCAGTTTGAATGGCTGAACGGTTGAAAAGTTGAGTAGTTTAAATAGTTGAATTATTTAATTGTGATGTATTGTAATGAGGACCTTAATTTTGAAACAGTTGTGGACAGGTGACACAGTTGGCAGGAGTCATAGTTGATGACAACTAACTGTTGGAATGCCCGAACAGTTAAATAGTTGAGTAGTTTAAATACTTAAATTATTTAACAGTGAATTATTTCAGTGAGGAGTTTTATTTTGAAACAGTTTTGGACAGAGGAAACAGTTGGCAGGAGTCATAGTTTTTTTTTTTTTTTTTAAATTTGGCATCTCCAATCCCACCCGAATCTGGAATGCCCAATTGGTGAACTATGTACAAGGCTTGCTCAGTATCGACCCCTTGCTGCCAATTCAGGAGAGTGTAGACAGTTCGCGGCTGTCCTCCAAGCACGCGCCTGTCAACCACCGCTTCTTATACACTCATTGGTTGAATCTTCACAAGTTCAGAACGAGGGCGGAGGATACCCGGACATGACCAGGCCTAGAATCCTCCTGACGAGCGCCCGTCTGGCCAACAGGAGGCGCTTGAGCAACGAACAAGGCAACTATTGTAATCCTTCCGCAGTCCTTCCCAATTTGCAACCCTATAGCGCTATAGCCAATTGTGCGCTACTCTGAAAAGGCTGCCGACCACTGCTGGCTGGTACGAAGCGGGGCTCGAACCCGCGACGTGATAGTCACTTCTGCTTCGCAAAGCAATGCTTTACCGAGTGAGCTATCCGGCAGCCCGGCAGGAGTCATAGTTGATTACAATGGGCAGTTGGAATGGCTGAACAGTTTAATAGTTGAGTTGTTTAAATAGTTAAATTAGTTAACAGTGAATTATTTTAGTGAGGAGTTTTATTTTGAAACAGTTTTGGACAGCGGAAACAGTTGACAGGAGTCATAGTTGATGACAACTGGCAGTTGGAATGGATGAACAGTAAAATAGTTGAGTTGTTTAAATAGTTAAATTATTTAACAGTGTATTATTTCACGGAGAACTTTTTTATTTTGAAACAGTTTTGGACAGAGGAAACAGTTGGTGGGAGTCATAGTTGATGACAATGGGCAGTTGGAATGGCTGAACGGTTGAACAGTTGAGTAGTTTGAATAGTTAAATTGTTTAACAGTGAATTATTTCAGTGAGGACTTTTATTTTAGAACAGTTTTGGACAGAGGAAACAGTTGGCAGGAGTCATAGTTGATGACAACTGAAAGTTGGAATGGCTGAACATTTGAATGATTGAGTAGTTTAAATAGTTAAATTATTTAATAGTGAATTATTGCAGTGAGGACTTTTATTTTGAAACAGTTTTGGACAGAGGAAACAGTTGGCGGGAGTCGTATTTGATGACCATGGGCAGTTGGAATGGTTGAACAGTTGGATGGTTGAGTAGTTTGAATAGTTAAATTATTTAATTGTGATTATTTGTAGTGAGGACTTTTATTTTGAAACATTTGTGGACAGAGGAAACTTGGCGGGAGTCATAGTTGATGACAACTGACAGTTGGAATGGCTGAACAGTTAAATAGTTGAGTAGTTTAAATAGTTAAATTATTTAACAGGGAATTATTTCAGTGAGGACTTTTATTTTGAAACAGTTTTGGAGAGAGGAAACAGTTGGCGGGAGTCATAGTTGATGACAACTGGCAGTTGGAATGGCTGAACAGTTAATATTTCAGTAGTTTAAATAGTTAAATTATTTAATACTGATGTCTTGTTGTGAGGTCTTTTATTTTGACACAGTTGTAGGCAGAGGAAACAGTTGAACAGGATCTGTAGTCTTAAGAGAGCCAGATTGTAGTCTTAAAGCCTGAGAAACTGACTGTTGCTGCAGGTGGTCAGAACATCTGGCACAAGATTCCATTTGCTTAATGGCCCTACTGTGATGTCATCAGCCTAATGTTAAGTCTATGGAGAAAAAAAAAATTAGTAGTTTTTATCCATAGTTTAAAAAGTTTAAAAGTTACAAAGATGAAAAATACATTGCACAGGTGTCCTAAGTAAGACCTATGCAACGCAGTTTGAATGAAGTTTCTACGTTAAACGGTTGAGGCCACATTAAGTGTGTTAGAAGAATAATAATAATAAGAAGAAGACCAGAATAACAATAGTGTGCATTTTCATGCACACTAATAATAATAAGAAGACCAGAATAACAATAATAAGAAGACCAGAATAACAATAGTGTGCATTTTCATGCACACTAATAATAATAAAAAGAAGACCAGAATAATAAATAGTGTGCATTTTCATGCACTCTAATAGTAATAATATTAATAATAATAATAATAATAATAACTAGAGAATGTAATTCCAGGGAATTACGAGTGCATGAAAATGCAAATTGTAGTTGCATAAGGTGGAATGTGGGCAGAGGAAACAAGTTGGCGGGAGTCATAGTTGAAGACAGTTGGAATGGCTGAACAGTTAAATAGTTTTTTAGTTTAAAAAGTTTGATTATTTAACAGTGAATTATTTCAATGAGGACTTTTATTTTGAAACAGTTGTCTACAGAGGAAACAGTTAGTTGATGAGAACGGGCAGTTGGAATGGCTGTACGGTTGAAAAGATGAGTAGTTTAAATAGTTAAATTATTTAATTGTGATCTATTGTAATGAGGACTTTTATTTTGAAACAGTTCTGGACAGAGGAAACACTTGGCGGGCGTCATAGTTGATGACAACTGACAGTTGGAATGGCTGAACAGTTAAATAGTTGAGTAGTTTAAGTAGTTAAATTATTTAACAGTGAATTATTTCAGTGAGGACTGTTATTTTGATACAGTTTTGGATAGAGGAAACAGTTGTCGGGAGTCAACGTTGACTACAACGGGCAGTTGGAAAGGCTAAACGGTTGAAAAGTTGAGTAGTTTAAATAGTTAAATTATTTGATTGTGATCTATTGTAATGAGGACTTTTTTTTTGAAACAGTTGTGGACAGGTGACGCAGTTGACAGGAGTCATAGTTGATGACAACTCACAGTTGGAATGCCCGAAAAGTTAAACAGTTGAGTAGTTTAAATAGTTAAATTGTTTAATCGTGAAATATTGCAGTGAGGACTTTTATTTTGAAACAGTTTTGGACAGAGGAAACAGTTGGCAGGACTCATAGTTGATGACAACTGGCAGTTGAAATGGCTGTACTGTTGAATAGTTGAGTAGTTAAATAAAATATTTAATTGTGATTTCTTGTAGTGAGAACTTTTATTTTGAAACAGTTGTGGACGGAGGAAACAGTTGGCGAGAGTCAAAGTTGATGACAACTGACAGTTGGAATGGCTGAACAGTTCAATAGTTGAGTAGTTTAAATAGTTAAATTAGTTAACTGTGAATTATTGCAGTCAGGACTTTTATTTTGAAACAGTTATGGACAGAGGAAACAGTTGGCTGGAGTCATAGTTGATGACAACGGGCAGTTGGAATAGCTGAACGGTTGAAAAGTTGAGTAGTTTAAATAGTTATATTATTTAATTATGATTTATTGTAGTGAGGACTTTTATTTTGAAACAGTTAAGGACGGAGGAAACATTTGGCGGGAGTCAAAGTTGATGACAACGGGCAGTTGGAATGGCTGAACGCTTGAAAAGTTGAGTAGTTTAAATAGTTAAATTTAATTGTGATTTATTGTAATGAGGACTTTTATTTTTAAACAGTTCTGGACAGAAGAAACACTTGGTGGGCGTCATCGTTGATGACAACTGACAGTTGGAATGGCTGAACAGTTAAATAGTTGAGTTGTTTAAGTAGTTAAATTATTTAACAGTGAATTATTTCAGTGAGGACTTTTATTTTGAAACAGTTTTGGACAGAGGAAACAGTTGGCGGGAGTCATCGTTGACTACAACGGGCAGTTGGAATGGCTGAACGGTTGAATAGTTGAGTAGTTTAAATAGTTAAATTATTTGATTGTGATCTATTGCAATGAGGACTTTTATTTTGAAACAGTTGTGGGCAGGTGACACAGTTGGCAGGAGTCATAGTTGATGACAACTCACTGTTGGAATGCCCGAACAGTTAAATATTTGAGTAGTTTAAATAGTTAAATTAGTTAACAGTGAATTATTTCAGTGATGACTTTTATTTTGAAACAGTTTTGAACCGAGGAAACAGTTGGCGGCAGTCATAGTTGATGACAACCGGCAGTTGGATTGGCTGAACGGTTGAAAAGTTGAGTAGTTTACGTAGTTAAATTATTTAATTGTGATCTATTGTAATGAGGACTTTTATTTTGAAACAGTTGTACACAGGTGAAACAGTTGGCAGGACTCATAGTTGATGACAACTGACAGTTGGATTGGCTGAACAGTTAAATAGTTGAGTAGTGCATATAAATTATTTAATAGTGAATTATTTCAGTGAGGACTTTTATTTTGAAACAGTTTTGGAGAGAGGAAACAGTTGACAGGAGTCATAGTTGATGACAACTGGCAGTTGGAATGGCTGCACGGTTGAAAAGTTGAGTAGTTTAAAAAGTTAAATTATTTAATTGTTATTTATCATAATGAGGACTTTTATTTTGAAACAGTTGTGGACAGAAGAATCAGTTGGCAGGAGTCATAGTTGATGACCACTGACAGTTGGATTGGCTGAACAGTTAAATAGTTGAGTTGTTTAAATAGTTAAATTATTTAACAGTGAATTATTTCAGGGAGAACTTTTATTTTGAAACAGTTTTGGACAGAGGAAGCAGTTGGCGGGAGTCATAGTTGATGACAATGGGCAGTTGGAATGGCTGAACGGTTGAACAGTTGAGTAGTTTAAATAGTTAAATTATTTAACAGTGAATTATTTCAGTGAGGACTTTTATTTTGAAAGTTCTGGACAGGTGAAACAGTTGGCAGGAGTCATAGTTGATGACAACTGACAGTTGGAATGGCTGAACAGTTAAATATTTGAGTAGTTTAAATAGTTAAATTATTTAAGAGTGATTTCTTGTTGTGAGGACTTTTATTTTGAAACAGTTGTAGGCAGAGGAAACAGTTGAACAGGATCTGTAGTGTCAAGAGAGCCAGATTGTAGTCTGAAAGCCTGAGAAACTGATAGTTGCTGCAGATGGTCAGTACATCTGGCACAAGATTCCATTTGCTTAATGGCCCTACTGTGATGTCATCAGCCCAATGTTAAGTCTATGGGAAAAAAAATGAGTAGTTTTTTATTCATAGTTTAAAAAGTATAAAAGTTACAAAGATGAAAAATACATCGCACAGGTGTCCTAAGTAAGACCTACGCAACGCAGTTTGAATGAAGTTTCTACGTTAAACGGTTGAGGCCGCATTAAGTGCGTTAGAATAGTAATAATAATAATAACTAGAGAATGTAATTCCAGGGAATTACGAGTGCATGAAAATGCAAACTGTAGTTGCATAAGGTGGAATGTGGGCAGAGGAAACAAGTTGGCGGGAGTCATAGTTGAAGACAGTTGGAATGGCTGAACAGTTAAATAGTTCAGTAGTTTATAAAGTTTGATTATTTAACAGTGAACTATTTCAATGAGGACTTTTATTTTGAAACAGTTGGGGACAGAGGAAACAGTTGGCTGGAGTCATAGTTGATGACAACGGGCAGTTGGAATGGCTGAAAGGTTGAAAAGTTGAGTAGTTTAAAAAGTTATATTGTTTAATTATGAATTATTATAGTGAGGACTTTTATTTTGAAACCTTTACAGACGGAGGAAACAGTTGGCGGGAGTCAAAGTTGATGACAACGGGCAGTTGGAATGGCTGAACGGTTGAAAAGTTGAATAGTTTAAATAGTTAAATTATTTGATTGTGATCTATTGTAATGAGGACTTTTATTTTGAAACAGTTCTGGACAGAGGAAACACTTGGCGGGCGTCATAGTTGATGACAACTGACAGTTGGAATGGCTGAACAGTTAAATAGTTGAGTAGTTTAAGTAGTTAAATTATTTAACAGGGAATTATTTCTGTGAGGACTTTTATTTTGAAACAGTTTTGGACAGAGGAAACAGTTGGCGGGAGTCAACGTTGACTCCAACGGGCAGTTGGAAAGGCTGAACGGTTGAAAAGTTGAGTAGTTTAAATAGTTAAATTATTTGATTGTGATCTTTTTTAATGAGGACTTTTATTTTGAATCAGTTGTGGACAGGTGACACAGTTGGCAGGAGTCATAGTTGATGACAACTCACTGTTGGAATGCCTGAAATGTTAAATAGTTGAGTAGTTTAAATAGTTAAATTGTTTAATAGTGAAATATTGCAGTGAGGACTTTTATTTTGAAACAGTTTTGGAAAGAGGAAACAGTTGGCGGGACTCATAGTTGATGACAACTGGCAGTTGAAATGGCTGTACTGTCGAATAGTTGAGTAGTTTAAATAGTTAAAATATTTAATTGTGATTTCTTGTAGTGAGAACTTTTGTTTTGAAACAGTTGTGGACGGAGGAAACAGTTGGCGAGAGTCAAAGTTGATGACAACTGACAGTTGGAATGGCTGAACAGTTGAAAAGTTGGGTAGTTTAAATAGTTAAATTTAATTGTGATTTATTGTAATGAGGACTTTTATTTTGAAACAGTTCTGGACAGAGGAAACACTTGGCGGGCGTCGTGGTTGATGACAACTGACAGTTGGAATGGCTGAACAGTTAAATAGTTGAGTACTTTAAGTAGTTAAATTATTTAACAGTGAATTATTTCAGTGAGGACTTTTATTTTGAAACAGTTTTGGACAGAGGAAACAGTTGGCGGGAGTCATCGTTGACTACAACGGGCAGTTGGAATGGCTGAACGGTTGAAAAGTTGAGTAGTTTAAATAGTTAAATTATTTGATTGTGATCTATTGGAATGAGGACTTTTATTTTGAAACAGTTGTGGACAGGTGACACAGTTGGCAGGAGTCATAGTTGATGACAACTCACTGTTGGAATGCCCGAACAGTTAAATAGTTGAGTAGTTTAAATAGTTAAATTAGTTCACAGTGAATTATTTCAGTGAGGACTTTTATTTTGAAACAGTTTTGAACAGAGGAAACAGTTGGCGGCAGTCATAGTTGATGACAACCGGCAGTTGGATTGGCTGAACGGTTGAACAGTTGAGTCGTTAAAATAGTTAAATTATTTAATTGTGATCTGTTGTAATGAGGACTTTTATTTTGAAACAGTTGTACACAGGTGAAACAGTTGGCAGGACTCATAGTTGATGACAACTGACAGTTGGAATGCCTGAACAGTTAAATAGTTGAGTAGTTTAAATAGTTAAATTATTTAATAGTGAATTATTGCAGTGAGGACTTTTATTTTGAAACAGTTTTGGACAGAGGAAACAGTTGGCGGGAGTCGTAGTTGATGACAATGGGCAGTTGGAATGGTTGAACAGTTGGATGGTTGAGTAGTTTAAATAGTTAAATTATTTAATTGTGATTAATTGTAATGAGTACTTTTATTTTGAAACAGTTGGCGGGAGTCATAGTTGATGACAACTGACAGTTGGATTGGCTGAACAGTTAACTAGTTGAGTAGTTCAGATAAATTATTTAACAGTGAATTATTTCAGTGAGGACTTTTATTTTGAAACAGTTTTGGACAGAGGAAACAGTTGACAGGAGTCATAGTTGATGACAACTGGCAGTTGGAATGGCTGAACGGTTGAAAAGTTGAGTAGTTTAAAAAGTTAAATTATTCAATTGTTATTTATCATAATGAGGACTTTTATTTTGAAACAGTTGTGGACAGAGGAATCAGTTGGCAGGAGTCATAGTTGATGACAACTGACAGTTGGATTGGCTGAACAGTTAAATAGTTGAGTTGTTTAAATAGTTAAATTATTTAACAGTGTATTATTTCAGGGAGAACTTTTATTTTGAAACAGTTTTGGACAGGGGAAACAGTTGGAGGGAGTCATAGTTGATGACAATGGGCAGTTGGAATGGCTGAACGGTTATGGTCAATGAATGGTCAATCGCGCATGATTTTATCATGGGGACCCGCCCGGATGACATCACGAAAAACGTGAATAATCGTCACGTGATGCGGATGTCGGGCAAGCATCGGGCATCTGCCATAGAGAACCATTGAAAACGAGACGCACTAAACTGCCTGTTATTCATTTATTCTCCATGGAATGAAGTGGAAATGTGTGCTCAAAGGTAGTTTAAAAATAGAATTACTCCTCCCAAGGCATATATCGATGAATATTTACTGATTACACTAAATGAATGGGCGAATGACAAGCGCTAAATTTAGTCACACTCCTCCCTTTCCCCCCCGTCCCGGGCTGCGACTTATACCCCCATCACACCAAACTAGTGCTTACTACGTTCTTGAAAATGTTGCCGAACGGGCTCAAACTGTGTGCGAACGGAGTGGATGTTGCAGCAACTTTTTACGAACTTCATGGACGGGCTCGGACGGGAAGTGTGCATTAGACATTATTTGGCCAAAGTTACACGTTCTACCCCGACCACATCCCGTTTACAATTATTTCAAGACAGGGCAGGAAGTTTTGAGAACTACTTTGGTGTGACAGTAGCATTACGCCCAGGTAACCTGGTTAACCTGCTGCCTTCTGATACTTATGTAGACCCACCAGCAGCGATAGGTGTACAAAACTCCTTTAGTAGTCTTCACAAGCTTTGTTCCCTTACCTAGCATTATTCTTGAACATCAACATATTTTACATACATTGCAAGGTTTGAAATAAGCGGTATCGCATCACATTTGCGATCTAAAAATGCCTACTTTCGAACCAAAATGATCAAGACCGGACAAATGAATCGCAGCCGCTGTGAAAGAAAATCCTAATAGCATAGGTGGAATAACTTCAAATTCTAGCATAGAATCATACAACTAGTGTATTACCAAGTAGGTTAATGAACTGTTACCAAGCTAGCTTGCCGTTACAAACCTGTCACAAGCGTCACAAATTAAAGTATGAATATGAAGTCTCCCCCGTTATCCTGCCGTGATTCGAGCATTGAACACGTTGCTTTTGCATTTCTGTAGCTGGCTAAGCGCAAATGAAAAAAGGGTTGTTATTGTCGCGGTTTGTGTTATCTGGACTGCCCCTTATCTGGGTTTCCCCATTAGCTGTCGATGGTGAAGTGAATTTTTTCAGAGCCATTGTTGCTATTGCTCGGTCTGCTCTGCCGAGCCAGGAGTGCGTTTCTCGAAAGAACAGGTGCGAACTTACACAGTTGGAGCCATTGACAGTGAATGGACGAACTACGTAAGTTGCTAGCGTAGTTAAAAATGCTTTTGGGTAACGCACCCCAGGTCCCCATTGTCAACACAAGTTAGATCTAAAATAAAAGTTGATAAAATTGCCTAAAAACCTACTTTTTCTAATTCGGCACATTGCCTTCTGTTGTTCGCTTGCCCGACTTCCGGGTTCGGAGAATGACGTTCACCTTACGTACAGGCTATTTTTAGATATCGGGCGGGTCCCCATTACCATGTGATTTCGTCAGGCTCGCTCATTGGTCTCGCTTCTCTAGCCTTCTGGACCTGGTGTGCAGTAAAACGCAACTGGTGGGAGTTGACGGACGAAAAAGCAAGGATCAAACATGTAGCAGGGCGGAGGCGGACTGAACCCGCATCTGATTCAAATCCCAAGTTAAAGGATGAAACAAATAAGTGTCAGAAAGAAGGAAACAATGAATTCTTGCAGCTTTGCACAAGGTTGAATGAGTAATTCAAGCACATTATTTCCCTTTCATGTAACCTGTCTCAGGGTTCTCGCCAGCGTAATAACAGCGTAACGGGCAGTTATGCTGCTGCCTGAAAAACTTACGCTGCTGATTGGGCCATTATGTTGTTTTTGCGGGTGTGTAATGGGAAAATTATCCATTATCTACATTGATTGTACCTGGCTAACTTGCATGTATTCAGGCTAATATTCAGCAGCCTGCATGTTGACATCCATCCACGTGTGGGTTATCTAGGTTAATTTAAAGATTATTTTTTTGGGAAATTTTCCTTTATTC
Source organism: Gymnothorax javanicus (assembly GCA_029692085.1). NCBI lineage: Eukaryota > Metazoa > Chordata > Actinopteri > Anguilliformes > Muraenidae > Gymnothorax > Gymnothorax javanicus. The sequence continues at coordinate 103,700,522 of CM056195.1, forward strand.
GATGGTTGTACAGTGTAGAGAGACAGGAAAGTTGGTGAGAAGAATGGGGGAAGACATGCAGCAAATGACCTGAGCCGGATTCGAACCCAGGTCGCTGCGGGAAGGACACAGCCTTTATGATACGCGCACTTAGACCGATGAGCCACCGGGGCGCCCCATCTTGGTTAATTTATACCATTCGGTAGCCCGAGATTGTTTGTGCGTTTGAGAAACCACAAAGGCTTGCACACAAGAAATGCCTTGTTTACACGGCACTGGCCGAGTGTGTTGACCTGGGGATTCCCTAGTAACTGACACAATTTTATAGCCAATCAGTGATGTCCTTACTCAAGGTTTAGGACTGTTAGTTTGGATGGGATGGTATGTATTTTAGAATGATTCTTATTCAATGATCAATCCAGAATCCTTCCCTCGGCCTCGCCTCGATCTGTTTCTAGATATGTGATATGCTACGTGACAATGCTGCGAAATAAATCGAAATTGTCACTCAACACAGTTGGCTTGCGAGGTTTCCTGTATCATCCCAGTTTTAGTTCATTTTCTCATTTTGCTTATCTTTCTTTATTGCACATTTCAATGGAAATTTATGTTAGGGGTTTCTGTTCAAATCTCGCGTCAAGTCATGTCGAGAGATTATACCCGCAATTAATATTTTGGTAAGATTGATGTTCTGTTGTATCATGTTCTGGGACCAACTGGCTTGAATCGTATTGCGTGGTGCGTTGTGTTACGGTGCGTGCTTGTACCTCAGTTTAGATTGTGCAAAATGTCTTTCGTCATCTGATAGAAGTGAGAATGATCGTAAAACTTGGTTTACAATATTATTTTATTCAAAGATGAAATTAAATTGTTCACCCAATGAAGAAATAGGCTTCTTCTATTCAATGTACCCTGGCTTCTAAGAATGGTGAGAAGAAACATGATGATAAAAAAGAATGTCGGCTCCTCTTCACGCACAGATATGCACTGAATTGAGTACTTTGTACAGGCAAAAATAAAATAACTCAGCTTGCCAATGGGATTATTGAGACTAACAAACAAAAAAAGAACGGGAATTCTTGGTAGGCGTGTTAGTTGCATTTCACTTTGTCGATGTCGTACCACCAAAATAAATCCTGAAATCGGTTCATATTCTTACCGCAGACCCTAAAATATTCTTAGCGCCATTAAAAAGGCAACGGTGAGGTATGTACTGTATTTGTGGCAAATTGAAGAATCAATTGATTTTTATTGCTTTTCCAGTGAGGCATGAGTGGAAATAAAGAAAAGCGCGTGGTATTGTAATCTTGACGCGCGCCACGTGAATGCACCAAGCACTTCGGTAATAACAAACATTGAGCTGTTTGTGATGTGTACAGTGACACTTGACTTGTTCTTTTGGGTGTGGTCAATAGCCTACATAAAGCCAACAAAACAAAGAAAAATGCTACTGCATCAAGAAAATGGAACGGCTTGTGGCACAGGAGGGAGAAAAAAAAGCCATTGACATGTTGCGGGCAGGTCTCAGCTGCCGAGAGGTGGTGCGTCATTTGCACTGTCATTATTCAACAATCAGTCGGCTGTCTATCTGAGAATGGAACACAGGCACTGTCACTGACCGACCCCGCTTAGTGAAGCCATTAGTGACTATGGTGGCTCAAGAGCGCCACATCTGGTTACAGCCTGTACATGACAGATTCCGGACAGGAACCCAAATTGATAATGAGACGAGGGGTCCAAGACGATTGAGGGTGAGCGCAAGTACCGTTTGACGGTTTTGTAGGGGCCATGCGTACGCATGTGTTGCTCACATAGACGGCGTTGAACGGAACTTGCACTAACCCTTAATCGTCTCGGACCCTCTTCTCTGCATATACTACCTAATATACTGAATGACCACCATCAATGGATTTTTTTCTTCCCTTACGGCATGGGCATGATCCAAGATGACAATGCCAGGATTCATCGGGCTCAAATTGTGGAGGAGTGGCTCAGGCCGCATGAGACACTTTTCCTCATAGATTGGCCACCACAGAATCCAGACCTTAACCCCATTGAGTCTCTTTGGGACGTGCTGAAGAAGACTTTATGCAGTGGTCCTATACACCCATCATTAATACAAGATCTTGTTGAAAAATTAATGTAACTCTGGACAGAAATAAATGTTGTGACATTGCATAAGCTAATCAAAAGATGCCATGAAGAATGTGTGCCATAATCAAAGCCAAAGGCGGTCTAACAAAATATTAGAGTGTGACTTTTTTTTTGGCTTAGCAATGTACCTCTGGTAACACAGCCTGAGCCTTGCTTAGACTCTACTGGTCAAATTGTGCAATAGCACCTTAATTCTGTCTTATTCACCTCCGCCAAGGAGGTGTATGTTTTTGCCGGCGTTGGTTGGTTGGTTTGTTTGTTTATCTGTCTGTCTGACTGTTAGCAACTTTACGCGAAAATTTATGCACAGATTTTGATGAAATTTTCTGAGACGGTCAGAAATGACACAAGGACCAATTGATTAGATTTTGGGAGTGATCCGGGTTAGGGTAAGGGTTAGGGTTAGGGCCCTGGGCGGAAGTGCTGCGCTCTCTGAGTGCTCTTGTTCCATATGTTGTGACATTTGGACAAAAAAATTACTGGCAGAATAATAATAACTAGAAAAGGCAGTTTCTGAAGAAACTGCGAGTGGGATTGCTGTCTGCTGAAGCTGCTGATGCTGAACTGCAATTGCAGAAATAAGACAGAAATTGCTTGAATAAAAGTCAAATTTTTTAAATGGAATGATTGTAATGTTACCACGAATTGCTAAAAATATGAATGAGTAGAAAGACTCGAAATAAGTGTGAATAGTTGCTAAGGTTTACCGGGTGGTTGCTAGGTGGTTGCTATGGTGTCCAGGAAGGTTGCTAAGGCATTGCTAGGCAGTTGCTAAGGTGTTTTGGGTGGTTGCTAGGGCATTACTAGGCGGTTGTTATGATGTTCAGGGTGGTTGCTAAGGCATCGCTAGGTGGTTGCTAAGGTGTACTGGGTGGTTGCTAGGCGGTTGCTATGGTGTTCAGGGTGGTTGCTAAGGTGTTGCTAGGCGGTTGCTAAGGTGTTCGGGTGGTTGCTAGGGCATTGCTAGGCGGTTTCTTTGGTGTTCTGGGTGGTTGCTAAGGCGTTGCTAGGTGGTTGCTGTGGTGTTCAGGGTGGTTGCTAACGCGTTGCTAGATGGTTGCTAAGGTGTACTAGGTGGTTGCTAGACAGTTATGGTGTTCAGGGTGGTTGCTAAGGTGTTGCTAGGCGGTTGCTAAGGTGCTCTGGGTGGTTGCTAGGGCAGTGCTAGGCGGTTTCTTTGGTGTTCTGGGTGGTTGCTAAGGCGTTGCTAGGTGGTTGCTATGGTGTTCAGGGTGGTAGCTAACGCGTTGATAGATGGTTGCTAAGGTGTTCTGGGTGGTTGCTAGGGCATTGCTAGGCGGTTGCTATGGTGTTCTGGGTGGTTGCTAAGGCGCTGCTAGGCGGTTGCTAAGGTGTACAGGGTGGTTGCTAGGGGGTTGCTATGGTGTTCGGGGTGGTTCCTAAGGTGTTGCTTGGCAAGTGCTTCGGTGTTTTGGGTGGTTGCTAGGGCGTTGCTAGGCAGTTATGGTGTTCTGGGTGGTTGCTAAGGCGTTACTAGGCGGTTGCTATGGTGTTCAGGGTGGTTGCTAACGCGTTGCTGAATGGTTGGTAAGGTGTACCAGGTGGTTGCTAGGCAGTTATGGTGTTCTGGGCAGTTGCTAAGGCGTTGCTAGGTGGTTGCTGTTGTGTACTGGGTGGTTGCTATGGTGTTCAGGGTGGTTGCTAAGGTGTTGCTAGGCAGTTGCTAAGGTGTTCTGGGTGGTTGCCAGGCGGTTGCTATGGTGTTCAGGGTGGTTGCTAAGGTGTTGCTAGGCGGTTGCTAAGGTGTTCTGGGTGGTTGCTAGGGCATTGCTAGGTGGTTGCTATGGTGTACCAGGTGGTTGTTAAGCAGTTATGGTGTTCTGGGCAGTTGCAAAGGCATTGCTAGGCGGTTGCTATGGTGTTCAGGGTGGTTGCTAAGGTGTTGCTCGGCAGTTGCTGAGGTGTTCTGGGTGGTTGCCAGGCGGTTGCTATAGTGTTCAGGGTGGTTGCTAAGGTGTTGCTAGGCGGTTGCTAAGGTGTTCTGGGTGGTTGCTAGGGCGTTGCTGGGCGGTTGCTTAGGGGTCATTCCATGCCAAATCACCTAATTTTCAGGAAAGTCCCCAGGTGACCCTCTTAGATTTTGCTGAAACTCCATGAAAATGTTCATATATGCAAATAACGAACACACAGAAAATTTCAGGCCGAAAGTCCAAGCCGTTTTGAAATTATGGCTGTCCGAAGACCCCCCTCTTTCGCCGTCGCACGCTGCGTCGCGGATTTTTTTCATTTTCAAATGATCATATTTTTGGATTTGAAAAAGCTACAAAGCTGAAAATTGCTACCTGGGGTAATTTGCACACAAGCTTTCAGAATCTGCAATGAAATTTGCACCACAGAATTATATGTATCTGACCTTTATATGTACCAAATTTCATTGATGTGACTTAACTCCTTCATAGTTAGGCAGTGTTTCAAAGAAACCCACTAATTTGATCAAATTATGCTACTTTACGGTATATAACAACATCCTCGAGCTCTGGTAAATTGACAATTACAATAATTTGTAAAAGCAAATTGAAGCAAACCTACTTGAAATACGTTTCTTGCGCATTTTGAATGGATCACTGCAATATTTCTGAGTATATTCATATCGAGAGATGTACATCTTCTCATGGTGAAAACACACTGTGCTGTCATCACGTAGCAGTACCCCACTTCTCCATTCCAATAGCTTCTTATCATCCTGTGACAAGTCAGAGGCTGCAAGTGTGCCAACATTTCTGCCATATATTTTCTTATGGCATTCCTCCTCCAGTGCAATTCCAATACTGCATCCCGATCTTGATGCTTCAAATTCCATGTTTTAAATCTTGATTTTTACAGAGCTCACAAAATGTACACTTCATCTGCTGAACATTGCAGTTGAAATGAATTGTGAGGAGTGGATGTGAGCTGAAAAGTGAACACACTGTTCAATTATTCTGTAAACAATACGGCCACAACAGTGAGGTAATTGATCCAGCTATTTTAAATAAACAGTTGTGGTTTGGAGTTAAGTAGACTAGGATGAACCTAGATAAACAATGTTTTAACACCTAATTAGACGAGGTCACCTGGACTAGGATGAATCTTAATAAACAGTTTCCAACAGCTATGACCTCATGCAAGTAATGTAAGTAGAGCCCACTGAAAATCAGTAAGTTGAATCCACTTAAATAAAAGCAGTTTTGTATTAGTAACATCAATGTACAATATGTACAATGTATGGTACTATGGAAAACTTTGTTTTAAAACAAGCCATATGATACTATTCCTGATGTACAAAGTCATGAATTTTACAACTTTCTAAGAATTATTATATATAAAAAAGGTTATCAAAGATTACTTATTCTCATTTTTTGCCCTTTGACATCTACCGAAGACATTGTAATGTACAGCAAAATGGTGTAATTTGATCAAATTAGTGGGTTTCTTTGAAACACTGCCTAACTATGAAGGACTTAAGTCACATCAATGAAATTTGGTACATATAAAGGTCAGATACATATAATTCTGTGGTGCAAATTTCATGACCCTGAGTAACTGTTCACAAGGTCAACCGACCCCCTGAAAAGGGGTGATTTTTGAGATTTTTTTTGTGAAAGTCGACTTTGGACCCTAGCCATACCTTTACTGATTGTTTTATAAGTCTATGCTTGCAGGGAGTTATTTAGCTGTATGTAGAGATTATGTATCAGCAATTTGGGTATCCTCAGATCAATGGTTCGGGCACCAGGTAAGCCTAAAAATCGCAAAAATAATTTCCGCTAGAAAAAACTTTCATTTTCAGGTGCCCATATCTTCAAAAGGAAGCAAGATACACTGTTTTTGATTGCAGATTCTGAAAGCTTGTGTGCAAATTACCCTAGGTAGCAATTTTCAGCTTTGTAGCTTTTTCAAATCCAAAAATATGATCATTTGAAAATGAAAAAAAAATCCATGACATTGGCTTGACGACGGGCGAAAGAGGGGGGTCTTCGGACGGCCATAATTTCAAAACGGCTTGGACTTTTGGCCTGAAATTTTCTGTGTGTTCGTTATTTGCATATATGAACATTTTCATGGAGTTTCAGCAAAATCTAAGAGGGTCACCTGGGGACCATTAGGTGATTTGGCATGGAATGACCCTTAGGTGTATCGGGTGGTTGCTAGGCGGTTGCTCTGGTGTTCAGGATGGTTGCTAAGGTGTTGCTAGGCGGTTGCTAAGGTGTTCTGGGTGGTTGCTAGGGCGTTGCTAGGCAGTTGCTTAGGTGTATCGGGTGGTTGCTAGGCGGTTGCTCTGATGTTCAGGATGGTTGCTAAGGTGTTGCTAGGCGGTTGCTAAGGTGTTCTGGGTGGTTGCTAGGGCGTTGCTAGGCAGTTGCTTAGGTGTATCGGGTGGTTGCTAGGCGGTTGCTCTGATGTTCAGGATGGTTGCTAAGGTGTTGCTAGGCGGTTGTTAAGGTGTTCCGGGTGGTTGCTAGGGCGTTGCTAGGCGGTTGCTTAGGTGTATCGGGTGGTTGCTAGGCGGTTGCTCTGGTGTTCAGGATGGTTGCTAAGGTGTTGCTAGGCGGTTGCTAAGGTGTTATGGGTGGTTGCTAGGGCGTTGCTAGGCGGTTGCTTAGGTGTATCGGGTGGTTGCTAGGCGGTTGCTCTAGTGTTCAGGATGGTTGCTAAGGTGTTGCTAGGCGGTTGCTAAGGTGTTCTGGGTGGTTGCTAGGGCGTTGCTAGGCGGTTGCTAAGTTGTATCGGGTGGTTGTTATGCGGTTGCTCTGGTGTTCAGGATGGTTGCTAAGGTGTTGCTAGGCGGTTGATAAGGTGTTCTGGGTGGTTGCTAGGCGGTTGCTATGGTGTTTAGGGTTTTTGCTAAGGTGTTGCTAGGTGGTTGCTAAGGTGTTCTGGGTGGTTGCTAGGTGGTTGCTATGGTGTTCAGGGTGGTTGCTAAGGTGTTGCTAGGCAGTTGACAAGGTGTTCCTGGGTGGTTGCTAGGGTTGTTGCTAGGCGGTTGCTATGGTGTTCTGGGTGGTTGCTAAGGCGCTGCTAGGCGGATGCTAAGGTGTACAGGGTGGTTGCTAGGCGGTTGCTATTATGTTCAGGGTGGTTCCTAAGGTGTTGCTAGGCAGTTGGTAAGGTGTTCTGGGTGGTTGCTAGGGCGTTGCTAGGCAGTTGCTACGGTGTTCTGGGTGGTTGCTCAGGCGTTGCTAGGCGGTTACTATGGTATTCAGGGTGTTTGCTAACGCATTGCTAGGTGGTTGCTAAGGTGTACCAGGTGGTTGCTAGGCAGTTGTTATGGTGTTCTGGGCAGTTGCTAAGGCGTTGCTAGGCGGTTGCTATGGTGTTAAGGGTGGTTGCTGGGGCATTGCTAGGTGGTTGCTGTGGTGTTCTGTGTGGCTGCTGGGGCGTTGCTAGGTGGTTGCTATGGTGTACCGAGTGGTTGCTAGGCGGTTGCTATGGTGTTCAGGGTGGTTGCTAAGGCGCTGCTAGGCGGTTGCTATGGTGTTCGGGGTGGTTGCTAGGGCATTGCTAGGCAGTTGCTATGGTGTTGTGTGTGGTTGCTAGGGCATTGCTAGGCGGTTGCTACGGTGTTTCAGGTGGTTGCAAAGGTGTTCTATGTGGTTGCCAGGGTGTTGCTAGGCGGTTGCTATGGTGTTCCGGGTGGTTGCTAAGGCGTTACTAGGCGGTTGGCAAGGCATTCCTGATGGTTGCTAAGGCTTTCCTAGGCAGTTCCTATGATGGCCTGGGTGCTTGTTTGGCTCTGATCAGAGCAGGCTAGAGTGTGGTTAGAGTTCCGCATTCATTTCTAATGGGAAAAATTTTTCGGAAATGTGGAATATCTCGGAAATTATGAATTTTTGGAAAATTGTGAATATAGCCGATAATGTCTGAATCGAGCTGAATAATTTGAAGATCGAACGGTTCGAATATGTTGAAGTATGTGGAAGTAGTTAAGGTCCGTAAAACGGCAGAAGAGGAGGAGGAGGAACTAGAACTGCGTTTCGTCAGGACGAACCTCGAGAATGTGCTTGCCAAAATGTTGACGCTGAAGTTAAAAGCAATGTCTCTCACACACACACACACACGCACACACACACTAGAGTGGCAGTCTGGCAAAGTGTTGGGAGTTAGTCTGTCAGTCTGTCTCTCTCTCTCTTTCTCTCTCTCTCTCTGTCACACACACACACACACGCTAGATTGGCAGTCTGGCAGAGTGTAGGTAGTTAGTCTGTCTGACTCTTTGTCACTCTCTCTCTCTGTCTCTCTCTCGCACACACAAACACACAGACAGGTATCATCTGACATTGTTTGAAGGACAAATTTCAGAGAGCTTTGCGCTCTGAAATTTGTCTATACCGGCTTGTTTAATCGCTGACGCTGCATTTTTACTCGTGAGAAACACAGACAGGTGTGTGTGTGTGTGTGTGTGTGTGTGTGTGTTTGTGCGCGCGCGTGAGTCTGACACAGCAGCTCCTCTATGTGTGTGCCTAAATAAACTGGTAGAGTAACATATAGTGGGATTGCTGCCTGCAGCAATCCCACTCAATAATAAATACAGGATGTATGTGTTGGGGGGGGTATTTTGTAAATGACAGAATGCTCACATTGCGTCTTAATTCATTTTATTACAGGCTATCAGTAATGCGAAGGTGACATTATCATAACATTTCCTCTTACCAGGAATATTCCTTACCCTGGACAGATGTGCCGACCAAACATTGAATAGTGGGTACACACTGAACCATGTTTCATTTGAGATCAGCAGATTTGACAGAAGTTATAGCCAACGCTGGAACACTGTTCTCAAATTTCCTCCCTGACGTGAAAGAGTACCTGGCGTGCAAGCTTTGTTCTTTCCCCACAGCAGCGCATTTTCATCAAAAAGCATAAATTGCAAAAAACCATAACTGACGGTGAAGCGTGTTGTTTTAATGTGCCAATACCAGCGGTTCCCAAAACTCAATTGCAACCCCAGAATTTTAACAAGTTGTTCATTCTTAATTAGTTGATTTCCATATGTGGAGGGATTATTTGCTCTCTTGAAAAAAACCTATAAGGGCTTAATAAAGATGCCATTTAGCTATTTAGTTGGCTGTTTGAAACAAACGCAGAGGTAGTCTGCTTTATTCAATTAGTTCAATGTTTGGTACGAATAAAAGCCCAATGATGGTATTCAATAATGTCACTGTATTGTAGGAAAACTAATTGCATTACTAGAAATATTTTCCAAGACATTGTTGGATAAATACGATGCTCATTTGATTTCTGGACTAGGCGTTTTAAATTCTTGCTAAAAAAGGACAAGACACACTTGTTACTCAATGACTTGGCAAGTGTCATTAACGCCTTTCTGCAGATGTAGACATCTGCGGACATACAGCAGCTCTTTTTATGGACGCAGTTGCACTACTCTATCACTAAATGGCACCCCCGGATCAGTTATTGAATATTCACAGTCTAGAATACTGACAAGTTCACTCCTATCCCTGTTTTTCAGGAGTTGCATGAATTAAACTCCTCAGCCAAGCCTGATGTGCAAACTGCTCAATATCCTTGCCCATAGTATCTATCAGCAGTTTGAAAAAATGATCTCTTGCCACAGAAAAATTTGTTCTCCTCTGTCGCAACCACTTCAGTTACAGTGACCCAATGGTATCCCAAGTGGTTCAAAAAAATCAGTTTCCTGAGGCAAAAATTCGCCATGGTATTGACACTATGTCATTCTACTATCAATTTCGGTCATCACATATTAAAAACCCGCAATTTCCTATCGTGAATTAACGCGTAGATATGTCGGTTGAAGAATTTAGCTGTCTTTTAGAGCCTCATACAAGCTCTCAAGGAAATCCAATCACTTTAATGGTGATTCAATGGTATCTGCGTGAAAGCCCAGTTGTAGTTCACGCCCACGTTAAATTCTCCTGGTAATTACCAGTTGGTTGACACGATTTTTATCCATTTGCAGACAGTATAATCTTTCCTCAGTAAGTGAAAGACATTGATTGGACCTTAAAAAACATATTAAAATACTTGCGTAATAGGGTTACGTTGTATTCAATAAACTTTATGCAGCTCAGACTGACGTGGTTGCATGGGAACAAAAAACCTCCAGAACTGAACCTGGAGAGCTGAGCTTATTTGCAGGATGGAAATGCAATTCTGAGATGTAAAATAGCAGTTATTCTGAATGGAACAGACAGGAGGGCTGACAGCATTGATACTTTTGAGGAGCAGCTCAGTAATTCTTTTGAAAAGTGAGTAAAGCTGTCTTTGTATGGTGTAGCTCTATCTTACTTTTTTTAGCCTGCTAGCTAACTAGCCAGCTATTTCTTAATTTTGGTTTACCACCGTGATCACAGAGCTAGTTTGTCACATTGGGTAACAAAAGAGTAGTCGATACTGCAGTGTGCTGGCATTTTTTTTCTTAACTAGGCGATCAGTTTTAGAATTTACACCACATTCAATGAAACGGAATGCCTTGCATTTTCGCAATTTCATTTTTAAAGTCAACGAACAGCTATTACTGTTTTGACCTGAGTTATACTTGTTCCATAGAGGGTGTGAAAAGCGCTGTTACAAGTTTTGCGTTTAGCTGGGATCATCGGAATTGTGAACAGCAAATTTTTCCGTCTGAGTGAACGATCTGACCGTAAAATAAGCAGTTATTTACAAACATAATTTTGTATTAATTATATAAAAGGAGACCTCAATGTATAATAAAATCCTCTAGGAATGATATTTTGCAACATGATCTATACAATAATAAAAAAACAATAATGAGTAACTGTAACTTGCTGACGCAGCTTTGTTGATAAATGGACGAGACTCTGAACTTTATCTTGGAGAAAAGGCATGTTTTTGGTTTGGAGAGGTCACTGGTGACCATTGATGTCCAGCTGCGCCTGTATTGATAAACTCATGCTAAATTCAACCAGAAAATCATCCATTCATATTGAACTTCATGAGTACAAAGTTGATTTGCGTTAAAAATATGATTATTTTATGAATCGAAAGTGCGCCATTTTCAAGGCTCTGGGAGTTTGGGGAGCCACCTGGATAGCTATCTTATTTGGCTTATAAAAAGTGGATAATTTAATATTTCATGTTCAGATGAGGAGTGCATGTGGTCTACTTTATCATCCCAGAAATGTATTGTTTTAACTCCCAGCCATTTTTCAATCCTCAGAATTATTTTTTTTTTTACAGTTTCAATGGTGAATTCTCATGAAGATTTTTTTATGTTTGCAGCCCATTTTCTCTGCCAAAATCATGAAAATTAACTGAAATACGATGTAGTTCTAAATGCAGTAAGTGTCTTTTCTGAGTTGAGCCACATTCGTTCTCTTTATGAAGCTTAAATCTTGAATTATAAAGCATCACATTGGGTAACCCATAAATAGCCAAATTTGGCTACTGCGCAAAGTGGTGAAGCAACTTGTAGTGACAGCCTACTTCTTATCTAAGAACATTTTGGGAGTAAATGGTTTTGCAAGACAGTACCAGTTGAATGCGCAGTTATTTGCCCAGTGGTCAGCAAATGCTTAGCCTGACTCTTGCACGAATAGCACACTGCCTAGCTGGCAGGTTTCATTTCCTCTGTCAAGAATGTTGCCAAATCTGGTTGAATGGCTGTCGTGTAAGAAAAATCCCCTCTTGATAGCCATTGCCGCTCTAATGCTGGGAATAATGCATGTCTGGCCAGAGTTAAGAACCCTGAATAGGTATTGTTAAAGCTAGTGGCTAGTGCCGTCTGGTCTTGATTTAGCCAACAGTCCATTCAGACAAGCTGTACGACAGTGGGCTGTAGCAGCTTGCCCGCTGACTTTCCCATTCATGCCAAACATTGAACTAATTGAATAAAGCAGACTACCTCTGCGTTTGTTTCAAACAGCCGACCAAATAGCTAAATGGCATCTTTATTAAGCCCTTATCAATGTCAATTTTTAATTTCCAGCCCCTGCTGCAACACATGCAAGAAATCAAACCCTTCAACGACTCTGGTATCAGTACCTGATCTGTGTGTTTGGAAGCTTGATTATGAGCTTCCACAGCACCCCAAGTTACCTAGCTACACGATTTCAAGTCATAACTTTTCTTGATTGATTGTAGCTAATATAGCGAGCTAGGCCACGCTTTGATCGTTTGGTTTTTTTGACATATTTAATGGCGAGTTCTGTGTTTGCTATTTAAGTGGCTCAACTTATTTTCACTTAATAATTGGCAGTGTTCAAACAATGTTGAGCGCTAACATTCATAAATTTTACATTAAGATATGCCTAATGTTGTCAGTGCTCGGGCTCCCATGCACTCGCTGTCTGTAACCCAGGCCATAGTGCATTTAATGTCTTTGCCTGCTATGTCAGGGAATCCCGGGAGGCCAAAAGTTTAGCCCAATGCCCACTGGCGGAGAAGTGTCGCGTCAAACTCCAAACTTTTTTAAACGCCCACTCGAAGGGTCAGCAGCATCAATATTGATGGATGACAACAGAACCGAGAAGCAAGCCATGGGATTTCACTTTTAAAATATTCAACAAGACAACGTTTTAATTTGAAAACACCAACCGATAAAGCTTATTTTAAGTGATGGCAAAGTGTGACATTCAGGTTTCAGTGCACTACACGTTATACAGTTGCGATCAAAATTATTCAACCCCCATTGCAAATTGGGTTTACTGGCAAAATGTACAAACTTTCAGCTGTTTGTGATAAACAGATTAAACAAGAACATTTTAAATAGCTCAACACAACTAATATTACAAGTGGTTTCTCCAATTTTAGCACAAAATGGGACTTTGAATGACTACTGCAGTCTCAAAATTATTCAACCCCCCCAAAAAGATTCCTTCATCAGAGCATATTTGCAAATGAGGTGGTCTCAAGCACACCTAATCAAGAGCCTAATTAGTTGCATCAGGTATGCTTGAGATAGAACACATCAAATACTTGCACTCGCTAGGGGTTTGTTGACAGTGGCATTTGATTGCATATTAGACATATGGCTGTCAAGAGAATAGTCCAGAAAGCTAATGGAGGATATCATTGCCTGGCACAAACAAGGAAAAGGATACAAAAAGGTAGCACAGGCACTGAATGTTTGTCGAGATACAGTAGGAAGCACAGTTTGCAAGTTCACAGTTAAAGGAAGAGTGGCTTTAGTACCAGGATGTGGCAGAAAGAGGAAGCTATCAATGGCTGTCACCAGATTCCTGAGGAGACGGATGGTCAAAAACCCTCGAGTAACTGCAGGAGACCCGCAGCAAGACTTGCAGGCAGGAGGCACTGAAGTTTCAGTTTGCACAGTAGGGCGCATACTAAACGTTGAAGGTCTTCAAGACATACACCACAACTGATTCAAAAGCACAAGCTTGAATATGATCAAAACCATATAAATTAGCCACAGAAGTTTTGGGATACTGTTCTGTGGAGTGGTGAAACCAAACTGGAATATTTTGGGCTTATGAATCAGTGATATGTCTGCAGGAGGAATGAAGAAGCATATGCTTAAAAGTAAACCCTGCCTACATTGAAGAATTGTGGGGGCTTTTTGATGCTCTGCGGCTGCCTTGCTTCCTCTGGCACTGGAAACCTGCAAAGTGTGGAGGGCAACATGGATTCAGTCAAGTACCAGGATATCCAAGGAGAAAATGTCATGCCATCTGTAGGGAAGCTGACACTTGGGCATCATAGGACCTTCCAACAGGACAATGATGCTAAGCATACCTCAACCCTCCACCAAGGCTTGGTTTCAGAAGAAGTCTGGGAAGATCCTAGAGTGCCCATCACAGTCGCCTCACTTGAACCCCATCAAAAATCTCTGGTAAGATTTGAAGAAGACAACTGCAGCATGCTAACCTAGAATATTAGTGAACCGGAGGCCATTGTCCATGAGGACTGGGCTAAGATTCCTTGGGAATGCTGCCAAAAGTTGGCGTCTGCCTATGCATCACATTTCCAGCAGGTCATAGCGGCAAAAGGGTGCTCTTCCAATTATTAAAGATGCTTGTCATGAAGGGGTTGAATAATTTTGAGCCTGCAGTAGTCATTAACAGTGGCATTTTGTGTTGAATTTGAAGAAGCCTTTTTAATATTTTTTGTGTTGAGCTATTTAAATTGTTCTTGTTTGATTTGTTCATTGCAAATAGCTGAAAGTTTGTACATTTTCCCAGTAAACCTAATTTGCAACGGGGGTTGAATAATTTTGATTGCAACTACATATAGGCATAATTTTCCTCCAAAATTTAGCCTTCTAGTAAATTAAAGGAGCTATATGTAAGTTTGTGGCCAAAACTGGTAGTGCAATCACATTCAAAATAGTGCAGAGCGCATTATCCCCTCCTCCTCTCCCCCAGACGAGAGGTTGCCAGCTAGGTTGCCGGATCCAGCAAGAACGTCTACTACACGGAGCTACCATGGCTTCGTTTCAATATCACCAATGATTTGCTCTGACAGGGTTGTGTTCAGTTCAGTTCAGTTCAGAAAATATCAAGACTAATGACTAACTAACTTTGGCAATGGTCATATTGGTCAACTTGCTCGTCACTCTTCTGTGTGGATAGCCCACAAAAGTCCATACTATAATATGCGTAAAGAATGAATGAGGACTCATTTGACCGATGTACTGTCTCAATTACATTTCATATTGCCATAATGGCTGTGCTAATGTTGGAACGGTTTCCACAGCGTCTCAGCATAAAGCCAGAGAAACGAACTAATAATGCATTGCTAATGTTAGCAATGGAGAGCCATGGTTACCTTTATTACTCAAACAATTTGTTACCTAGTCAATTCGATGACCCACCTGCATACGCACTAACGTACCATGAACGAACATACATAACGTTATTCGACTGTAGAGAATATTTGAAATGTCTGTACCTACATTAAATAGAATTAAGTTAGCCAAACTTAGCTGAATCTTACCTGCCCAGGAGAAAATTAGCAACTTCGGCGTCGATCTTCAAATTATACTCCGCTTTCAGCCATCTCCATCTTTCAAAGGCATGTCCTATACAGATCCTTGTTTTGTTTCTGACTTTGTCACGACGTATTTCGGAATCATAACGAGGCCTTTTAGGTTTAGTAACGTCAGACATTTGTGCTCCGAAACGCTGGTAGCTATGGAGGGTATTTTTGGTCATAATCCAAATGAAAATTAAAATTAAAATAATCAGGCCAAAATTAAATGTTAAAAATAAAAAGCAAATTGAAAAACCTAATGAAACATGTAAAATGATAATGTGAAACTACAAAACGAAAATGAAACAAGTAAAATTTCAAATGCAAATACGTAAATGGATAAAACGACAATGAAACGTTAAATTTAAAATGCTAATATGTAAATAGAAATGGTCAAACGGAAAACTTAAATTGTAAAGATGAAATTGAAAATGAAAATTTAAATAGCAATAGGGAAACATCAAATGTAAAACTCAAAATGGGAAATGGATAGGCTTTAATGGAAATGCTTAAATCAAAAGCTTAAATGGAAAAGATAAAATTATCATTTAATTTTTTATTTATGTTTGCATTTTTACATTACCATTTTACATTTGGCATTTTGCATTTGCCATTTTCCATTTTGATTTTCCATATTCCATTTGGCTTCTCCATTTGGATTTCTCATTTGGCGTTGCCATTTTCCATTTGCCTTTTCCATTTTCCATTTGGCTTTTCAACCTGTATGCAAATAAGGAGGTGTGGCCCAGAGGTCGGGGGGACGGTCTGAACCGGCCGAGTGCAGTGGCAGTGGATGTGTGTGCCTCTGACGAACACGGGTCCATTGTTTGACTCACGTTATGTTAATTTTAGCTGGTTAGCCAGGTAGCTACTCTCCTGCGCGCTGGCGAACATTACGAACAACAGCTGTATAAAACTTGCTTCCAGTTTATTAAACTTGACTAGATTGCCATCGGTAACCAGAAACTACCAGTCAAGTATTTACATGGTTAAATAACGGTTTTATTGACTTTGTGTTATATCGGAGTCGATCATAATAACAGACTGTGTTTCAGTTTTCTGCACAAAAAGTGCAAGGAACAATTCCGCCGTTCGAGAAATGAGTAGCTATCGCGATCAAGTCGGTTAGGGCAAACTGGACGCTCGAAACTTAAGTTAAATAACAACCAAAACAGAACAATGGATTTCGCAGGTCATATTGTAGGAGCGTGATGTTAGCTAACAGTGGGATATGTCTTTCTACTCTTCTCCCAGCTTACTCACATGCTGCCTGCGATTCACCTACTAAATCTAAGTGTGGCGCACCGACTGGAGGCCGTCATGCAGCTGTTACGGTTACTATGAACTTGATAGCGATAGCTACGCGTTTCTTAAACAGCCGAATTGTTCCCCGCATTTTTTTTTGTGCAGAAAACTCAGAAATAAAATAAAACAGAAGCGATTTTTATACAGTGATTGTTCTTCGTGTTCGCCAGCTTGCAAGAGAGTAGCTAATCAATGGAAGGAGAGTCAAACAATAAAACCGTGTTTGGTAAAAGTCTGCAGACGCATTTTCCGAGACATATCACTGCTTAGTGACATTACAGTACGATAAAAACGGAAATCATTGACTGATGGATTTCGCATGTCTTTCCATGTTGCCGCGCGATACAAGCAACATAATGCACCTTTCCCTTTGTAGTGTAGCTCTGATATGTCTCATGCAATGGGGGTGTGTGCTTTTCACGACCACGGTTTTATTGTTTGACTCACGTTAAGTTTATTGGCTGGTTAGCTAGCTGCTCTCCTGCAAGCTGGCGAACATTATAGAACAACCGCGGTATAGCTTATTCAGTTTCTCAGTTTTCTGCACAAAAAGCGTGGGGAACAATTCGGCTGTTGGTGAAATGGGTAGCTATCGCTATCGAGTTCATAGTGACCGTAAAAGCATGACGGCCTCCAGTCTGTGTGCCACACTGCGATTTAGTGGGTGAATCGCAGCATAGTAGGGAGCTGGCATAAGACTAGAAAGGCACATCCTACTGTTAGCATCGCGCTGCTACAATTGCAAGACCTGCGAAATCCATTGCTCTGTTTTGGTTGTTATGGAACTGAAGTTTCGAGCATCCAGTTTGTCCTAACCGACTTGATCGCGATAGCTACCCGCCTCTTGAACAGCCGAATTGTTCGTTGCACTTTTTGTGCAGAAAACTGAAAAACGGTCTGTTATTACGATCGATTCCGATATAACACAAAGTCATTAAAACCGTTACGAACCATGTAAAAATACTTCACTGGTAGCTTCTGGTTACCGATGGCAATCTAGTAAAGTTAAATAAACTGGAAGCAAGTTTTATACAGCTGTTGTTCGTAATGTTCGCCAGTGCGCAGGAGAGTAGCTACCTAGCTAACCAGCTAAAAATTAAAGTAATGTGAGTCAAACAATGGACCCGTGTTCGTCAGAAGCACGCACATCCACTGCCATATCACGTATCACTGTTTCGACATCTGGCCATTGCTGGCGAGAACATATGATTACAAGTGACAATACCGTACAATAAAATCGGAAATCAGCGAGCTACGGATTTCGCACATCATTTTATGTAGCAGCACGATGCTAGCTGGCAACATAATGCTTGTTGACATCAACGCTGCTTCCACGTGCGCTTGTTTATATTGACGTCACTACTCTGATTGCTCAATAGTGATTCCTCCATTACTAGCAGACTGGGGAAAAAATTTCGCTTCCGGCTCAGGTCAGAGCAAGCTCTATTAAAAGATATTGGCTGTATTTCGTTTCCCGACTTTTGTTTAGTAATCATTTAATAGAAAATCAGATAACGACTCGTTTTCCGTTTTTCGATTTCCAATTTCCAAACGAAAATCGGGAGACGGGTCTTTTTTCGTTTTTGGTCTGCCCACATCAAAACAAAAAACGGAAATCAGTTCGTTCTCCGTTTTTTCATTACCTTAATCAAAACGAAAAACGAATGGCCCGAAAGGTACACGGACCGCATAGACATATATACTGCTTTGCCAGTTTATATCATAGACTGTAGGTTGGCTCAGCAGTCAGGAGCCCCCTGCTGTCCACAAGATGCCACTGCACTCGGCCGGTTCAGACCGTCCCCCCGACCTCTGGGCCACACCTCCTTATTTGCATACAGGCTGAAAAGCCAAATGGAAAATGGAAACGCCAAATGAGAAATCCAAATGGGGAAGCCAAATGGAAAATGGAAGATCAGAATGGAAAATGGCAAATGCAAAATGCCAAATGTAAAATGGTAACAGAAAAATGCAAACATAAATAAAAAATTAAATGATAATTTTATCTTTTCCATTTAAGTTTTTGATTTAAGCATTTCCATTTAAGCCTTTCCATTTCCCATTTTGAGTTTTACATTTGATGTTTCCCTATTGCTATTTAAATTTTCATTTTCAATTTCATCTTCACAATTTAAGTTTTCCATTTGACCATTTCTATTTACATATTAGCATTTTTAATTTAACGTTTCATTGTCGTTTTATCCATTTTCGTATTTGCATTTGAAATTTTACTTGTTTCATTTTCGTTTTGTAGTTTCACATTATCATTTTACATGTTTCATTAGGTTTTTCAATTTGCTTTTTATTTTTAACATTTAATTTTGGCCTGATTATTTTAATTTTAATTTTCATTTGGATTATGACCAAAAATACCCTCCATAGGTAGCTGCAGCTCAGTGGTAACTGGCAACCTGGATGCCGAAATACTACTGACTTTGTGATTGGGAGATAGGTGGAGGGCGGTGTAACCGGCCAAAACACAAAATGACAACATAAACAGTTGTGGGCTGCAACTTCGCTTTTGTTATGAGAATATTCTGGCTGGACTACTGTTGTCAGTGATATAAGTATTTGAAATTAACATCATTCCTTAATGTCTAGTGATATATCAGGGCCATTTCATGATTAATCAACATACATTTCTTACATATTGCTCCTTTAAGATTGTGATTTACTTTACTTCACCCAGCAGCGAGTTGGCTAGCTAGCTAAATTAGCTGTGTTCAGTTTTTACCAGTGTACCTTGAGTTAAGGTACTGTCTAACTGTAGATCGCTTGATAACTTAAATGCCTGCAAAATAACTGATTTTTGTTCAAAACTACAACTTGGTTAAAAAGCAGTTATATCGGTTTGGACAATTGCATGTGAGGTTTCAGCTAAATGTGTGCCACCAACCATGACAAGGCAAAATTGTTAAATAACCTAAAAGATGAATGCGTTTTTATTGTGTTGACGCTCAAGAAATAGAGCGGGGTGAAAAATGAAAAACTGATGCGTGTCATGCTACCAGTGGGCGTTGCTCCATTGAAATGAATGGAACCTATTTTTTGACGTGTGTCACACGCAGTCAGTCGGCGTTGGCGCTTTAGCCGGAATCAACTGACCACCCACAACACAGGGCAGCCAATCGGGGGTAACGCCCGCAAGAAGAGAGACCCTCTTCCACAAAAAAAAAATGTAATTAAGTATAAACACAATTTGAAATCTGTCTTCCTTACCATAGTCATTTAAATGAGATTATGAATACAATTTTGTGATTGACTCAGAGGTATTTGCCAATGCCCCTTTTTTGCAGTACAAAGCCCCCCTCTGTGCTGTCTTGCTCCCAGCGCCCCCCCAGATCTCTTCAGAGGCCCCCTACGGGGCAGTAGCACCCCGTTGAGAAACCCTAGTTTAGACAGGGCAATCATGGCCCTGGTAACTCACATGTGAGAAATAGGCTAATTTATACAGCTGACTACCAAATAACATTATGGATCAACAAATGCACATTGCATTCGAGTAAGCACAATGAGTTTCAGCATTACCTTGGTTATTATGACCATCGCGGTAACTAGGTGCATTATTCAGCATATTCAGAGGTGTCACTGGAAAACTGGCCTTGCTTACCCTAGTAGAAAATTGCCATAAGATTTTGGTGCTTTTGCAACTTTGATGGTGAAAGTTGTTCAATATGTTCCGTTACCTTCGCTTGCTCACCGAAGCTGCTTCATGCATAAAATGCGTTCTTCAGCATCTGTGACCCTGTTTGTGGCGAAATTAAGCGATGGTGTTGCAGTTGTGTTCAAAAAATAGGAGTGCATTAAAAAATGTGAAAAAAAGAGCAAAAATTTTTTGATAGCCTTCAGTTCCATGTTTCAAATGTTTTGGAAACATTACACATTCAATTCCAAATCACAGCATTGATACATTTGATCAAGTCTACGACAGGAAGCAAAGAATAGAAATACTAATCCATTCAAAAAGTGTCGACAATTTTCTCTTCAAACTTAAACACTAAATTTAACTCAAGATTTAGCTTCACTTTAAATTACTGAACTAACATTTAGTTACATATCCATTGTTTTTGATAACTGCTGCGCGTCTGCGTTGCATTGAGCCAACCAACCTCTGGCTCCCAGAAACGGGTTTTTCAGCCCAGGATGAACAAACTACATTCCACAGTTCCTGTGATTTTTTTCGGTTTTGTTTCAGAAACTGCATTTTTAATGTCACCCCACAAGTTTTCAGTGGGGTTGAGGTCGGGGGATTGAGCTGGCCACTCCACTTCCTCAATCCTGTTTGTCTGGAACCAATATGTTGCTGGCTTACTTGTGTGTTTGGGGTAGAAATTTTGCTTGCAGCAGTTTGATGGGCCCACTTTTCATTCTCAATGAATTTCTGGCCTCAGTTTCTGTGATCGTGTCCTAATTATGTTTTTGACTCTGCCTGTTGCAGATGGAAGCTCTCTTGTGAATGGACACTGCCAAGATCAGCTGCGGCGTCAGGCTTGGAGGAGATGCAAGGCACGAGCCAACTACTCGAAAGCGGAAGAGAGTCTATCTCAGACCACAGACGTTGAGGATGAGGGAGAGACTACTGGCCGCAGAATGCGGACCCGAACCAGGAGGACCGCACTGGCAGCCGTCGACCGAATAAAGGAGATGCACGCAACGGAGGAAGAAGAGGAGGACCACATACAGACTCACTTCAGAACCTGGGAAAGCAAGCACTCCCCAATTCTGCAAGAACAACGAAGGAGCTCCGAGGAAGAAGGCCAAGGTCAAGGCATCCGAACCCGTCGACAGCTGAATGGGAAGCCCGAAGAGGACGTGTCCTTACTCAGTAGCGAGGATGATGATGAGCCAAAAAAAGCTACCAAAGGCTCTAAAAAAAGGAAGCTCACCTCTACTGATGAATGGTCAGAGGGCAAGGGCGAAGAGTCGGAGAGTGAGGAGAAACCTTTTCCGCGCCGAAGGCCATGTCTGCGAACCTTACCCAAAAAGAAATACACTACAGATTCTGAGGAAAATTTCCAATCCGGGCCAGAAATCCAAGCCGAAGACCAGAAGGAGGAGGGGGAAAGCGACTCCGACAGTAGCAAAGGGAAAGCTTGGAGCAATCAGGTGAACTTTGGTGCTTTCAAGAGAAAACGTGACTGGACAGGGTCGGAGTCGGGGGAAGATAATGGCTCCCAGACTCGGCACCAAGGAAGAAAACCAGCTAGCAAGTGCCTCCTGTCAGAAGACCAAACGGAGTCTGAGTGCGAGGACCCCTCCACATCCCACAGCGAGCCTGCCAAGGATGAAGAGGCGGGGGGGCTTGCTCCAACCAAACGTCAGAACCACCAGAAACACAGATTCCGGGAAAGCAGCTTTAGCAGTTTAGACTCCAACAGATGTGAGGAACATTCGGCATCTTGGTCTCCCATATCAAGGGCCCTGAGGAGAGGACATGATGGAGCAGCATGGAGAAGCCCCTTTCTCCTTGGAGCAAGGAGAAGGAGGAAGGAGTCAGACAGCGACAGCCAACGTGTCAGGACCCGAAACCGTGGGCGACGAACGGTGATGTACCACGACAGTGAATGAAAGAGGGCCTACAACAGCTGTGCCAGTATGAACTGCAGAGACCATAAAACTGGAAAATCAGGGACACACTTGATCATCACTTGAGGGTAGTGGCACTGGATTCCTTTCAAGAGAAAGAATGAAGATGGGCAAAATGCTGTCAATCTGTTTCATTCAGGGATATTTATATTTTCAAGTGAAAAATGAAGAAGTAAAAAAATGAAGTAATGAATTTAATTGTTTTACAGGGTTTAGGCTGCTCGCGTTATGCTTCTGTGGTCTGGCCTGCCAAAAAAAAATGTCAAATGTGGAACGCATAGCCAGCTTGGGTGCTATTTTCAATATACCTCACTCAATCTAATCAAGCATATCTTGCTGGCTTGAACTAAAATGCACACTGTACGGAGTCATTTCATACACTAGTTTTTGAATTAGAAACTCAGGGGTGAATTACATTTACTGTAGTGTCTACCATGCAGTCTTTTTAATACTGAGATATTTAAGTAATAAGAGCAAACCTTTCCAAGATGGCAGTCACATTTTCAAGCACATTGACTTACAAACCTATGTCGCCCTTGTATTACTGTTGTTGGGAAACCACACATGCAGTGCAGTTGCGGAGAACTGTGAATTTGAGCCAAACTGTACAAGTATGAATATTCTTGTCTGTTTTTTTTTTTTTTTTTTAAGATGCTAGGTGTTCTGTGTATTTGACTAAGGGAAGAGGCTGTAGATGTGTAATTGGAATTATTTGAATTTTTTTTCCCCCCCAATGGCTTTGTTGAGGTTAACACTGTTAAAGTTGAATATTTAAATTCTGTTTTTGAGGTTGAGTATTAATTTCTTTTCATCAAAAGAATTTTTTTTTTCTTATTGCCATATTTGATATGAATTGGTACCCATTTGTCATGCACAAGAAACCAGAAATGTACTGCTTGTGAAAATGCTATTTTCTCATATTGGGAAGACAATTGTTGTGCAGTCTTGTCATTTTCAGTATTAAACCTCTTTTCTGAATATACTTCAGGGCATACTGTTTTCTAAAGCAAGTCACACAGTTAAACCATCTTTGTTTTGTTATTGAAGGAGGGTCAAAAAATGCATGCTGATACTCTCATATGCTTTTTCGCTGGGACAGATATTGGATAAAGTTGTGTTTTGGTTGAGTGAGAGGTGGTGGCTGACTTTTTTTAGTAAATAAACTGCATTTTCAAACTTGACGTTCTTGTGTGTGGTTACTCTGACAGGATGGCTGCTCTGTACTTGGCAGTGTCCTTTCAAACTGATTGACTGACATACCATGCAAAAACACTCATGTGTGGTGCAATAACAGTGCAGAGAACATGCTCAAATCTGCCACAACATAATAATCACCTGCCTAATATATTTATTCATATTTTTGGCAGCCCCTTGTGCCGCCAAAACAGCTCTGGCCTGTCTCCACAAGATTTCATACGGTGTGATATCAGGCACCAAGACCTTAGCAGCATTTAAGTCCTGTAAGTCAGTGCTTGCCAAACAGTGTGCCGTGGCACACTGGTGCGCCATAAGGCAAGTCAGCGTGTGCCGCAGAATTATGAGACAACTACAGCATCTTAAAGGGTAAAGCCTCAGCCTCATGTCCACCTGGCTCCGTACGAATTTTTCTACTTGCGGTGGATTTCTACGATTTAACGACATTGGGGGTACTGCAGGGGGCAGCGGCATTCAAGTGTCACAGTGACGTATTTGGCGAGGCCCATGCGGAGCCCTCCGCAGTTTTCTCGATGCCAATCGTGAGACTCCCATGTTTAAGCCACAAGGGTATCGCGGGACAATTCTGCGAACATGTGACTTCCTTGCAGCGCCCGTATGTTCAAAGATCAATCAAAAGGCTGTCACACGGCGTACGTACAGACAATTCTAGCGGAGTGGGACAGGACCCAAAAGGACACCATTATAATTTTTATACACCGTACTTGGCGGCAAATTTTTTTCCCAAACAGGTTTGCCATTGCAGACATTTCAACCAATCAGATTGCTCGTGATGTCACCAGCCTGATTGCACAGCACATCTTTGAAATTTAACATATATGCACTCATGATATGTCTATTCAACCAAGACAAAGGAAAAAATGGGCAAAAAAATTACGATTCAAGGCTAGTCTGAGCTTTTAGTGAGTTACACAAATATTTGAAGCACTTTTTTGTAGCTAAAGCAGTAACATTTGGGAATGTTAAATGTCTGCAATTGATTGAATGAGGGTCAATTAACATTGTTCTAATCCAGAGTCAGACAGTGCAAAGCCTTGCCATAGCTTAGGCTGTGTGTAGGAATGTGGCGATACCAGCCGTGTAGTATGGAAGCCCATAGTGGACAATATTCAAATGAAAATGTAATCCCACTATTGCATTATAATTTTCTACTTATGAATGAGTTATTTGAGATAATATTAAATTGAAAATGCATTAATCCAATTATCACTTTCATTTTCAAATACACATATGGGAAATCTATGACTATATTCAAATGATAATGAAAAGCTGTTTGACATTTCATTTTCAAAGTCACGCTCCGCAATACAGTGGACAATATTCAAATGCATTAAGCAAAACAGCACCCCTAGCCTATTGCATTTACATTTACATGTCAACATGCTCTTTTAGGGTCAACGTGAAAATGAAAATGCTGTTTTCTAATCACTTGGAAATAATAATGATATAATAATGATGACGATATTTGACATTTCATTTTCAAAGACTTATCCTGCAATACATGGGACAATATTCAAATGCAGTAAGGGAAACAGCGCCTCCCAGTCCATTGCATTTTCAAATACATGTCACCACGCTCTTTTTGGGACACAATGAAAATTAAAATGCAATCTGTTAGCGTCTCATCAAGGCGGGTCTTCCGCTAGGACGTCACGCAATAGGGGCGCAAACGGAAACCATGGGTGCGTTCGAGCGCGTCTGCAAGTAAGCCGGCTGCGCGAGATTCCCGAAAAATTACGCGAGAATCTTGCCGAAGTTGCGCGATAAGCCCTCCAAACCCTGCAATAGCTGCAAGATCCATCAAGGCTAATTTTAACCAGCACAAACGAAGGGAACGCCATCGTATCGCCCAATAATCTGATTTGAATCTAATTTTGCAAGGTTACCAGCGGAAATGTATTACTGCTTAAGTGGCACTATCACTAATACCCAACGGTTTCAGTTTTTTTTCGGTACACTCTTCTTCTATTATGGAGGCTAAAATGTGAACATGAAGTACATTAGATACATTACCGCCGCTGTTGGCGACGGATGGTATTACATGCGTTGCTGCGTCGCGTATTGAAAAATCAAACTACACAATCGGACGCATCATGGCGGCCAATACGTCGCGAAGCGTCGCGATGCGTCTCGATGAGTTCGCGTTTGCATGCCTTTGCGTCGACTATGAATCGGCCCTATCAGTAAGCCTCCGTGCGTACAAGCGCTACCCAGAAGCTGCTTCTTCTTCTTCTTCTTCTTTTATATTTCTGGCAGTGTGGACGCTACTAAGGCGTATTACTGCCCTCCGCCAGTCAACTTTAAAACTTGCATTGGACGCATTAGAATTAAAAAAAAAAGCTCTGATTCATAACCCTAACCCATTGTTTTCAATTTCAGAATTAATACCAACTAATTAATTTGCATTTGACTCTCACCAAATCCTCTCCCGAAGATCTCTTGAATTTCCTCTCCCTTTACGTCAGTAATACCAAGTACCTCCCTTGCTGCATGGACCACCATCCTAATCCTATCCGTCTTTGACTCAATTTCCTTTGCAAAATTTATAACCATTGCCACAAATGCCAAAAATCTCCTCTTATCCATACTTGTAAGTTCAGTGTCAGATCTTGGTTCTTTTGTCACTTTCCTTGAAGTACGCAGTTCGTCGCTCACATTTCCCTTTTCTATCTTCGCCTTCTTTGCAGCTTCGGCATATGATAAATTACTTTGGGTTCGCACTCGTTCCACCTCATTTTCAAATTTCCTTCGATTGTATTTTTTTTTCTCCAATTTCATGATCCCCCCCGCAATGAAAGCAAACCGCTTGCTCTTTCGTGAATTCACATTCATCTTCTGTACACCCCAACTTGCCACATCATCTACATCTATATGAATTCGCCCTACATACTGCGGCAACATGCCCGTACTCTTGGCACCAAAAACATCAGAGGGGCACCCTTTCATAGGCTCTCACCCGATAACTCACGTAATCCAAATAGATCCTGTCTGGTAATTCTTGGTTAAATTCCAGCAACACTGCCATATTGTCTTCTTTCCCTTCTCTGTAACTTTTCAAGCGCCGAGCAGCGCAAACCCCCTCCACCTCCAAAAAAGCGTCAACCTTCAAAGAATATGGTACACCACCAATCACACCCTTCTTAGTTGGCTTTGAATTCATTTTAAAACAGGTAACAGAAGACAGATCAAAAGTACTAATTTTAAGTGCTTTTTCCCTTTGTTTCTTTGTTGTGCATTCAATAACCACAATACCGCTTCGACAAACCCTAACAGCCTTAACATCCCCGATTTCCTTTTTAACAAATTTCCCGACAAGGTGACTGTCACAAAATATTTTAGTATTGTTCCACCTATCTCCAACCGCTTTCATCCCTACAACAAACAGCCCTTCATCGATTTAATTTTCACTTCCTTTCTTCCTTTTCTTTTTACTCCCTTCCACCTCACCACTCTCCATTTGTCTGGAATTAATTCCCAACCAATAAATAACTATTCAACAAAAAACGCCAAACTTTCCAAATTCTCCCGCTTGTTTCCGGACGAGCTAGCTTAGCGAGTCATATTCAACATTACACGTCATCCTACCCAGAAGCTGATTGGTTGGTATGCAAATGAGGAACATGGTTTCCGTTCGTGCCCCTAGTGACGTCCTAGCGGAAGACCCCATAGATATACAGTGCCTGACAAAAGTCTTGTCGCATAAGGACATAGCATAAAAATAGCATATAACTTTATTTCTAACCAATCAATTGTTACAATAAATGGTCCATTCTAATGTCAAGGGCTTTCACATTAATAATTTGGTGCAAAATGAAACCGTCAAAAAGTGTTCTGATGTTCACAGCTTGGCTAAGCCCATAACATCTGTATTTGCTGGGACAAAAGTCTTGTTGTCTCTTCAGATGATGCAACAAATCGCAGATTAGAGTTTAACCTATGACAAATACTGTAATTAACACATTCCCAGATGTGTATAGAAATAACCCCAACACACCAGACTTTCATATGAGGTGCGACTAGACCTCTGACAACATACCAAAGATTCAACCACAGACCAAAGTGCTGATTATCAAGAGCCTGAAGACTGAGTCTGCTGCTGAGTTGGCAGACATCTTTAATGTATCCAAATGTCAAGTGGAGGGGATGAGAAAAAGATTTGAAGAAACTGGTGACGTTCATGGCAAGCGCAGGTCAGACAGACCCCAGTATGACAACTGTTTGAAAGGACCGTTTGTTGCTTCAACTGAACAAGGCTAGCCCTTCTTCAACTACAGCGGCTACATGAGGAAATGTCACCAAAAAATCCCGGTATCTACAAGAAGAGTTTGTCAAATTCTCTCTCAAAGTGGTTTTCATAGCCCTAATTAGTACACAGAAGCCTGCATTAAACAGAAAACATAAAACCTGCATTGCATTTGCCAAGGCCCACAGCTCGCAGAAAGGATTGATACTGGAAAAGTGGCTGAAAGCTTATTTTTCTGGTGAATCATCCATTGAACTGCATCCCAGTCACCGTACAAGACCTGTTGGAACCCTCATGGACCCAAGATTCTCCCAGAAAACAACCATGTTTGGTGGAGGAAAAATCATGGTTTGTTGTTACATCCAGTATGGGGGTGCGAGAAAGATCTGCAGAGTGGATGGCAACATCAACAGCCTGAAATATCAAGAAGTTCTTGCTGCCCTACTTATACTGCTGCTCCTTCTCATACTTCTGCCTCCATGTCACAGTTCTTGAAAGCGAAGAAGGTGTAGGTACTCCAGGATTGGCCAACCCAGTCACCTGACATGAACAATTCTTGAGCATTTCAGGGGTAAGATGAAGGAGGAGGCTTGGAAGATGAAACCATAGAATCTTGATGAACTCTGGGAGTCCTGCAAGACTGCTTTCTTTGCCATTCCAGATGATTTCATCATCAAGTTATTTCAGTCATTGCCAAGACGTATGGATGCAGTCCTCCAAGCTCATGGGAGTCATACGCAATATTAATTTTTTTTTTTCCAAGGCACCATGACTTTATGTTCTGATATTATAGTGGCATATTTGTGTATTCAAAATAAAGTGTATGTATAATTTCCACATTTTTTTTCAATGCGACAAGACTTTTGTCCAAGCAAAATCTGACCGTTCTGTACAAATTAAATTATAAAACTCAATGAATGACACAAAACTCTATTTTGGTATATTTCGTGATAATCTAGAGGGCTTTGCCTTTCATATGAGCCATTTTTGATTCCAATTGATCAACTACAAGTCAGGTTATTATTTGTTGTTCCTTCAACTTGGATAAGTGACAAGACTTTTGTCCGGCACTGCATACACCTAGATGCCGCGCTCCATTGGAGCGATGGGTCTACGCGGGCGCCATCTTGTGTCGGTGGAAGCCGTGCGTACCTACGCCATTAGTCAGTGGGGGTAGAGGTTTATCAATGATTTTTATCATCGCAACTCAACAAATTTTCAAACTATTTTGACACGTTGACTGCCGACTACGAGATAACTCGCAATGGCGGGTCAGGGCCAGCGCTAGATCTGAAAATTCGGGGGCAAATATCCATCCCTTTACTGACAGCAATAGTCCTGGCTAATTCTAGATGGTTTTACACGTTTTCCAATTCAAGAATAATGAAGTGGCAATTGAAGACACGGCCTCTCTCCCCCATGCGATCTAACAGCGACAAAATAATGGGCT
Organism: Gymnothorax javanicus; assembly: GCA_029692085.1. Lineage (NCBI taxonomy): Eukaryota > Metazoa > Chordata > Actinopteri > Anguilliformes > Muraenidae > Gymnothorax > Gymnothorax javanicus. The sequence goes on from CM056195.1 coordinate 103,729,384, forward strand.
ACATTCAGTACAGAAAAATAATTTAATTACAAATAGGTCCATACACTGGCACTCAGCAACGTTAATTTCTTTTCCAGCGAGGGCGGCATTTCAGAACTCTTTCGCGAATGAAGCCTCTTTCACACTAGACGCGAAACGAATTTTTCGCACGACAGATTACATTCAAAGTCAATGCAAGACGCAAATACACACGTTTTCGCGAGTATTCGCGTCTTTGCATTGACTTTGAATGTAATCTGTCGTCCGAAAAATTCGTTTCACGTCTGGTGTGGAAGCGACTTTAGGATGTTAAATACATTGGCATGCTAACTATAACATTATAGATATCGATGTATCTTTATCTTGCTAGCTAGGTAGCCAAATAGCTCGCTCGCGAGTGTTCCATTGTAAGCAAACTGTAGCCTTTTTTGCTCGCTAGCCAGTTGGCTTTGTAGCTAAATAAATTCGATATCACTTTGGCTTGCTAGCGCGAAACGCGTGTATTCGCGTCTTTGCATTGACTTTGAATGTAATCTGTTGCGCAAAAAATTCGTTTCGCGTCCAGTGTGAAAGCGGCTTCATTCGCAAAAGAGTTCTGAAATGCCGCCCTCGCTGGAAAAAAAATTAACGTTGCTGAGTGCCAGTGCACAGACCTATTTATAATTAAATTATTTTTCTGTACTGAATGTAGCCAATTATTTTGTCGCTGTTAGATCGCATGGGGGTAACGTATTAAGCTGTATTATTTGTTACATATGGCTGCCACGTGTTTATGATACAGGATACTTGCTTAATTTAAAAATGCAGGTTTTCATGCAAAAAATGCTTCATTACGGTAAATAGTAGTTCTATAACGACCTCCCAGACAGCCAGCGACTTCGGCCCAGCGTCGCGCCAGCACCAATTTGCTGTCTGGGCTAAGATAATTGACTCTGAGTAAAATTGTGTTATGTTCAAAATTTAAATATTAACAACTTATCAGTAAGCTAACTGACATTTAAGGTTTAAGAAGGTGAAAATAAATGACTGGGGCTGCATTCAAAGACATTGACTGAGTGGCCTGACCCCGCCTGAATCCCCGACACAATATGGCGGCCGTGTTGACCCTTCTGACAACCCAGGAGACCCACCTTGATGAGACGCTAACGATTACATTTAAATTTTCATTGTGTCCCAAAAAGAGCGTGGTGACATGTATTTGAAAATGCAATGGACTGGGAGGCACTGTTTCCCTTACTGCATTTGAATATTGTCCCATGTATTGCAGGATAAGTCTTTGAAAATGAAATGTCAAATGTCGTCTTCATTATTATTTCATTATTATTTCCAAGTGATTAGAAAACAGCATTTTCATTTTCATGTTGACCCTAAAAGAGCGTGTTGACATGTAAATGTAAATGCAATAGGTTGGGGGTGCTGTTTTGCTTATTGCATTTGAATATTGTCCACTGTATTGCGGAGCATGACTTTGAAAATGAAATGTCAAACAGCTTTTCATTATCATTTGAATATAGTCATAGATTTCCCATATGTGTATGAGAAAATGAAAGTGATAATTGGATTAATGCATTTTCAATTTAATATTGTCTCAAATAACTCATTCATAAGTGGAAAATTATAATGCAATAGTGGGATTACATTTTCATTTGAATATTGTCCACTATGGGCTTCCATAGTGGAGGACTCTTTTGATGAGTTTGCTTTGCGCTGGGTGGACAGCCATTCGGGGCTACGTAGCTACACAATGAATGCACTGATGTGTGATGTGTACAGATGATAGAAAGGTTATCACAGCCAAATTAAACAACAGTAATACAAAAAAAACCCCATTAATATCTGCTGCACAATCGTTTCTGCCCTATACATGTTGCCGAGGGGAGAGTTCCCAACTCTCATGTACATGTTCCCAACTTTTTAAAGATTATGCCTCCAGGTTAAAGCATACATGTCTATCAACCTCCACAAAAACTTATTTCATTGACCGTTATTTGGATCAAAGAAAACCAGGCAAAATAATTAATTAAAAAAAAACAAATTTGTACGCTTTTCCGATCTCAACCTGATTTTGGGTTTTGCTGCATTTGAACTCCAGGTGGCAGCACTCCTGACGTTATTCGCGTCCAAATATGTCTGCCAAGCCAGCCACTCTGAAAAGAAATCTTCATGAAGCCATGAGAATGAAATCGCCCAGTCATCTCTATCTTGCGGTAGGGTGGATCTGTTGTATGCAGAAACCAACATGAGGCGGATGTTACTATACATAAATCCACCAGGAATATTTCTCATATGACTCCCAAACTTATTTTATTGCATTGGCTGCCTGACAAGTATCGTATAGATTTTAAGATATGCCTGTTTCCGTTTAAAGCCTTGCATGACCTTGCGCCTGCTTATCTGAGTAATTTAATTTCAGTTAAGGTAAATACTTTCATCCAACCAACTAGTGGTGTAGCAGAGAACTGAAAATTTGGTGCGGCACAGACCATCCCTTTAAAACAATTATTAGTCCTGACTTGTTCTCAATCATTTTCATAATTAATAACAGATTCACTCCGAGAACACTCCGCACTATCAGGTGTTGCTAGTAAGGTAAGACAACGGTTATTCATTTGGACACTAAATTTGGTGCATTTAAATCAGCATTATTCAAAATTGCATTCCTGTCAACTCTCACGCATATGGCGAGAATCTCACGCTTTTTAGTGGCATATCACGTCCTCTTGCCGTCATCCGAAATCTTTCACTGTAAAAGAAAAGTGAAGATTGAAAATTTTTATTCGGCAAACAAAATTATATTAAATTGCCGAGTCCCACTTTTTAATCAAACCACGTCGTACTGAGAGTGCATGGCGATATTTCATTGGAACGTGGAACAGTCATTATTCAATCAGCGTGTATTTCAGAGATTCTCGTGGAATTTTAAGTCCTTGTGCATGGAAGTTTTTCTGTTTCAGGTGCATTCACTATTAAACATTGAAACTGATTATGACTCTGGACTGCTCACACTTTTCTTTTCTCAGGGGTCAGAAGCTATGAAATTGCATAAAGACGTTTCAAGTGGTCTTTTATGTCATTTAAACAATTTAAATGATCATGAGGCGCATGTTAAATCTCCTGACTTACAGAAAAGGTTGCGCGGAAGTTTCAGAGCAGTTCGTCTTTCGTAAAGCATAGGCCTATTTTTGAGTAAATAATTTTTTCTGTTCCGAATTTAGCCGATTATTTAGTCACCGATAAATAGCATGGAGAAAAAAGCCGTGAATTCAGATTTTTAAAATGAATGATGCAGATAAAAGCCAATGCTTTTTTAGTGCTATCAAAGTGTAACACAAGACTGAGAGTAAGAGGCTCTGTTCAGTCTGTTGTCGTCAATTCTCAGTTTGACACGCGACGTCAGGCAGCGATAGTTTCCGCGCCTGAATCTGTTAATAATTATGAAAATGATTGAAAACAAGTCAGGACCAATAATTGTTTTAAAGGGATGGTCTGTGCTGCACCAAATTTTCAGTTCTCGCTACACCACTAGTTGGTTGGATGACCCGAGATTGAAAGCATTTACTTTAACTGAAATTAAATTACTCAGATAAGCAGGCGCAAGGTCATGCAAGGCTTTAAAAGGAAACAGGCAAATCTTAAAATCTATGCGATACTTGACAGGCAGCCAATGCAATAAAATAAGTTTGGGAGTCATATGAGAAATATGCCTGGTGGATTTATGTATAGTAACATCCACCTGATGTTGGTCTCTGCATACAACAGATCCACCCTACCGCAAGATAGAGATGACTGGGCAATTTCATTCTCATGGCTTCATGAAGATTTCTTTTCAGAGTGGCTGGCTTGGCAGACATATTTGGACGCGAATAACGTCAGGAGTGCTGCCACCTGGAGTTCAAATGCAGCAAAACCCAAAATCAGGTTGAGATCGGGAAAGCGTACAAATTAGTTTTTTTTAATTAATTAATTTTTTTCTAGTTTTCTTTGATCCAAATAACGGTCAATGAAATGAGTTTTTGTGGAGGTTGATAGACATGTATGCTTTAACCTGGAGGCATAATCTTTAAAAAGTCGGGAACATGTAGCCTACATTTGACCTTTAAGCCCTGTAGTCTGTTGTGCCTGTATAACTTCAATGCCTGGTATGGAGAAAGTTGGAAGGTCAAAGTTATTATCATGGTTAAAAAAAAAAAAAAAAGAAAATTATCAGTGGTACCGACTCATCCAGAAAAGAAAAATGGGGATGGCAGCGCATCTTGCTTATAGATAACCTTCTTGGGCATTCAGACGAGAATTAGCTGTCCGCGATTAGACAAACCCAGTGAACATTTATTCAGACAGTGAGCCGATGGAGAGACTTCAGTTTGGCGAGCTATAGCCAAGTTTATATTAACTGATGAGCTCTCCCCTCGGCAACTTGTATAGGACAGAAACGATTGTACAGCTGATATTAATAGTTTTTTTTTTGGTATTACTGTTGTTTAATTTGGCTGTGATAACCTTTCTATCATCTGTACACATCACACATCAGTGCATTCATTATGTAGCTACGTAGCCCTGAATGGCTGTCCACCCAGTGCAAAGCAAACTCATCAAAAGAGTCCTCCATGGCTGGTATCGCCGCACTCCTACACATAACCTAGGCTATGGCAAGGCTTTGCACTGTCTGACTCTGGATTAGAACGATGTTAATTGACCCTCATTCAATCAATCGCAGACATTTAACATTCCCAAATGTTACTGCTTTAGCTACAAAAAGTGCTTCAAATATTTGTGTAACTCACTAAAAGCTCAGACTAGCCTTGAATCGTAATTTTTTTGCTCGTTTTTTCCTTTGTCTTGGTTGAATAGACATATCATGAGTGCATATATGTTGAATTTCAAAGATAAGGTGTGCAATCAGGCTGGTGACATCACGAGCAATCTGATTGGTTGAAATGTCTGCAGTGGCAAACCTGTTTGGGAAAAAAATTTGCAGCCCAGTACGGTGTATAAAAATTGTACGGTAATCGCACAGGTCCTGTCCCACTCCGCTAGAATTGTCTGCACATACGCCGTGTGACAGCCTTTTGATTGATCTTTGAACATACAGGCGCTGCAAGGAAGTGACGCATTCACAGAATTGTCCCGCGATACTGTGGAATCATTTTTATATTGATTATTTTAATTATTATTAATTGTTTATCCTTGCTTGCTCTGGCTCAATTTTTCTTAGGCTATGGTAGTGTACTCTTGCCTGTTTCTGATTAGTCTAGGCCTTCATAGCTGTAGCTTCCACAAATTTGAACAATGCGTAATTGCTTATAGTTTATCTGGAGCCATGCAGTCCTGACAGGGCCAAGATGTTCTCTTTCTCTGTCAAGTTTATGTGTTCTCAGGAAGAACAGTACAAGTTGAGCCTGGGATGCCAAACGATACAATGTATGCATACTCCGGGGCTGGCTTTACGTGGGCTGTGTGCGTCTGCAACATTCCTGTTGATACCATGATGCGTAAATCAGCTCGAGGGGGAGGAGGATGTCAAGATGGATTCTTACTTAAACCACAGCAAAATCCTTGTTGGTTATCCTTGTTTGACTGGACTTGTTGTGTGCGGGGATCCTTTTTCTGCAGAAAAAGTAAACTAACTTTGGCTTAAAAATATTAATTCCTTTGTCTCTGTCTGAGTTCTTTTTGAGAAGGTAATACCAGGAATATAAAATCAAAATTCCTACAACAATACCCTTGTGGCTTAAACATGGGAGTCTCACGATTGGCATCGAGAAAACTGCGGAGGGCTCCGCATGGGCCTCGCCAAATACATCACTGTGACACTTGAATGTCGCTGCCCCCTGCAGTACCCCCAATGTCGTAAAATCGTAGAAATCCACCACAAGTAGAAAAATTCGTACAGAGCCAGGTGGACATGAGGCTTTACCTCATGTAAAGGCTTTACCCTTTAAGATGCTGTAGTTGTCTCATAATTCTGCGGCACACACTGACTTGCCTTATGGCACACTGCTTGGCAAGCACTGACTTACAGGACTGAAATGCTGCTAACATCTTGGTGCCTGATATCATATTTGATCTTATTATTTTTAATTTTGCAAAAGCTTTTCCAATTTTCAGTACAAAGCTCTGGTAGGTCAAGTTGAGGTTCTGTGCCCATACAGTCAACATTTCAGAGCATTTCTTTATATGAAAGAATTTTATAATGGAGGCGCATATGCAACCTGGGCCAAAATTTTTCAGTTTTTCCTCAGTAGCTTTTCCTATTTTCATCCTAGCACCAATGAAATTGAGGCCCTCCATGCAAGAACCAGTTATGTCACTTTTTCACGTTTTGAGAAAAATGAAGTTTAGCATTTCAACTCAGAACTTTTTAGTTACCAATCTTTAGGAAAAATGATTGTTTACACAGATTCCTGGGACCGGTAATTTTTTTAATCAGCTGTGAAAATGGTGGTAGGGTCACTCACCACCTTGTAATTTGACACCAAAAAGTGACATAACTGGTTCTTGCATGGAAGGCTTCAATTGCTTTCATTTAATCTGCTTCAATGTAGCCACCTTTCACAACCTAAATTTTTGGGAAAAAAAATCTCAACATTACGAGCTAATAAGCAGCCTGGGCCCAAATTTTTCAGTTTTTTCTCAATAGCTTTTCAATTTGTATCCTAGCACCGGGGAAGTTGCTTAATTCTAATCTTCAATGTCGCCAACTTTCACCACCTTTATTTTTTGAGAAAAATGTAAACATTACGGGGAAATAATCAGCCAGGATGCAAAATTTTCAGTTTTTTTCTCAACAGCTTTTTCAATTTTCATCCTAGCACCAGGGAAATTGTGTTATCTTAATCTGCCACCATCTGGCCACCTTTCACAACCTTTATTTTTGGGGAAAAATTCCAAAATTACAGGCAAATAAGCAGCCAGGACCTAAAATTTACATTTTTTTGTCAAGAGCTTTTCCAGTTTTCATCCTAGCACCAGGGAAATTGCTTAAATTTAATCTTCCTGCAAGTGGCCACCTGTCACAACCTTTATTTTTGGAGAAAAATTCCAACATTATGGGCAAATAAGCAGCCTGGGCCCAAATTTTTCAGTTTTTTCTCAATAGCTTTTCCAATTTTCATCCGAGCACCAGGGAAATTGCTTTATTCTAATCTTCTTCAATGTAGCCACCTTTCCCAACCTTTAATTTTGGGGAAAAATTCCAACATTATGGGCAAATAAGCAGCCAGGCCCCAAAATTTACAGTTTTTTTCTCAATAGCTTTTCCATTTTTCATCCTAGCACCAGGGAAATTGTGTTATTTTAATCTGCCCCCATCTGGCCACCTTTGACAACCTATATTCTTTGAGAAAAATCCAAACATTATGCAAAACATTATGCAACATAAGCAACCTGGATCCAAAATTCAGTTTTTTTCTCAATAGCTTTTCCAGTTTTCATCCTAGCACCAGGGAAATTGTGCTATTTTAATCTGCCACCATCTGGACACCTTTCACAACCTTTATTTTTGGGGAAAAATTCCAAAATTATGGGCAAATAAGCAGCCAGGACCCAAAATTTACTTTTTTCTCAATAGCTTTTCCAGTTTTCATCCGAGTACGAGGGAAATTGCTTGAATTTAATCTTCAAGCAAGTGGCCACCTGTCACAACCTTAATTTTTGGAGAAAAATTCCAACATTACGGGCAAATAAGCAGCCTGGGCCCAAAGTTTTCAGTTTTTTTCTCAAAAGCTTTTCCAATTTTCATCGTAGCACCAGGGAAATTGCTTTATTCTAATCTTCGTCAATGTAGCCACCTTACACAACCTTTATATTTTGAGAAAAATGCCAACATTATGGGCAAAAAAGCAGCCTGGGCCCAAAATTACAGTTTTTTCTCAATAGCTTTTCCAGTTTTCATCCTAGCACCAGGGAAATTGCTTAAATGTAATCTTCAAGCAAGAGGCCACCGTACACAACTTTTATATTTTGTGGGCAAATAAGTAGCCTGTTCCCAAATTTTTCAGTTTTTTCTCAATAGCTTTTCCAATTTTCATCCTAGCACCAGGGAAATTGTGCTATTTTAATCTGCCCCAATCTGGCCACCTTTCACAACCTTTTTTTTTTTTAGAAAAATCCAAACATCATGGGCAAATAAGCAACCTGGTTCCAAAATTTACAGTTTTTTTTCTCAATAGGTTTTCCAGTTTTCATCCTAGCACCAGGGGAATTGTGTTATTTTAATCTGCTCCCATCTGGCCACCTTTGACAACCTATATTCTTTGAGAAAAATCCAAACATTATGCAAAACATTATGCAACATAAGCAACCTGTATCCAAAATTCACAGTTTTTTTCTGAATAGCTTTTCCAATTTTCATCCTGGCACCAGGGAAATTGCTTAAATTTTATCTCCAAGCAAGTGAACACCTTTCACAACCTTTATTTTTTGAGAAAAATCCAAACATTATGGGCAAATAAGCAGCCAGGACCCAAAAATTACAGTTTTTTCTCAATAGCTTTTCCATTTTTCATCCTAACACCAGGGAAATTATCTGCCACCGTCTGGACACCTTTCACAAACTTTATTTTTGGGGACAAATTCCAAAATTATGGGCAAATAAGCAGCCAGGACCCAAAATTTATACTTTTTTCTCAATAGTTTTTCCAGTTTTCATCCGAGTACCAGGGAAATTGCTTGAATTTAATCTTCAAGCAAGTGGCCACCTGTCACAACCTTTATTTTTTGAGAAAAATTCCAACATTACGGGTAAATAAGCAGCCTGGGCCCAAATTTTTCAGTTTTTTCTCAATAGCTTTTCCATTTTTCATCCTAGCACCAGGGAAATTGTGCTATTTTAATTTGCCACCATCTGGCCACCTTTCACAACCTTTATTTTTGAGGAAAAATTCCAAAATTACAGGCAAATAAGCAGCCAGGACCCATTTACACTTTTTACTCAATAGCTTTTCCAGTTTTCATCCTAGCACCAGGGAAATTGTGTTATTTTAATCTGCCCCCATCTGGCCACCTTTCACAATCTTTATTCTTTGAGAAAAATCCAAACATTATGCAAAACATTATGCAACATAAGCAACCTGGATCAAAAATTCACAGTTTTTTTCTCAATAGCTTTTCCAATGTTCATCCTGGCACCAGGGAAATTGCTTAGATTTAATCTCCAAGCAAGTGAACACCTTTCACAACCTTTATTTTTTGAGAAAAATCCAAACATTACGGGCAAATAAGCAGCCAGGACCCAAAAATTACAGTTTTTTCTCAATAGCTTTTCCATTTTTCATCCTAACAGCAGGGAAATTGTGCTATTTTAATCTGCCACCGTCTGGACACCTTTCACAAACTTTATTTTTGGGGAAAAATTCCAAAATTACAGGCAAATAAGCAGCCAGGACCCAAAATTTATACTTTTTTCTCAATAGCTTTTCCAGTTTTCATCCGAGTTCCAGGGAAATTGCTTGAATTTAATCTTCAAGCAAGTGGCCACCTGTCAAAACCTTTATTTTTGTAGAAAAATTCCAACATTACGGGTTAATAAGCAGCCTTGGCCCAAATTTTTCAGTTTTTTCTCAATAGCTTTTCCAATTTTCATCCTAGCACCAGGGAAATTGTGCTATTTTAATTTGCCACCATCTGGCCACCTTTCACAACCTTTATTTTTGGGGAAAAATGCAGGCAAATAAGCAGCCAGGACCCATTTACACTTTTTTCTCAATAGCTTTTCCAGTTTTCATCCTAGCACCAGGGAAATTGTGTTATTTTAATCTGCCCCCATCTGGCCACCTTTCACAATCTTTATTCTTTGAGAAAAATCCAAACATTATGCAAAACATTATGCAACATAAGCAACCTGGATCCAAAATGTACAGTTTTTTCTCAATAGCTTTTCCAGTTTTCATCCTAGCACCAGGGAAACTGCTTAAATTTAATCTGCAAGCAAGTGGCCACCTGTCACAACCTTTATTTTTGGAGAAAAATTCCAACATTACCGGCAAATAAGCTTCCTGGGCCCAAATTTTTCAGTGTTTTCTCAATAGCTTTTCCAATTTTCATCCTAGCACTAGGGAAATTGTACTATTTTAATCTGCCCCAATCTGGCCACCTTTCACAAACTTTATTTTTTGAGAAAAATCCAAACATCATGGGCAAATAAGCAACCTGGATCCAAAATTTACAGGTTTTTTCTCAATACCTTTTCCAGCTTTTATCCTAGCACCAGGGAAACTGCTTAAATTTAATCTTCAAGCAAGTGGTCACCTTACACAACCTTTATTTTTGGAGAAAAATGCCAACATTATGGGCAAAAAAGCAGCCTGGGCCCAAATTTTTCAGTTTTTTCTCAATAGCTTTTCCAATTTTCATCGTAGCACCAGGGAAATTGCTTTATTCTGATCTTCTTCAATGTAGCCACCTTACACAACCTTTATATTTTGAGAAAAATGCCAACATTATGGGCAAAAAAGCAGCCTGGGCCCAAAATTACAGTTTTTTCTCAATAGCTTTTCCAGTTTTCATCCTAGCACCAGGGAAATTGCTTAAATGTAATCTTCAAGCAAGAGGCCACTTTACACAACCTTTATATTTTGAGAAAAATTCCAACATTGTGGGCAAATAAGTAGCCTATGGCCAACTTTTTCAGTTTTTTCTCAATAGCTTTTCCAATTTTCCTCCTAGTACCAGGGAAATTGTGCTCTTTTAATTTGCTTCCATGTAGCCACCTTTCACAACCTTTATTTTTGGAGAAAAATCCCAATATTATGGGTAAATGAGCAGCCTGGGTCTAAAATTTACTGTTTCTCAATTTTCAATTGCTTTTCCAATTTTCATCATTGCACCAGGGATACAGTTTTTTTTTTTAATCTGTTCATGTACTCACCTTTCATAACCTTTTTTTTTTAAAAAAAAATTCCCAACATTACGTGCAAAGATACATGTATGTATTTTATATTAATTACTTTTTTTCATTTTTGTTTTTTCAATTGTTTGTCCAAAATACATCATAGAACTTGGTGTTAAAGTGTATTTCTCATTATGTTCAGAACATGTTCATTGGTAATTCCATATTTTAAATTGCCTTAAAGCACAAGTCCAGTTCCATTATGACTGAGAATGAGGTGGTGAATTGTTCTGTGTGTGGTAATTGCTCACCAAATCATCTTACTAGCAAGGATGTTTTTCTTTTCAGTTTATTTTATTCTATTTTTTTATTTATTTATTTATTTATTTATGAGCAGTAAGGTAACACCCATCCTTACAATGCCACTAAGGGTAACAACCTGTCAGGGCAAAAGATAAAAAGAGTATGGGAGATAGTGGTGGGGCTCTAAAATTATTGAGCGTGTTCACTGTTGTTTGTGTGACATTTTGCTGACTAACTCGCTTCACAATCTCTCTCAAAACTGCAGAAGAGAGCTTACTCTCACTTGGTCTCGCTGTATAAAAAAATAAAACCTACAGGACTACATTTTCAATCCCACGGCCACTTTTACATGCAACATTTATACCCCTGGACAAGCAAGTGTAACAGTGTTGACTGATTAAAAGAAGGTGAAGGGCTGCAGGGTGTGGAGTGCTATTCAAGATGCTAAGCTTTTTTGCTGCTGTCCATGGTGCTTATACCTGGTTCTTTGTCATCTGTCTATTGACTGCCGCTATCAGAAAGACACTTTGAGACGGCATTTTGTCACACTTGGAAAACAGTTTATTTCCTTGTTATATTTGTTGTCACCTTCGACATTCTTTCTTTAAAAAACCCTGCAATATTGCAAAATGTGCACCTGATTTGTATTTATTTATTTTGCTTAATTGCTTTTGGATTTCTCCATTTCACAACCTTTGTTTCTAAGAAAAAAATTCTAAAAATCTCAACTTGGTCATATGCGAATCTGGATTTCCAAGGGTGTGGCTTGGGTATATCATACGATTCTGGGTGCTTGAATTTGCTTGAAAATTTCACTCTATGCTCTGTGGCAGCATATTTGAAGGACTGTGGAGAGCTCAATTTCAAAGCCAGAGGCTTGATATTGCACATACACCTTCCCATCCATGCTCTGTACTTTGCATTCTAAAACTGCCCCTCTGTGATGAATGATCTCGAAGATATTAAAGCTTGAAAATAGACAAAAACCAATTCTGTTACATTTTTGGCATGCTATTGCAAAAAATGACAGCATTCACTAACATAAAATTAACTGTTTTAGAGAGATTAGATGTCTGTTATCAACATATCCAAATTTCGTGATGGGTTCTTCCTTATTTTCTCAAAATGAATATTTGAAAATCATGCCTAGCATTCAAGACCTTTGAAGGCATATTCAAATGCTCAAAAACTGCATTGAGTTTATGAAACAGAGCTACAACTCCAATAAATGCTTTATTTAATTCATGTTAAATTGTACTTGAAGGGTACTAGAGACACAATCATTTGATATTGAAATATATTTCACCCCAACATGGGTGAAAGTTGAATATTTTTACAAGTCGTTACGTTTCTGTTGAACCATAAGTCAATGAAACATTTACATTCAAGAAGAAAAAAATTAGCCTGTATGCTTCAGTTCGTAATTATCCATGATAAAATGTTAAGCTAACTTCATATCAAATTTTGTCGTACTGCATTCATAGTTATCAGGACAGATTAACAAATTAGCAAAACACTTGTGCAAAACACATCAGTCAGTTGGTAACATCTGAATCTTGAGGCGAAGCAGCATCCTTTTGTTGCAAGAAAGATATTCATGTAAATTACTGACAACTACATAGCATAACTCTTGGTGTAATCTGACCTGTGGTAGTCTTCAGAACATTACAACACAACTCTAATGAAACATGGATCCAATGATGCCATCTTGAAGACGTAGTTTGATCTGATTAATTTTCATTGCTCAACTTATTCATATAGTCATTAAAAAATCCTGTTGAGACTTGCATAGATTGTGAAATAATTTTTGTGACATCGCCAGGATTATCCCCAAAACCCTCTGATATGAGCAATCCATGACATGTTCAGACAAATTTTAGCTTCTGCTTGCCCAAACAAGCTTCTAAACTTACAGCTTACAAAATCAAAAATGAATGAATTTTACAGGTTGATTAATAGATAAAATGTTACTAATTTCTAAAGTTGCACTGCGGCAGGCTCGGTCTTCCTCTGTTTCTGACTATAGAGATATATAATAGAACCAGAGAGAATGAGCAAGCACCTTTGCTTCAGCCAGTTAGCATGTTAGATCCAGGTATTTCCTGCTTCCGCGTTTCTCATTGGAGGCAATTTTGTGGCCAAAGATGCGGCAGCTCCATAGACACCAATTGAAAAGTGCACCTTTTTTTCTTGCCAAATAAAGGGAAAACAAAAGAAAATGTATTCGGTAATCCTTCATTATTTTGCTCTTTGTCTGACGCAACTGTTTGATGTTTTCAAAAGGGCCTGTAAAATAAGAACTGATACTTAGAGCTTGATGACAGCTCGTGCACGAGTTTGGTTGTCCAGCTGTTGCTCTGACTCCAGCAATTCAACAAAAAGAGTGAAAAGTGCGTGCGCGTTCCGGATTAACAGCGTTGCTTGTCATTTCCCCTCGAAAACATTCGCCGATCCGCACTGACGACATTTTCTAGGCCATTTGTACTGTGTAATCAGATTGGCAATGGACTGTGAACTGACGAGACAAAAGTTGAACTTTCTGGAAGGTGTGCGTCTCGTTACATCAGGCGTAAAACTAACACAGCATTTCATAAAAAGAACATCATACCAAAAGTCAAACATGGTGGTGGTAGTGTGATGGTTTGGGGCTGCTTCACTGCTTCAGGACCTAGATGACTTGTCGTAATTGATGGAACTATGAATTCTGCTCTCTACTGGAAAATCCTGAAGGAGAATGTCCAACCATCAGTTTGTGACTTCAAGCTCAAGCGCACTTGGGTTATGCAGCAGGACAATGATCCGAAACACACCAGTAAGTCCACCTCTGAATGGCTTAATAAAATGAATGGTTAAAATAAAACTAAATGAAGATTTTGGAGAGGTCTAGTCAAAGTCTGGACTAAAGTCTGCTTGAGATGCAGTGGCATGACCTTAAACAGGCCAAACATGCTAAATAACCCTCCGATGTGGTTAAATTAAAACAATTCTGCAAAGATGAGTGGGCTAAAATTCTTCTACAGCGATGTGAAAGACTCATTGCCAGTTATCGCAAACGTTTGATTGCAGTTCTTGTCGCCGAGGGTGGCACAACCTGTTATGAGGATGTAGGGGGCAATTACTTTTTCACATAGGGCCAGGTAGGTTTGGATAGTTTTTTCCCCTTAATAAATGAAATCATCATTTAAAAACTGCATTTTGTATTTACTCAAGTTGTCCTTGTCAAATATTAACATTTGTTTGATGATCTGAAACATTTAAGTGCAACAAATACGCAAAAAAATAAGAAATCAGAAAGGGGGCAAATACTTTTTCATGGCACTGTAAATCAAATTAGGCATTTTGTGGAGTTGTAGCTCTGTGTCATAAACTCAGTGCATTTTATAAGCATTTGAGTATGGTTTCATAGGCCACGAATGCTGGGCGTGTACAAAAATACCAAATTTTCAAAAATTCATTTTGCGACAATAAGGCAGAGCACCATCAGAAATTTTGTACATGTTAATAACAGACAAGTACAATTTAACATAAAATTAAATAAAGCATTTTGTGGAGTTGTAGCTTTGTGTCATAAACTCAGTGCAGTTTGTGAGCATTTGAGTATGCCTTCGAAGGTCTTGAATGCTAGGGGTGATTTTCAAATATTCATTTTGCGAAAATAAGGAAGAACCCATCACGAAATTTGGATATGTTAATAACAGACATCTAATCTCTCTAAAACAGTCAATTTTATGTGAGTGAATGCTGTCATTTTTTGCTATAGCATGCCGAAAATGTAACAGAATTGGTTTTTGTCTATTTTCAAGCTTTAATATCTTCAAGATCATTAATCACAGAGGGGCAGTTTTAGAATACAAAGTACATAGCATGTATGGGAAGGTGTATGTGCAATATCAAGCCTCTGGCTTTGAAATTGAGGTTTCCACAGTCCTTCAAATATGCTGCCACAGAGCATAGAGTGAAATTTTCAAGCAAATTCAAGCACCCAGAATCGTATGATATACCCAAGCCACACCCTTGGAAATCCAGATTCGTGATATGACCAAGTTGAGATTTTTAGAATTTTTTTCTTAGAAACAAAGGTTGTGAAATGGAGAAATCCAAAAGCAATTGAGCAAAATAAATAAATACAAATCAGGTGCACATTTTTCAATATTGTGGGGTTTTTTTAAAGAAAGAATGTCGAAGGTGACGACAAATATAACAAGGAAGTAAACTGTTTTCCAAGCGTGACAAAATGCTGTCTCGTGTCATTCTGATAGCCACAGTCAAAAGACAGATGACAAAGAACCAGGTATCAGCACCATGGACAGCGGCTCCGCCAAAAAAGCTCAGCATCTTGAATAGCACTCCACCCCCTGCAGCCCTTCACCTTCTTTTAATCAGTCAACACTGTTACACTTGCTTGTCCAAGGGTATGAATGTTGCATGTAAAAGTGGCCGTGGGATTGAAAATGTAGTCCTGTAGGTTTTATTTTTTATACAGGGAGACCAATTGAGAGTAAGCTCTCTTCTGCAGTTTTGAGAGAGATTGTGAAGCGAGTTAGTCAGCAAAATGTCACACAAACAACAGTGAACACGCTCAATAATTTTAGAGCCCCACCACTATCTCCCATACTCTTTTTATCTTTTGCCCTGACAGGTTGTTACCCTTAGTGGCTTGTAAGGATGGGTGTTACCTTACTGCTCATAAATAAATAAATAAATAAATAAAATAGAATAAAATAAACTGAAAAGAAAAACATCCTTGCTAGTAAGATGATTTGGTGAGCAATTACCACACACAGAACAATTCACCACCTCATTCTCAGTCATAATGGAACTGGACTTGTGCTTTCAAGCAATTTAAAATATGCAATTACCTATGAACCTAAGTTCTGAACATGATGAGAAATACACTTTAAAACCAAGTTCTATGATGAAAACTGGACAAACAATGGAAAAACAAAAATGAAAAAAGTAATTAAAGCCGCACTATGTAGTTTTCGCCGGATTCGCTTGCGCTGTCCCCCTGCAGTTGATAAACGGTATTGTCTGTAATAAACTGCTGTAAAATCTGTCTACACGTGCATTTGTGCACAAGCCAACTACACCAGTGTACTTTCTGAAAAAAAAAAAAAAAACTGAAATTGAAGCGGGACATGTAATGTGCGATCCGATCAACAATGTCTTCATACCAGGTGTGGGAGACTTAAAAATCAGTCTAACTCATGTAGATGGCGAAGTCCACACTACAACTATAACGACAATGGCAAACGACATTGTTGCGGTCACTTTCAGAGCGATTTTATGCACGTTAGAAAAACTGACCACCAATCGAAATCAGTCTGAATTTACAGGGCTTCACATTCATTCAACATGGCAGATGACATCGCAGAGAAAAAAGGGCTCTGACACAGCTGGAACGCACAACATCAATGTTTACACAACGATATCGTTCATCAGTTTCGATGCTCAAATCGTTATGGTTATGTTTATCATTATAGTTCTCAGTGTGGACGGCTCTTTATAGCATTTTATGCATGCACTTTGAATGTCAGGAAAGGAACCTAACACGGAAGTTGGCATCGCTTACATGCACTGCTGCTACTAATCCTAGCCCTAACCGGCATGAATTCATTTTTGCTCTGCTTACAAATGAGTGGACGTCGCTTACGTGCACAGTCGCTGTTCGAATAGGCAGTCCCTTTGCAGAATCCAACCACAAAGTCGTCATGCACAGAACCGCTTAGCTTGTGCAATAAAACAAGAGGGCGGCAGGGAGTTGACAGAAAATCCCTGAAACGACATGAGTACATGCTAACTCAGATCATTGCCTTATCCTTCCGAAATAAAACACAACAAATTTTCTACCTTTAGTACTCTATACGGGACTGAAGTACACATTGTGATGAATTTGTCTGTGGCTGAGGGGGGTGCGTCCCAATGACCGGGAAGGGCTCACTCCTGCACCGGTGAGAGGAGAAGAATGCGGGCTAGGCAACCCGATCCATATAATTTGATAGGGATCATAGGAATTTTTTTGTGAAATGACATGCAAATTTGGTAACTGCCACTGATGAACAATATATTGGATAAATGACATGCAGTCAGACACAAAACACATTTGCAAGTGCATTTAATGACATTAAATGAGCGTGCAGCCTCACACTTTTGGCTTTGACGAACACTTCATGGTTTCACCTCTGACATGTAAAATGAAAACAGACAGTGTTCGTTTGATGTTTCATTACCACAGTTAATGTCAATAACGGGTATGGCCTCCCCTAAGCTTGAATGACGGCTTGACAACGTCGGGTCATACTGTCAATCAGAACCGGATGCTTGCAATTGGAATGTTGTTCCATTCTTCAACAAGGGCATTTCCGAGCTCTTCTAGAGTTGTGGGTTGTGCCCTCGACCCGAAATGGCGACCTGCAGCATGTTCCACACATGCTCGATAGGGTTTAGGTCCGTGACGTGCGGGCCAGTCCATGCGGACAATTGTCTCCTGCTCCAGGAATTGATTCACCACCCTAGCACGATGGGGACGGGCGTTATCATCCATCAAGATGAAATCAGGGCCAACAGCACCAGCATATGGTCTTACGTACACATTGAGGATCTCATCCCTGTACCGTACCCCTGTCATCGTCCCTCTCCCCATGACATGCAGGTCCGTTCTGCCGTTCCTGCTTATTCCTCCCCAGACCATAATTGATCCGCCACCATAACGGTTGTGTTCGTTGATGTAGGCATCATTAAATCACTCATGTTGTCTTCGCCACACCCATTGCCTCCTGTCAGTAAAGTCCAAGCAATATCGGGACTCATCAGTAAAGAGAACTGGAGCCCAATTGTTGTGTGTCCATGTGACATGATCGTGTGCCCAATCAAACGGTCACGCCTATGGCGCCGACGGTCAGTGGGATTCGAACACATGGCCTTCTTGAGTTGAGGCCGGCAGTATGAAGACGATTCCGTATCGTCTGAGTGGATACCCTGACCCCCGAGGCGTTATGAAGGTCATTTCGTAGGGTGGTGGCTGCCCAGAAAGGATGACGTCGTGCGTGAAGTGTGAGAAAGTGGTCTTGTCGTTGTGTAGTCGATCTCTGACGACCACCCCCATGACGGTGTGCTGCTGTACCAAACGTTTGATACCGGTTCCACGCTCTGTTCACAGCTTTGGCTGACGTTAAGTGCATTAGCAACGTGACGTTGTGAGAAGCCAGAGTCAAGCATTCCGATGCATCTTCCCAATTGCTCTGAAGTCAATCGACGTCTAAGACGTTGAGGAGACATTGTTATCGCTAAATGTAATGCAAAAAATTTGGGAACTTAAATTTTGGGTCTTGGCTGCTTATTTCCCCATAATGTTGATATTTTTCTCAAAATATAAGGATTGTGCAAGGTGGCTACATTGAAGAAGATTAAAATAAAGCAATTTCCCTGGTGCTAGGATGAAAATTGGAAAAGCTATTGAGAAAAAACTGAAAAATTTAGGACCAGGCTGCTTATTTGCCCATAATGTTGGAATTTTTCTCCAAAAATAAAGATTGTGACAGGTGGCCACTTGCTTGAAGATTAAATTAGAGCAATTTTCCTGGTGCTATGATGAAAATTGGAAAAGCTATTGAGAAAAAACTGTAAATTTTGGGTCTTGGCTGCTTATTTCCCCATAATGTTGATATTTTCTCAAAAAATAAGGATTGTGCAAGGTGGCTACATTGAAGAAGATTAAAATAAAGCAATTTCCCTGGTGCTCGGATGAAAATTGGAAAAGCTATTGAGAAAAAACTGAAAATTCTGGGTCTTGGCTGCTTATTTCCCCATAATGTTGAGATTTTCTCAAAAAATAAGGATTGTGCAAGGTGGCTACATTAAAGAAGATTAAAATAAAGCAATTTCCCTGGTGCTAGGATGAAAATTGGGAAAGCTGTTGAAAAAAAAAAACTGAAAAATTTGGGCCCAGGCTGCTTATTTGCCCATAATGTTGGAATTTTTCACCAAAAATTAAGGTTGTGAAAGGTGGCCACTTGCTTGAAGATTAAATTTAAGAATTTCCCTGGTGCTAGGATGAAAATTTGAAAAGCTATTGAGAAAAAACTGTAAATTTTGGGTCTTGGCCGCTTATTTGCCCATAATGTTGAGATTTTTTTCCAAAAAATAAAGGTTGTGAAAGGTGTGCACCTCGTGGCAGATTAAAATAACACAATTTTCCTGGTGCTAGGATGATAATTGGAAAAGCTATTGAGAAAAAACTAAATTCTGCGTCCTGGCTGCTTATTTTCCTGTAATGTTGGGATTTTTTTTTACCAGAAATAAAGGTTGTGAAAGGTGGCCAGATGGTGCCAGATTAAAATAACACAATTTTCCTGGTGCTAGGATGAAAATTGGAAAAGCTATTGAGAAAAAACTAAATTTTGGGTCCTGGCCGCTTATTTGCCCATAATGTTGAAATTTTTCCCCAAAAATAAAGGTTGTGAAAGGTGGCCAGATGGTGGCAGATTAAAATGAAGCCATTTTCCTGGTGCTCGGATGTAAATTGGAAACGCTATTGAGGAAAAACCTTAAATTTTGAATCCAGGCTGCTTATCTGCCCATAATGTTCGAATTTTTCCCAAAAAGAAAGGTTGTGAAAGTTGGCCACATTGAAACAGGTGAGAATGGAGCTGTTCCCCATACTGACAGTGCTTCCCGAACCTCTCCTGGAGGCCCACCTGTCCTTTTTGTTTTAGATCTCTCCCTGCTCCAGCACAGGTGATTCAAATGATCAGGTTGTCATCAGTCAGTTTTAGGAGGTGATTAATGAGCTGATCATTTGAATCACCTGTGCTGAAGCAGGGAGACATGCAGGACAGGTGGGCCTCCAGGAGAGGTTTGGGAACCACTGCTCTATGATTTAAATGGGAAAAACCATTGAGGAAAAAAAAAAAAAAACTTGAGCCCAGATTACATATTTGCCCAAAATGTAGGGATTTTTTTCCCCATGAGGTTCTGAAAGGCAAATATGAAAATCAACTTTAACTCAGGACTCCCCAAAAGAAATAATCCCCATGTTATGCCAATATTACAATTTCAATACTTCTCATAGAGGTATCTGAAGCTAACGTGACATAAATGTAATATCAGTCAGATTGAAGAAGTCGCTTTTAGGTCACATTTATATGCTGCAATATACATGGAAATACATATACCCATTTGAAAATATAGAGAATATATAATATCAATATCAAGAAAATATATTTTGTCAGCTATTTCAAACAGGATTTCTGTTTTAAACTGTGCAAATGTCCAACCATGTCACAAGGAAGTCTTCTCAGACTCAGGCAAGACAGTTAGAAGCACAGCCATGTGTGTCAGTGGGGGTGACACCACATTCAGACTGTAAAACCTTGTAAACGTGCTAGGAGAAGACCACGTCGCAGCCAAACAGATATCAGACAAGGGAGCACCCCATAATGCCGCCCAAGATGCTGCTACAGCTCAAGTTGAGTGCCCTTTCAGGGATGCAGGAGCTGTCCGCCCCTGTTGCTGATAAGTAACAGAGATGGCTCCTGTGACCCAATGAGAAAGTCTTTGCTTGGAAAGAGCTGCACCATGGTTTCTTCCTCCAAAGCAAACAAACAGCTGGTCTGAGGCCTGCCAGGGCGCAGTGACAGAAACATACTGATGTAAAGCACGAACAGGGCACAAGGCCCTATGGCTAGGTTCAGGCGCTGAATTGAGCGCAGACAGAAAAAAAGGCCTATTCACAAACTGGGGTAACATGACCTTAGGATGAAAGGCAGGATTTGGCCACAAGGTGACAAAACTGTTCTCAGGGCCCCAACGCATGCACTGAGGAGTAACTGACAGGGCATGAACTTCACCTACCCATTTAGCAGATGTTATGGCCAACAAGAAAGCAGCTTTATATGACAGCCATTTAATATCACGTTTCCAGTGGCTCAAAGGGAGCTCCACATAAGCCATTCAAAACAAGGAGCAAATCCCATTGTGGCTAGTTAGAGTCATCCAGACAAGGGAGGGAGGAAGGAAGGCATAAAGCAGGTGGTTGGGCCACTCCTGGGCAAGGGCATCCAGGCCCAGTGACCCTGGCTCGTCCGCCTCCGCAAACCAAGACGGGCACTGTGACGACTGCTACATGGCGAACAGATCTACTTCTGCTCTGCCATATGTCCTCCACAGCATCTGAGCCACTTCCCTGTTCAGACACCAGTCTCCTGCACGCAGACCTCCCCGTGAGAGAATGTCTGCGGTGCAGTTTGCAATCCCTGGAATATGTGCTGCTCTGAGGGATAGCAGATGCCTCTCCGCCCAGATGAGAAGCTTCCGTGTCAGGGCCAGACACTGACCAGACCGTGTTCCCCCCTGGTGGTTGATAAAGAACACCACTGAGGTGTTGTTGGTCCGAATCAGCACATCCGCCCCCTTCAGGTCGGCCTTGAAGTGATGAAGTGTAAGCCACACAGCCATCAGCTCCAACAGATTTATGTGCCGTGAGCAAAGGTCCAGCCTTCAGGTGCCCTGTATTCCTTGGTGGTTCCAGGCCCCCCCATCCTGTTAGAGAAGCGTCCGTTGTCACCACTTCCCATCGTGCTGGCGGGGGACCTAATGGCACTCCACAGGACAGACAACTGTGTTGCCATGGTAGCAGTGCCTTCACACAACTCCGTGAAATGTGTACGAGTCTGTACTTGTGCTGCACTAGGGAGAGTCATTTGGACTTCAGCCAGCACTGAAAGGGGCGCAGATGAAGGAGGCCAAGTTTCACAACCAGACTTGTGACAAATTCCTTTTCGTCAATTCCAATTCCTTTTTAAAAATATTCTTCAATTCCAATTCCTTTTGGTCAATTCCAATTCCAATTCCCCAATTCCTTTACCAATTCCTTTTACCTCGAAAAGTTCAATTCCAATTCCTTTTAAAAAATATTCAAGTTTCAAGTTTCAATACTTTATTGCCATACAACTTCAGTTGTTAGGAATTTGCTTTAGTAATGCTCTATACAACAAGACAGCTACATAAACTAAAACCACACAAGATAAAGAACAAGGACATATAAAAACAAATACAGAAATGGCCTGCACCTACACAGCATCCCCTTGCTTGGAGGAATAAATAAATAGTACCCATCCAAGGGGGCCAAGTGGCTGTGCAGGGTGCAAGCCCTTGCAAAGTGCAGTGCAGTTGATTAGTGCTAGTTGTGCAGCAATGTAATAGATGTGACACAATATAAAACTTCATGAGTATAGAGACAGTTGTAAAATCAGAAAATGTCAATAAAAACAGTGCAAATTATGCAGGATCATTAAGGGGCTAAATATGAGATTTCGCCATCTGGATCATGGCGCAGTCCAACAACAAAACAGGCAGACAACCGAAGCAACCAATATGCCTCCCCTCATCCAGTATACCTCCCCCTCTCATCACGCTGCATTTCCTATACATTCCATTACTGAACCAGCTCTCTTAATTTCATTGAATACTGGGGCAGGGATGAGGAGCTGTTTAGGGACCTGATGACACTGCAGTAGGTACTATTGAGGAACCGGGAGGTTTTAGTTGGGATATTCCTCAGTCTTCTGCCTGACGGGAGTAAATTTAGAAGGGAGTTGGCAGGGTGGGTATTATTTAATAGTATTTTCGGGCCTTTTCTTTGGATACGGGCCTTATAGATGTCTGAGATAGGAGTGAGATTATGTCCAATGATTTTCTCAGCAGTGTGTACTACTCTGTCTAATTGTGACCTCTGCAGGGCAGTACAGTTGCCAAACCATACAGTTATAGAGAAAGTGAGAACACTCTCAATTGTGGCCCGATAGAACTGAAGCATCGCCTTACAGGCAACCCCAAATTTCCTCAACTGCCGTAGAAAAAAGAGCCTCTGATGGGCCTTTTTAACAATACAGTTAACATTGTCTCCCCATTTCAGTGAGGATGAGATTGTGGTGCCTAAAAACTTAAAACTGTCTACACGCTCCACCTCCATCCCCTTGATTCTTCAATTCCAATTCCTTTTGGTCAATTCCTTCAATTGGAAGTGAAGAATATTTTTTAAAAGGAATTGGAATTGGAATTGAACTTTTCGAGGTAAAAGGAATTGGAAAAGGAATTGGGGAATTGGAATTGACCAAAAGGAATTGGAATTGAAGAATATTTTTAAAAAGGAATTGGAATTGGAATTGACAAAAAGGAATTTGTCACAAGTCTGTTCACAACTGATGTTGCTGCAGCTAGAAGTCCTGCAAGGCGAAGCAGTGTCACTTACGGCAAGTGCTGGCCCCTGCGGAGCAGTTGACCCGAAGGAGTCAGCGACGAGTGGCAGCGGTTTTGGTATGTTTGGGGGGGGCTGACGAAATTGAGCCCCTGATGGCCTGAAGGACCGTGGCTCCTGGCGACTGGAAGTCTGCCTGTGATCCAGTGCGTGTCCCCGGGGAGCAGGGGGACGAGGCTGAGCAGGGCGCGGGAAAGGGGCCCGATAGGGAGAAGTCAATGGTGAAAGGTGTGCCCCCAACGCTGTGATTGAGGAGCCTGAGCAGGGCACCTAGAGACAGGCTGAGGTCCAATAAGACGATTACGAGTCTCCGAAACAAGCACGCGGCGTTCAAGAGCTTCTTGAGCTGCAGGCCCAAAGATCTGCCCTGGGAGTAAGGGTAAGGCCCTCAAGCTATTTCGACTGGGCTGCGGTAGTGGGGACTGCACCAACCACACCTGCCTCCGTGCCTGTACCAAGAACCCAAGGGCCCACCCACATTCATTGGCGATGGCACCAAGGGCCTGAAGAGAGGTGTCCATCAATTCATTCACTGTAGGATCTGCAGTGGATGAAAGAGAAGTGTGCATGGCTAGCAGCAGGTGAGCTAAAGAATTACCAACTCTATCAAGAGATGCTGTAGCACTGTAAGCTCTGCCCAGGAGGTCGTCTGTGCGGCGGCATTCTGCATTTGGGCAGTGAATCACCTGCCGCAGGGCTTCATCTGGCAAAATGATAAGAGAGGCTATGCAGGGCTCCACTGTGGGCATTCTCCCAAGCCCGACATTGTCAGGTTCTACCTTTGCTGCCAGTGCACGAATAGTGCGGTCAGGTCTAGATGCCCTAGCCATTCCGAATGCTTCAGTGAGGACACCTGTAAAGTCCAGACAATGTGACATACGTAGCTCATCAGAGGCCCCTGCAGGGCGGCGCAAGAAGTTCCGGATGTAGTCTGTGGAATGTCCAGCTTAAGACAAGCTAAAGCTACCTAAGTGTGTTCTGAATGGGGACTGCCATAGAGCTCGATGCTGACGCAGAGCTCTGGGCAGCGAGGAGGAGGAGGACGTTCCTCCTTACAATCTGCAGGCGCCCCCTCCTCACCATAATCACTGCCTGAGTCGACATAGAACAGGGACTCAGTGGCAGCAACTGATACGGCATCTGGATCTGGCTGGGCGAATGAGGCTGTGCCGAGTTGTGACAGAGCTGAGGGTGGAACATGCTGCCCTTTGCCACTCAGTAGCCTGTCAGGAACAGCTGGATGGGCAGACAGCAAGGCTTGTAAGTGCTCGACACTAGATGACAGCTCAGCTAATTTGCGAGCCATGTCTGAAGAGGATTTCCTCTTCTTCGCTTTACCACTAAGTGGTTCCGCAGTTTTACTTTTCTTGTCGTCAACACTCACCCCTGAGGGGGTAAGAGTTGTATCAAAGTCTGGATCAAGCTCGGCTAGATGCCGGCGGCGCATTCCCAAGGGCATCAGACTACAGGCTGGGCATGGGTTGGTCAGCGCCTCACGCAAGTGGATGATGCCCAGACATGATAGGCAACAATTATGTTCATCCAGCACATTCATAGCAGTGTGACACTGAACACACCAGACAGACTCTATGGTGAGGTGGTTCAGATTCAGTTAGTGGGTAGCTATCAAGTATAGCGCCACTAAAGTGACTGTGAGTGGTAGCTGTCAACAAAGCTGCTCTTGTTAGTGGATAGCTATCAGGTATAGCACCACTAAAGTGATTGTGAGC
Organism: Gymnothorax javanicus; assembly: GCA_029692085.1. NCBI lineage: Eukaryota > Metazoa > Chordata > Actinopteri > Anguilliformes > Muraenidae > Gymnothorax > Gymnothorax javanicus. The sequence continues at coordinate 103,754,477 of CM056195.1, forward strand.
GGTAGCCGTCAACAATAGCTATGCTCATTAGTGGGTAGCTATCAGGTGTAGCGCCAATAAAGTGATACAAGTGGTAGCCGTCAACAATAGCTGCGCTTGTTCACAGTGTTGTTCACACGGGCGCTCAGTAGCCTCAGGCACGAACGTCACCTTAAGCGGTGGGTATCGTAAAGACACAGGCGTTAGGCTAGGCAATCTAACGACAGCAGAGCAACACCGATATCGCCAGAGGTATGCGACTAGGCGTTGAGCCGCAAACTAGCAGACACTCAAGAGACAGGAGAACCTAAATAATTACCTAAGGGTGGGACTAAGTAGCGGCACAACAGAAACTCCGGTAATGCTAAATCCAAAGGGAAAAGATCGAGTGGAGCGAGCCGAATGCACTGACACTCAACTGAAAAACAACGCTGAGGAGTGGTGCCAATACGGAACACTCACAATCCGAGAAAGAATAAGAAATGAGTGAGTGGAGCTGACAACACGGGCACTCAACTCAATACTCACATAACTTTGAGGAGAATCAATCGAGACACAGCCTGTGAGGGCAATCAGCTACTCTGTGTGGCTGCACAAGTCTCAATTTTCCAATTCGGTAGCAATGCTTAACGCAAAATCTCAAGACCAGGCAAGAATGGGAAAAAGACCATCATGCCCCGCGTAACGGTATTTATACTGTACTTCGCGGTGGCATGGTCACGTGATGACGTAAGTTTATACATTTCTCGACCAATGCGCGAGCGCACGGGGAATTCCACTAGTCTATCGACTGCCTCTGGCGGTCTGGAAGAACTGGAATAGAACTGATGCCTCCTAATATCAACTGTCATAAATGTAGCAGTAGTGCCCTGTGTCTTCACATGCCTAACGCGCGTGCTTACTTGTATGTTTTGCCCTTAAAAAGTCACTCTTCAATATACGGCAGAGAAAATTAGTATTGAACAAAATTTTTCTCAATAAATATATTTCTAATGGGGCTGTTGACAAGAAATTTTCACCAGGTGTCAGTAACAACCCAAGTAATCCACACATACAAAGAGATCAAAACAAATGAGTCCATAAATTATGTGTAATAAAGTCAAATGACACAGGGAATAAGTATTGAACACATGAAGAAAAGGAGTGCAAAAAGGCATGGAAAGCCAAGGAACCAGCTGAAATCTGTCAGTATTTAGAAAGCAATCCTGACCCCTATCAGTGCAAATAAATATTAGCTGGTTTAGTCCTAATTGATGACCTAAAAAAAGGTTTCTCATTCTCAAGGTGTCATACACAAAGCATCTCATGATGGGTAAAAGCAAAGAGCTCTCTCAAGACCTTTGCAACCTTATTGTTGCAAAACATTCGGATAGCATTGGTTACAGATGTATTTCTAAACTTCTGAATGCTCCAGTGAGCACCGTTGGGGCCATAATCCGGAAATGGAAAGAACATAATTTCACCATAAACCGGCTTCGACCAGGTGCTCTTTGCAAGATTTCTGACAGAGGAGTCAAAAGAATAATCAGAAGAGTTGTCTGAGAGCTTCGGAAAGACTTGGAATTAGCAGGTACAGTTGTTTCAAAGAAAACCATAAGTAATGCACTCAACCGCCACGACCTCTATGCACGCTCACCGCACAAGACTCCGTTGCTGAAGAGAAAGCATGCTGAAGCTCGTTTAAAGTTTGCTGCACAACATTTGGACAAGCCTATGAAATACTGGGAGAATACAGTCTGGTCAGATGAGACCAAAATTTAACTCTTTGGATGTCATCACACACACCATGTTTGGAGGTCAAACAACACTGCATATCACCCCCAAAACACCATACCAACAATGAAGTTTGGAGGTTGGAACATCATGGTACGGGGCTGTTTTTCAGGGTATTGTACACTTGGAGACTTCATAAAATTGAAGGAAGGATGAATGGAGAAATGTACCGAGACATGCTTGTTGAGAATCTGCTGCCATCTACCAGGATGCTGAAGATGAAATGAGGGTGGACATTTCAGCAAGACAATGATCCCAAACACTCAGCCAAGGAAACTCTCAATTGGTCTCAAAGAAAGAAAATAAAGCTGCTAGAATGGCCCAGTCAATCATTTGACTTAAATCCAATTGAAAATCTATGGAAAGAACTGAAGATCAGAGTTCAAAGAAGAGGCTCCCAGGACCTTCAAGATTTGAAGATAGTTTACATGGAAGAATGGGCCAAAATCACACCTGAGCAATGCATGTGACTTGTTTCTCCATACAGGAGGCGTCTTGAAGCTGTCATTACCAACAAAGGCTTTTCTACTAAGTATTAAATAAATTTCATGAAGCATGTTCAATACTTTTTCCCTGTGTCATTCCACTTTATTACACATAATTTAATTTACGGACTTATTTGTTTTGATTTCTTTGTAAGTTTGGATTACTTGGGTTGTAACTGACATCTGGTGAAAATTTCATGTCAATAGCCCCACTAGAAATGTATTTACTGAGAAAGATTTTGACATGCTAATACTTATTTCCCCCCTGTAATTATTGAAGCAATCGAACAGATATTTTAATATTCGTGGTATGTAAATGTCTTAATTTATAAGCAAAAAGGCATCAGTCACGTGACACAAGAGTACATATCGACGGCCTCAGGCAAGAAGGGCGTAAGTGACACTTCGGTCAAAAATGATTTCTTTGGTTGTTTTGGAATAATTGAGACGAGCCCATCTCCTGACCAAGTCTGGAGTCTCAATTCCTATCCTAAAGGGGTTAGAATGCTTTTTTAAAAAGTCGTATCTGCAGACAAATTTTTTAACAGGTGGTGCTTTGGCAGTTTTTTGGCTCTCCTATAAAATTTTTAAAATGTCACTTACGCCCTTCTTGCATGAGGCCATCAATATAAAATGCTATATAACTAGAAACTCCCAGACACACAGAAAAAAGGAAATAACTAAAAGGCTATGAGAGAAAACAGGTTGTGAAGTATCTATATGACATCACAAGCAATCTGATTGTTTGAAATGCCTGCATTGGCAAAGTGTTTTGGGACAAAGTGTTCGCTACTGAGCTTGTAAGGGACTCGCACAGACATTGGTTACATATTGTAACGTGGGTTACGTATTGTAATCCCAGATTCTATTTGTCTATGCGTGGCCCTTTAAGGCTGTCGCGATTGGGTTTATCCCTCTGCACATGCGCAGCTCTGAAGATTTGCGTTCCCGCCATTGTCCTGCATGATGGCCTCCATCAAGTCCACATCCACTGTATTTATACTACATTTGCGCGACCTGAGTTCGGCTCTCAGATAGTTTTTTCTTCAGCTGACAATGGTGGAGCATGTGAGGCGGAAACTTAAAGGGTTACGCTAATATTCATAGAACCTGGGGTTACAATACGAAACCATCATTCTATTTCATATAAGCTTCGTCCTTGAAGGCTGTCGCTATTGGGATAAAGGGCATAGCCAGTGGTAGTCTATGCCCCACTGTGACATAAGCATAAAAACATTAACGCACACCCCGACTTGCACCACGAGGGCAGGAATCAAATAAATTTTCAACATGACTGTGCTAGGCCCATCTAGCAAAAGAATATGATGCTGTGTTTCCAGCCTGGATGCGAACCAGAGTTCTCGCTTTCGAGAGACTTGCAATTAATCAAGCTTTCAACTTGAGTATTGACTTGGGCTGTGCTGTTGGCTGCCTCTTGGCGGTGCTGTAGCGCTGTTCGTTGGCGTGCATTCTGCTTGGGTTGAGACAGAGTAAGATGTGTGGAGGGATTGAAACAGAAGATTTGCTCTTGTGCAAACGGGGTTTTCTAAAAATAATTCGTGTGTTAAGGCTCAAACATTAACAGAGATTAGACCATTTGCTCCCGAGGTATAACCTTTGTCGCATTAGGGGCAGGGAGAATCTTCCTCCTTCTTTTCCCCTTTTGCCCCCTGTAACAACTCGGTGAACATGGTCAAACAAAGGCGACGGGGGTTTTTTGGGTTTTTTTTTGGGGGGGGGGTTTCAGTCTCCTGGGAGCAAAGTAAGGTAAAGTAAAATAAATTTAAACGCTAATTTAAAGAATAAATTTAAACGCTAAATAATTGTCTAAGTGAATTGTGTGAGATACAAAGTAAAACAGAGTTGTTTTCAAGGACTGAGATACTGTCGCCTGGTTTTTCTGTAGCTGATTTAGCTAACGAACCTCAGCAAGCTCTCAACGCCAAGAATATTATCGAATTACCTGGATATCTAACTATAACCCAGGTTGGTTTCATAATTGGTCTCTTGCCTTTCATACAGTCTTTTAGCCAATAAATATTGACGTTCACCGGGGTTTTTTTTTAGTCCCCTTCGTTCTCTATCCTGACCGCATTACCGCAGATACGCATTGCCAAGCTTGAATATTAACGCAAACCGGGGTTTTTGTCTTTTTCGCATTTTATTATTTCCGAAGGGCTCTTCTGATTAAACACATTACAAATTACCTTATCTTTGTATTTTCCTTGGGTTGCTGTGCCTTGATCAGCTGATTACAGTCTAACTGCTTGTTTGCTTAGTGACAGCTTGTTGGGGGAGATACCGTGTTTAGTTTGCTCACATAGTAAACGACTTGTTTATTCGGTCCGTTTTAATTAAAGGGAACCGGGGTTTTACTCTTTTCTCGGTTACCATCGGTTGTATTTGTGGCTAGCTAGCTAGATAGTTACTGTTTGCATTTTTGGCTGGGGATCTGAGATTTAGTATTAAGTTAGTAGGGCAGCAGTCACTTGAGTCGTCCATTCGGTTAGATTGGAATTTAAACGGTAAGGTTTACCGGAGTGCTCCGCCTCCTCCCTCCTCCAGTTTCTTCTGGGCGTTGTAGCCAGTCTGTTTTATTTGGGTTCTCAGCTAAGCCCTGTGATATTTTTAGGTTAGTATATTAATAGTACCGGGACTAGATAAACTCAAGTCGGCTTATTAGGAGTGCTTATTACATATCGAGTGTGTCTCAATTTGGTATTTCATTTCTGTTAGCTGAAACTAAGCCCCTGTTAAAAGAGGCTTATTATCCATTTACACAGTTTCCCCATGGCTTCTATTGTGACTGCTGCTTAGGGCTTCTCAGGTTAATAAATTAATAAATTGTGGTTCCTGAGCTTCTGTCTTGGCATTAGTCATTTTCTTTTATATAGGGTGAGCGAGGTCATTAGGTAGGGGGTTCAAAATGTGGCCAAAACTATGTGACGGTTGCAGGATGATCGCACTTTTGGAAAGAGATATCCAGGGTGGGTTTGTCTGCCACTGGTGCCAGCTAATTGAGCATCTGGAGAGCAAGATCTTTGATCTTCAGGGCCAGTTGGCGGTGCAACATAGTTCGCAATCAGTAGAGTTCCTAGAGGACCTAAGTAGGATGTCGTTTAGAGAAATGGTGTGTACACCAAAGCAGGGTGGTGCGGGGACCCCAGAGCAGGCAGGGATAGAAAGTTGGGTGACTGTAGGACGTCAGCGCAGGAAAGGGCGTGCACGCCGTACAGCGACAGCTCCTCCAGTGGTTGAGGTGTCCAACCGATTCCGGCCCTTGCAGGAAGTCGACTTGGCCCCTGACCCTGAGAGTGGGGTGACTGATGAGCATCAGGGCACCCTGTTGGCCTCTACCCCTCAGAAAAGAGAATTAGTGATAGTGGGGGACTCAATACTTAGAGGAATAGACAGTTTAGTCTGTTCGCGCGACAAGGAGTCTCGTACGATGTGTTGCCTGCCTGGTGCCCAGGTAGGAGACCTCCTGGAGCGTGTGGACAAGCTCCTGGCCAGAGCGGGGAGGGATCCAGTTGTCATGGTCCATGTTGGGACAAATGACATAGGTAAGGGTAGGTTTGAGGTTCTGCAAGGCAAATTTGTGGAATTAACTGAGAAGCTTAGGAGCAGATCCTCCACGGTAGTTTTCTCCGGGACTCTACCGGTACCACGTGCAAGCAGAGGAAAGCAGAATTTTATCTGGAGGTTTAACACGTGGCTACAAACCTGGTGTAGGAAAGAGGGGTACAGATTTATGGGGCACTGGAACTTTTTCTGGGACAGGGGTGACCTGTTCAAGCCTGACGGGCTACACCTGAACCGGAGGGGTACCTTTGCACTGGGTCAGCGTATGTTGAGGGTAGCACAGGATTATTTAAACTAGGGACTTGGGGGCAGGGAGCTTAGTGAGTGTTACACATAGGGAAATGCAGACTGCCCTGATGGAAGCTGACAGCGTTACATGCACTATTGATGATATACTTTTAAAGCAACAAAGCGTAGTGGGGGGCTTGAAGCAGCGGCCGCATGGGAAATCAAGGGGAAAGAGTATTAGTAATAATCTGAAATGTTTTTATTTAAATGCAAGAAGCATAAAAAATAAATTTCCAGAACTTGAGGCCGTTATGATTAGTGAGGGCTATGACATAGTTGGGATTACAGAGACATGGCTTAGTGAAGAGGATGGAGATGAATATAATATAGAAGGTTATAAGCTCTTTAGGAAGGATAGATGTAATAGGCGAGGAGGGGGTGTAGCACTCTATGTGAACGAAAACATAAATGTACAGGAAATTCCTGAAATTGAACATTCCTTGCCCTGTGAAGATATCTGGGTCAGGCTCATTGGCAAACACGAGACAGGTTTAAACATAGGTGTATGCTATCGACCACCAGCTTTGGACAGTACAGTCAATGAAATGCTTTTTGAGAGGATTACGCAAGCTTGTAGAGGAGGCGGGACTATTATTATGGGAGACTTAAATTATCCTTGTATCGATTGGGAAATGGTGAAAGGATAGGGTAGGGGGGAGGAAGAATTTCTAGATGTTATAAATGACAATTTTTTGGTGCAGTATGTTAATAAACCTACAAGAGAGAAGGCAATTTTAGACTTAGTGCTCTGTAATGACCCAGATAGAATTAGCAGTGTTGAGGTACTGGAGCCACTTGGGACAAGTGATCACTCTACTGTTAATTTTGATGTTTCATGGGAAGTTAAAAAGGTGTCTTCAAAAACAAAAATTTTCAATTTTAGGCGAGCAAACTTTGACAGGATGCGCTCATATCTAAGTGAAATAAAATGGGAGACACTCCTGGACTGTGAGTCTGTAAATGAGATGTGGGAAAGATTTAAGGGGGTTTTACTTGATTCACAATGCAAATTCATTCCAAAGGTGTCCAAAAGTAAGCTGAAAAAGCAGAATCCTCAGTGGATGTACCACAATACCACAAGTATTCGTAAGATTTTGAGGGAAAAGAGGAACCTTTATAAGATATACATAAAGGATAACAATGAGAACACTAAGGCTGAAAACTGTAAAATGCGGGCTGTGGTCAAAAAAGAGCTGAGGAATGCTAGAAGACTGTATGAAAGACAAATTGCAGAGGGGGCAAAAACTAACCCTAAGTGCTTCTTTAAGTACTGTAGCAGAAAAAGGAAAGTCAAAGAGCAGGTTAAGTGCATAAAGAATAAAAATGGATCGCTGCTATATGATAACAAGGATATTGCGGATACCTTAAACAGTTATTTTGTTGAGAATTTTACCTCAGAGTGGGTCTTTATTCGGCCAGAGGGTATGTCGAATCCTCAAGATTGTTTAGCGGAAATTGAGGTTAGGGATAACGAAGTATTAGGCAAGTTGCATAAACTACAGGCAGATAAGGCGGCGGGTCCTGATGGCTTATATCCTAGAGTGCTCAGGGAAGTTAGTGAGATCATCTTTAGGCCGCTTTCCGCCATCTTCAGACGGTCTTTAGAAACTGGAGAAATACCAAATGATTGGAAACAGGGCAATATAATACCAATATAGAGGAAAGGGGACCGTACTGAGCCAGGAAATTACAGGCCAGTCAGTTTAACTTGCATTGCGTGCAAAATATTGGAATCTATCACAAAAGATGAGCTGGACTTATTTCTTGAACGTAACAATATCTTGAGGGATAGCCAACATGGTTTCCGTAAGGGAAGGTCATGCCTGACAAACCCTCTGGAATTTTTTGAAGAGGCCATCAAGACTTATGACCAGAGCAGGGCTTGTGACATCATATACTTGGACTTTCAGAAAGCATTTGATACAGTACCGCATAAGAGACTAATTTTTAAAATGAGCTCCATTGGAGTTACAGGAGGTATTCTGAAGTGGATTCGAAACTGGTTACAGGACAGAACACAGAGTGGTGGTCAGTGGTATCACATCTGAGCTAGGTATGGTGGGGAGTGGCGTCCCTCAGGGATCAGTGTTGGGACCCCTGCTGTTCCTCATCTACATTAATGACCTTGATAGGAATATTTAGAGCAGGTTAGTTAAATTTGCAGATAATACTAAATTGGGAGGTTTGGCGAATAGTTTAGTGTCCACTAAAGTGATTCAGGATGATTTGGATAGAACCCAGAATTGGGCAGAAATGCAGCAAATGAAATTTAATGTAGCGAAATGTAAAGTTGTACATGTAGGTAATAAAAACATTAGACGGGATTACTTCATGGGAGGTTTAAAACTGGAATGTGCTCCACACGAGAAAGATCTGGGAGTGATTGTTGACCAAACCCTCACAGGCTCTAGCCATTGTGCCATAGCAGTTAAAAAAGCCAATCGGATGCTGGGATACATTGCCAAAAGTATTGAATACAAATCTAAGGAGGTGATGCTTCTTTTGTACAACACATTCGTCAGACCACATCTGGAGTATTGTGTGCAGTTCTGGGGACCGTACTTTAAGAAAGATATAGAGGCTCTAAAGAAAGTTCAGAGAAGAGCCACTAAGCTAATTCCGGGTATAAAAGATGAAAGCTATGAGAAGAGGTTGAAGATCCTTAATCTCTTTAGTCTTAGGAAAAGGAGACTAAGGGGTGATCTGATTGAGGTCTTTAAATATGTTAAAGGGATTAACAAGGTGAATTATGAAGGATTCCTTCAACCACGTGTTGTTAGTAGAACTAGGGGTCACAAATAGAAGTTGACCAAAGGTAAATTTAACACTGATATTCGGAAATATTTCTTCACCCAAAGAGTATTTTCGATGTGGAATAGCTTGCCTGACCATATTGTTGAGGCAGAGACCTTGGGAGTTTTCAAGAGCAGGCTTGACTTAAAGCTAGATACCATTGAGTCACTGAGTATCTGAAGTGATATATTCACAGTAGTATAAAGAAACTGGCGAGCCTAATTGGGCTGAACGGCCTGTTCTCGCCATTCATGTTATGTTATGTTGTGTTAATCAACTGGGTTAGGGAGCTTTTCAATATTCTGTACGCATTCAAATTTGAACAGGCATTCAAAAATGAACAAGTCTCCGTTCGTGTTCAGCTAAAAAACGAACGACAGAGTGTTCAAAAATGAACGAGCATATGTTCATTTTGCTTTCAAAAATGAACAAGCATGCGCTCATTTCTGACCGGACGGCATCCAAAAATTAACGCAGCTACCCTCTCTCGCGTTACAAAATGAATCTGCTCTCCACTTCGCAAAATTTACACCAACATGCGTAAATATTTCCTTCTTAAGAGAAAAAAAATCCCCGTCTCCCATCCTGCAGAATTTAGAAGTATATTGTAAGGTACATGCCTATTAAACGACAGTTTTCACATCCACTAAAAAATCTTACCATATCTCCAGTTTCGAGATTATATCTTTACCGATCGTCAATCTTCCGCTATACACTTACGCTTTTCCTCGAGATCGATAAGATGCTTTAACACATTCCACATTCAAGACCGGAGATAAATTGTGATTCAATGGTACCAGGGTACGTTCACTCAGCCAAAAAATTCAAATGTTGCTGTGTGAATACTTTACTGGAATGAACATCGCTTCCGTGTGGTGTCAGTATGCCACTTTTTCCTTCTTATAAAAAAAAGCATTTTAGAATTCCAAATCATGATGTGACCGCTAGGCAATTTGTATGCAAAAGATTGCAAATAAATTAAATTATATACATTAAAATTATAGTTTACGCATTGTATCACATCATCTGCGCGACAGCCCAAGTTTAATTCAACTATTCTGTGAGTATAAGAACTAGGATAACTTAGTCCCGCTCATATCAAATTGCAAAATTATCCGCGATATTAATCCTTTCTTTTTAAACCTGTGAACGCTCAAGTCAAAAAAAAAAAAAGAGCCACACTTTACAGCCCACTATGTACACAACAAATTCTGCAATGATATTCAGATTTTGTTCCATTGATTGTCGCAGATTTTGTTCCATTTATCATGCGATATACGCAGCGTCTACGTGTCCGAAAGTCGGACAGGGTTTTAATATATCTCCGTGTCCGACAGTCGGATGGTTTCAATATAACTCCATGTCCGACAGTCGATAATTGTTTTTAATTTCTTCAAATCTACTGAATCTTTTAGATATTAAACTTGAATGTTTTGATAAGAGGGCTCAGTTCTTCAAGATGAGTACTGAGAATTTCAATCAATGTTTCTGTTTAAGCTCAGCTCAATAAAGTGAGTCGACATTAGCGCGGGACTTTGTGCATTTATGAAGAATTTAGCAACTGTCGGACAGAGATCCTAAAATACTCCATGTCCGAAAGTCGTAAAAGTTCTAATTTTTCGAGTATTCCAGCAATTATTAGACGTACAAACTTGGCCATGTTTGTGTTCGACCTTCAGAAAATGCAAATTGATAGCTATCGACTTTTATTGGTCTTTTTATTCGTCTGTTTTCTTCCGTTGTAGATAGACAAGTCTTTATTCGGTCTCTCTTTTGAAAATTAGTCAGATGGATCGAACAGATTCACGCTTTATTTCCACACCAGAGATAAAATAGTGCTTGTGGTCAATGAGCAAATCAATTCCATGACCATTGACATTGTGAATTAAATATCACATGCACGATCGAGACTGTCGGACGCGAAATGCAAAATACTGCATGTCTGGCAGCCAGCAGAAAGTAGAAGTATTGATATGAGAGCAGATTGACTCGTGTCTGACTTCTCGCTTGGTCAGACGCTTGTTTTCTCTTCTTCGCCTCCTCTGACAACGGCCACCTCTTCTTTTTTGCCGGCTCCGCCATCGTAACACCAGTGAAGAGAAGCTGTCTTCCTTTTATTACTAGCCGGGGAGTGTTTTTGTCTCATACTGTAAAGCAGTTCATTTCTCGCGATAGTTCCATCCAGCGACGAGACTTGGGACACCGTGGCAGTGGGCCTGATCTTGCAAAGTTGGTTTTCAGCTAAGATACGCCAAGGAGCGGGCAGATAAGCCCCATTCTCCCCATAACAAGTCGCTTAAACATCATAGTGACTCCGAGGCACAATAATTACGGCCGAAATCCTGCATAGTTCCCCTTTAATAATTCCGTACAATGTTCTTGGTATTTTGTGCAATTTATCAATACAGCACTCAAATTTTTGGGCATTTTGCAAAGTTCAATAATACCACATACAGTTCTGGGTATCTTGTACAGTTTACCAATACCTCACAAAGTTCTGGGTATTGCATACAGTTCAACTATACAGCACAAATGTCTGGGTATCTAGTACAATTTAACAATTCAGCAAACAAATTTCCGGGTATTGCAAAAAGTTGAGCAATACCACATATAGTTCTGGGTATCTTGTACAGTTTACCAATACCTCACAAAGTTCTGGGAATTGTGTACAGTTCAACAATACAGCACAAAGTTTTGGGTATCTCGAACAATTTAACAATAAAGCACACAAAGTTCTGGGTATTTTGTGCAGTTCAACAATACTGCACAAAGTTCTGGGTATTTCATACAGTTTAACAATACTGCACAAGGTTTGGGGTATTTCATGCAAGCGTAATAATACTACACAGGGAAACAGGTATTTCATGCAGATGAAAAGTAGAGGGGTTAGAGGGCTCAATAAAGCCCCTCCACTCCAAGGTCAGAGACCCCAGAGGATAGAACTTTAACCTGCTAGAAAAAAAAAGAGGTAAAGAGTAATAAGAAGTAGGATCCGGAGAGATAAATGTTAAATGATCATCTCAATAAGAGTACAATGGAATGGAATAATAGTATTACGGTAATACTAATTTGGCTAAATACAAACCCCAATTCCAATGAAGTCGGGACGTTGTGTAAAACATGAATAAAAACAGAATACAATGATTTGCAAATCCTTTTCGACATATATTCAATTGAGTACTCTACAAAGACGAGATTTAATGTTCAAACTGATAAAGTTTGCTTTTTTGGAAATATTCACTCATTTTGAATTTGATGCCTGCAACATGTTCCAAAAAAGCTAGGACAGGGGCATGTTTACCACTATGTTACATCACCTTTCTTTTTAACAACGCTCAATAAGTGTTTCGGAACTGAGGACACTAATTGTAGGAGCTTTGTAGGTGGAATTCTTTCCCACTCTTGCTTGATGTACGACTTCAGCTGCTTAACAGTCCGGGGTCTCAATTTTTATATTTTGCGCTTCATAATGCGCCACTCATTTTCAATGGCAGAAAGGTCTGGACTGCAGGCAGGCCAGTCTATTAACCGCACTCTTTTACTACAAAGCCACGCTGTGGCTTCACACACACACGTGCAGAATGTGGCTTGGCATTGTCTTGCTGAAATAAGCAGGGACGTCCCTGAGAAAGATGTCGCTTGGATGGCAGCATATGCTGCTCCAAAACCTGTATGTACCTTTCAGCATTAATGGTGCCTTCACAGATATGCAAGTAACCCATGCCATGGGCACTAACACATCCCCATCACTTGAACTTTGCGCTGATAAAAATCTGGATGGTCCTTTTCCTCTTTAGCCCGGAGGATACGACATCCATGATTTCCAAAAACAATGGGAAATGTGGACTCGTCAGACCACAGCACACTTACTCTTACGAACTCTTGGCGGAATGAGCGGGCGCTAAGTCCTGCTGGAAAGTAAAGTCTTCAGATCCAAAAAGATGTTTGGCAGTTGGTATCATGTAACTCTCAAGCAACTCTTGGTAAATTCCTGCAGTGACTGTCATACTATACCATTATACTATAATCCCAGCTGCACAAGGAAGAGCGTTAAATTCCCTCAGAGCATTTTGGTTTGGGGAGGTATGAGTGCGGATGGCGTCGGGCCTCTCTGTATTATCAAGTCAACAGTCACTGCAGGAATTTACCAAGAGTTGCTTGAGAGTTACATGATACCAACTGCCAAACATCTTTTTGGATCTGAAGACTTTACTTTCCAGCAGGACTTAGCACCCGCTCATTCTGCCAAGAGTACGTCTGATTGGTTTCAGGCTCACAACATTGAGGTTTTGCCGTGGCCAGTGAATTCACCCGACCTCAACCCGATTGAAAACTTGTGGAACATTGCTAAGAAAAAGTTAGTCTCAATGAAGCCAAGTAATCTTAATCTTATTGAGCTGAAGGAATGCGTGAAAAGATCTTGGAATTCTGTTACCAGAGAGCAGTGCCAAAGACTAGCTCATTCCATGCCGCGTAGAATTAGAGCTGTAATCAATGCAAAAGGCAGAGCCACCAAATATTAAAATGAACTATTACATGGGCAATGTGTAACGAACATGTTTGATTCTATTTTTTTGCACCAAAGATTTTGTGATTCAGTTTTTTTGCTTCGATTATAATTTTTTCAATTCTTCATAAATCACGCTGAATAAATATTGGTTGTCAACTTACGGGTTGACTTAACAGGGAATAAAGCATACGTTTTTGTGGTACATGCCATGAAACCGTGACGGTGCATTCAGGAACCACTCACGAGAACAGAAATTCCAAAAATCGAAAGTCTTCATGACAAAATGGGTCGGGACCAGAAGACACAGGAATTGCCAAGCCAAAAACAGTATCCAAAAAGCGAAGTTGAAATAACAGGCAGGGGTCAGAACCAGAGAGGCAGTTGTGCAATGGTACATAAACAGTAAGCCAAAAATCTTAGTCAGAATCCAGAAGGGTAGGTCATACACAGGGCATCAAAAACAGGAATCGTGGTCGTACAAAAATGGGTCGAAATCCAAACAGACAAAACAAGAATAGGAAGGGCAAGGCAATCTCAAGGTCAGGCAAAAATAACCATGGAAGAAGCAATAAACAAAAGGCATACGAGGAGCTCTGCACAAGTGAATATTGATCAACGTTCTGACGGAGAACAAACTGCAGTGAAGACTTTAAATAGACAAGAGGGATGTCACATGCTATGCAGGAACAGGTGAATTGGATAAGAACTAATTACAAAGGGAAGTACACATGGGGAGGTCCTAACCACAAACAATTGGCAAAAGCCAAGACATGGACAGGATCCACGCAGACATCCTATGACAGACAGACAGCTCCAGTCAAGGAATTCTAAGTGCACAGACAAAGAGTGCAGGATAGCAATTAAGCACGTGCGAGAGATTTTGCAGAAACGCAGAAAGATGCAGAGAAAATAAAGCAAGAGGCGGAGACCAGAACAGGGCGATAGCTGAGATTGAATTAGTGGTAATTAGTAGCGGTGCAGCTTTACAAATTAACTCAAGTGTTCATTAGTAATATATACATAGATTAGTTAGGTTAGTAAACTATGATACAAAATATAAATGTTACTATTATTAGTAATCAAGGAAAGCAAGGCGAAGGAAGTAAATGAGAATTGAAGTAATAATATGAAACACCAGAAACCATTGAAATCACCCGAAGCATGTAAGCACACAGATTGGGAGAACAGACTGAACCAAACTGATCGCAAGTCAGGGGTGACAAGTGCAATGAATACTGAAATGGCATGAACAGAAATCCGGGATGTATAAAAAGCAAAAAGAATTAAAGCTGCAAGCAGCGTTGAAAGGGCCCTCGCACCCCTCGTGCACGTTGGGGGTTGTGGCGAGATGTTGACGGGTGCAGGTGTGCATTCACATCCATTGGACACTGCTAGACTGTACAATGTGTTTTCATGAGTGGAGTGCAAAAACCATTCCTGAAATCAATAGGTGGAGTACGTTAAAGTATGACGGCTGTTCATGAAAAAAAAATTGAAATTTTAATTCAGAATAATGGACTTCCTGTTGGGTTCGCGTCATGGCACTTTATAATTTTTTTACAAGTCTTGGCATGTTTCATGTCTCCACCAAAGTTTGTTTATGTAGGTGAACTGAACCATGAGAACTGTTTTGTTGAAATTTATACAGGCACTACGTTGCCATTTTGACATTCCTGCGTGCCAAACCTATACCATAGTAATTGTAATACCAGGCTCCACGAGTGTGTTGATTCTTGTAAGTTTTCAAGCACGCTGGGACCCTCAGAAGGGTTATTCTTTTGAAAAAATGATTAGGGGGCGCTACAGAGCCATTGTGCCACATTAAGTGCCATTTGGGATATCAAATTGAAGATTATAAGACACTGACAATTTTGCAACGTTTGGGAAGTTTTGGAATATCCGATGGCCTTAAAACGTGTTTTCGTAAAATTTGGAAAAACACAGGAAATGGCTCATAGCTCACTTCCAGTTTGGCCGAAAAATTTCTAAAAAATTACCATAACCCTGCATGACAAATATAGTGATCATAACAAATATCATGAACATTCATGCACTTTTATCCTAATATGGCAGTGGCTAGTGGGCGCTGTGTTGCCACCTGGCCACTCCCGATCTAATATCAGCATATATGTATACTTGAGAAGACACTTTTATCAAGCTTGTAAAGTTTCAGGCAAATCTCACAAAGTATGTGGGAGTTAAGCCAACTTCTTGTTTCATGGCGGGACATTGAAATTTGCCGCGACGCCACGGATACATCGTTCGATGAATCAAAAAAAGCTTCGCAATTTAACATTGGCAAGGTCGTTAGATGTCATATGCCAAATTTGAAGTTGATTGGATAAAACCTCAAAGAGGAGTTCGTTAAAGTACGACGCCTGTTAATGGCAAAAAATCAAAAAAAGCTGCAATTTCAATTAAAAATGGCGGACTTCCTGTTGAGTCTAGTTCATGGCACCAAGAGACTTTTTTTTTAGGTTTCGGCATAATCCACATGCACACCGAATTTCGAACATGTAGGTTAAACGGGCTGCGAGGGCTGCTTCATTGAAATTTTCTAGGGGGCGCTTTAATGCTATTTTGCCACTCCCATGCATGTTCCCAATATCCTTGTTAAAGAAATGACCGGCTTAATACGTATGCAAAATTTCATGAGTATTCAAGCATTTTTAGACAATCAAAAGGGCAATTGTTTTAAAAAAATGATTGGGGGTGCTATAGAGCCATTGTCCCACATTAAGTTCCAATTTGTGTATCAAATTGAAGACCATAAGATAGTTATAATTTCTGCAACGTTTTCCAAGTTTTGGAGTATTCTAAGGCCCTCAAACGTGTTCGTAAAATTTGGATAAACGCAGGAAATGGCTCAAAGCTCACTTCCTGTTTGGCCAAAAAATTTCAAAAAAGTTTCCATAACCCTGCATGACAAATTCAATGATCACACCAAATTTCATGAACATTCAAGCACTTTTATCTTAACATGGCCGTGTCTAGAGGGCGCTGTGGAGCTACCTGACTATACCCAATCTAATATCAGCATATATTTATACTTGGAAGGAGACTGTTATCAAGCCTGTAAAGTTTCGCGCAAATCTCACAAAGTATGTGGGAGTAAAACCAACTTCCTGTTTCATGGCGGAACATCGAATTTCGCCGCAACGCCACGGATACATCGTTTGATGAATCCAAAAAAGCTTCGCAATTTAACATCGGCAAGGTCATTAGATGTCATATGCCAAATTTTAAGTTGATCGAATAAAATATCTAGGAGGAGTTCGATGAAGTACAGCGCCTGTAAATGACGAAAAATCAAAAAAAGTTGAAATTTCAGTTAAAAATGGCGGACTTCCTGTTGAGTCTGGGTCACGGCACCAAGAGACTTTTTTTTTGGTTTCAGCATAATCCACTTGTCCCCCGAATTTCGTACATGTAGGTGAAAAGGACCCCGAGGGGTGCTTCGTTAAAATTTTTTAGGGGGCGCTATAATACTATTTTGCCACATTCTTGCTTGATCCCAATATCTTTGTAAAAGGAATGACCGGCTTAATACGTGTGCAAAATTTCGTGAGTATTTAGGCATGTTTAGACAATCAAAAGAGCAATTGTTTTAAAAAAGTGATTGGGGGCGCTATAGAGCCATTGTCCCACATTAAGTTCCAATTGGTGAATAAAATTGCAGAGCAGAAGATAGTTATAATTTCTGCGAGGTTTTCCAAGTTTTGGAGTATTCTAAGGCCCGCAAACATGTGTTCGTAAAATTTGGAAATACGCAGGAAATGGCTCATGGCTCACTTCCTGTGAGGCCAAAAAATTTCAAAAAAATTGACAAAAAACTTCATAATGACGACTATGGCTATATAGAATTTTGTGAGAATCCGAGCAATTGCGTTACAAAATGGCCGCGTGTTTGGTGGCGCTATAGAGCCACCAGGGCATGTGCAAGCACAAAAATAACAATAATTTGACATTTTCACAAAGACTGACGTCTCTGCAAATTTTTGTGAGTTTTCGTGCATGGCAAGGCCCTCAAAAACGCGTTCTCGCAGCAGAATAAAAATAATAATAATAATAATAATAACTAAGAAGAAGAAGAAGAAGAAGAAGAATAATAAAAATCCCTTCAAAAACAATAGGTTCCTCGCACCTTCAGTGCCAGGACCCGTTCTGGGCCCTGGCACCGGTCGGTGCTCGGGCCCTAATTAAAGCTGCAAGCAACGTTGAAAGGGCCCTCGCACCCCTCGTGCACGTTGGGGTGGAGGCGAGATGTTGATGAGGGAAGGTGTCCATTCACAGCGATTGGACACTGCTAGACTGTGTACAATTTGTTTTCCTGAGGAGAGGGCAAAAATTTTCTGGAGGGCGCTATGATACCATTTTGACACGCCTGTGTGCAAACCCTATACCATAGTAATCATAATACCAGGCTCCACGAGTGTGTTGATTTTTGTAAATTTTCAAGCTTGTTGAGAACCTCAAAAGGGCAATTCTTTTGAAAAAAATTAGGGGGCACTATAGAGCCATTGTGCCACATTTACTGCCAATTGATATATGAAATTAGAGACGATAAGACAATTATAATTTCTGCAATGTTTTGCAATTTTTCGAGTATTCTAAGGCCTTGAAACGTGTGTTCGTAAAATTTGGAAAAACGCAGGAAATGGCTTATAGCTCACTACCTGTCTAGCCAAAAAACTTTAAAAAAATTACCATCACCCTGGATGACAAATTCAATGATCACACCAAATTTCATGAACATTCAAGCACTTTTATCTTAAAATGGCCTGTGCTAGAGGGCGCTGTGGAGCCACCTGGCCACTCCCGATCTAAAGTAGCATCTAATTATCCTTGGGAGGAGACTGTTATCAAGCTTTAAAAGTTTTGGGCAAATCTTACAAAGTATGTGGGAGTAAAACCAACTTCCTCTTTCATGGCGGAACATCGAAATTCGCCACGACGCCACGGATACATCGTTCGATGAATCCAAAAAAGCTTCGCAATTTAACATTGGCAAGGTCTTTAGATGTCAAATGCCAAATTTTAAGTTGATCAGATAAAATCTCTAGGAGGAGTTCGTTAAAGTACGACGCCAGCGAATGGCGAAAAATCAAAAAAAGTTGCAATTTCAGTTAAAAATGGCGGACTTCCTGTTGAGTCTGGGTCACGGCACCAAGAGACTTTTTTTTTGGTTTCAGCATAATCCACATGTCCCCCGAATTTCGTACATGTAGGTGAAAAGGACCCTGAGGGGTGCTTCGTTAAAATTTTTTAGGGGGCGCTATAATACTATTTTGCCACACCCTTGCTTGATCCCAATATCTTTGTGAAAGGAATGACCGGCTTAATACATGTGCAAAATTTCGTGAGTATTTAGGCATGTTTAGACAATCAAAAGAGCAATTGTTTTAAAAAAGTGATTGGGGGCGCTATAGAGCCATTGTCCCACATTAAGTTCCAATTGGTGAATAAAATTGCAGAGCAGAAGATAATTATAATTTCTGCAAGGTTTTCCAAGTTTTGGAGTATTCTAAGGCCCTCAAACATGTGTTCGTAAAATTTGGAAATACGCAGGAAATGGCTCATGGCTCACTTCCTGTGAGGCCAAAAAATTTCAAAAAAATTACCATAACCCTGAATGACAAATTCAATGATCACACCAAATTTCATGAACATTCAAGCACTTTTATCTTTCCATGGCAGTGGCTAGTGGGCGCTGTGGAGCCACCTGGCCACTCCCGATCTAATATCAGCATGTATTTAAACTTGGGTGGACACTTTTATCAAGCTTGTAAAGTTTCAGGCAAATCTCACATAGTATGTGTGAGTAAAACCAACTTCCTGTCTCGTGGTGGAACATTGAAATTTGCCGCAACGCCACGGATACATCGTTAGATGAATCCAAAAAAGCTTCGCAATTTAACATCGGCAAGGTCTTTAGATGTCATATGCCCAATTTTAAGTTGATCGGATAAAATCTCTAGGAGGAGTTCGTTAAAGTACACGCCTGTGAATGGCGAAAAATCAAAAAAAGTTGCAATTTCAATTAAAAATGGCAGACTTCCTGGTGAGTCTAGGTCATGGCACCAAGAGACTTTTTTTTAGGGCTTGGCATATTCTACATGTACACCCAATTTTGTACATGTAGGTGAAACACGCTGCGAGGGCTGCTTCATTGAAATTTTCTAGGTGGCGCTATAATACGATTTTGCCATGCCCATCTGTAAACCCTATATCATAGTAAAAGGTATGACCGGCTTTATAAGTTTGCAAAATTTTGTGAGTTTTCAAGCATGTTAAGACCCTCAAAAATGCAATTATCTATTTGGGGGTGCTATAGAGCCACCATGTCACACTTAGTGCCAAATGAGACATCAAATGAAAGAGATCCATGTTTTCAACCTATGAGCAACGTTTTCCAAGTTTTGGAGCATGATAAGGCCCTCAAAAATGTATTTGTAAAATTTGAAAAAAAAATGCAGGAAATGGCTCATAGCTCACTTCCTGTTGGGGCAAAAAAAAATTTCAAAAAAAAAATTGACCTGCAAAACTTCAATGATGACTACTATGGCCATATCGAATTTTGTGAGAAACCAAGCAATTGCGTTCCAAAATGGCTCGTGGTTTGGTGGCGCTATAGAGCCACGGGGCATGTCCGAGCACAAAAATAACAAAACTTTGAAATTTTCACCAGGACACTTTTCTGCAAATTTTTGTGAGTTTTCAGCATGGCAAGGCCTTCAAAAAGTATGTGAGCAGAATAAAAAACCAAATAATAATAATTTAAATGCAAGCAGCATTGAAAGGGCCCTCGCACCCCTCGGATACATTGGGGGTGGATGAGATGTTGACGGGTGCAATTTTACATTCACATCCACTGGACACTGCTAGACTGTACAATGTGTTTTCCTGAGATAAAGTGCAAATACCATTCCTGAAATCAATAGGTGGAGTATGTTAAAGTATGACGACTGTTCATGAAAAAAAAATTGAAATTTTAATTCAAAATAATGGACTTCCTGTTGGGTACGGGTCATGGCACTTCAGAATTTTTTGACAAGTCTTGGTATGTTTCATGTTTCCACCAAAGTTTGTTTATGAAGGTGAACTGAACCACGAGAACTGTTTTGAGTTGAAATTTTCTGGAGGCACTACGATGCCATTTTGACATTCCTGCGAGCCAAACTCATACCATTGTAATTGTAATACCAGGCTCCACAAGTGTGTTGATTCTTATAAGTTTTCCAGAATGCTAAGACCCTAAAAAGGGCTAATCTTTTGAAAAAATGATTAGGGGGCGCTACAGAACCATTGTGCCACATTAATTGCCAATTGGAATATCAAATCGAAGATCATAAGACACTGACAATTGGTGCAACTTTTGCAAGTTTTGGAATATCCAATGGCCTTAAAAATGTGTTCGTAAAATTTGGAAAAACACAGGAAATGGCTCATAGCTCACTTCCTGTTTGGCAAAAAATTTCAAAAAATTACCATAACCCTGCATGACAAATCTAATGATCACACCAAATTTCATGAACATTCATGCAATTTTATTCCAACATGGCCGTGGTTTGTGGGCGCTATGGAGCCACCTGGCAACTCCCGCCTAAAAATAAAAGTATACTTGGGAGGACACTTTATCAAGCTTGTAAAGTTTCAGGCAAATCTCACAAATTATGTGGGATTTTTGTTTCATGAGGGAACATCAAAAACGCGTTCGACGCCACAGATAAATAATGCAATGAATCCAAAAAAACTGCAAGCAATTTAACATTGGCAACGTCTTTAGATATCATTCGCCAAATTTTAAGTTGATCGGATAAAATCTCTAGGAGGATTTCGTTAAAGCACGACGCCTGTGAATTCTAAAAAATCAAAAAAGTTGCAATTTCAATTAAAAATGGCGGTCTTCCTGTTGAGTCTAGGTCATGGCTGGAAGAGACTTTTTTTTTAGGTTTTGGCATAATCCACATGTCCCCCGAATTTCGTACATGTAGGTGAAAATGACCCCGAGGGCTGCTTCAAAAATTTTCTAGGGGCGCTATAATGCTATTTTGCCACACCCATGCGTGATCCCAATATCCTTGTGAAAGGAATGAGCGGCTTAATATGTGTGCAAAATTTCCTGAGTATTCAAGCATGTTTAGACAATCAAAAGGGCAATTGTTCAAAAAGAATGATTAAATAAAGCCATTGTAATATTAAGTTCCAATTGTGTACCAAATTGAAGGCCATAAGATAGTTATAATTTTTGCAACGTTTTCCAAGTTTTGGAGTATTCTAAGGCCCTCAAACGTGTTTGTAAAATTTGGATAAACACAGGAAATGGCCATAGCTCACTTCCTGTTTCAAAAAAAATTTCAAAACATTTCCATATCCCTGCATGACAAATTCAATGATCACACCAAATTTCATGAACATTCAAGCACTTTTATTTTTACAATGGCCGTGGCTAGTGGAATGGAGCCACCTGGCCACTCCCCGATCTAATATATCCGCATATGTGAATGCTTGAGAGGACACTTTTTATATTGTAAAGTTTCAGGCAAATCTCACATAGTATGTGGGATAAAATTTTCCTGTTTCATGGCGGAACATCGAAATTTATTTTCACCAACGGATACATCGTTAGATGAATCCAAAAGGGCAATTTAACATCGGAAAATCTTTAGATGTCATATGCCAAATTTTAAGTTGATCAGATAAAATCTCTAGGAGGAGTTCGTTAAATTTTGACGCCTATTTGAATGGTGAAAAATCAGAAAAAGTTGTGATTTCAATTAAAAATGGCGGACTTCCTGTTCAGTCTAGGTCATGAGAATTAAAAGTGACTTTTTTTAGGTCTCTGCATAATCCACATGGGCATGGTGAAATTTAGGTTACATGTACGTTAAACAAACGCGAGGGCTGCTTCATTGAAATATTGAGGGGCGCTTTTAATGCCATTTTGCCACGCCCTTCTGGAAACCCTATATCATAGTATAACCTTCAGTTTTGCTCAATAAGTTTGCAAAATTTCGTGAGGCAGGGCATGCTGAGGCCCTCAAAAATGCAATTATGTATTAGGGGCGCTATTGAGCCACCATGTCAAACCCAGTGACAATTGGGATTTCAAATCGAAAAGCTTGATATTTTCAACCTCTCAGCAAAGTTTGGCGAGTTTTTCAAGCATGCTAAGACCCTAAAAATGTCTTTGAATTCTGAAAAACCGAGGAAATGATTTTCATAGCTCACTTCCTGTTAGGCAAAAAAATTTCAAAAAATGTACAAAAAACTTCATAATGACTACTACTTTCCTCCGAATTTCGTGGAGAATCCCGTCAATTGCAATTCCAAAATGGCCGCGTGTTTGGTGGGCTTATAGAGCCAACGGGCATGTCCAAGCATAAAAATAACAATACTTTGTAATTTTCACCACGACTGACATCTCTACAAATTTTGTGAGTTTTTGTGCAGCATGCCCTCAAAAAATTTAGGTTGAAAGGTCTCGCAGCAGAATAAAAATAATAATAATAATTAAAACTGCAAGCAGTGTTGGGCGGGTCCTCGCCCACCCGCGCACATCGATGTGGGGGCAAGTCGATGTGGGGGCGAGACGCGGCCGGGCGCCGTCAGGCATTCTCATTCGTTGTACAGTGCGAGACTGAGTAAAATGTTATATGTTGAGTGCAAACCCCTTTACTGGAATACATTTTTCTTTTGTAAAGTGGAGTTATGACCCATGCGACCTGCTCAAAGTTTCTTAAGCAGATTTTATCACTGCTGTCTATTGTGCAATATTCCCCCATTCATGAACTTAGTGAAGGGAGATGAGCCATGTGATCTTACTGCCATCCGGTGGTCAGAATGTGTAGCATCACAAAGAAAAACACTCAAAATGAATAATAAAAAAGAAATGAATATATGGTTCTTACACGTAAATCCTAGACAGCTGAAATTTTGGGAGCATGTCCACTGAACACAGACAAAACTTTCATACACTGCAAGCTATGGTAAATTCAGAAGTCCGTCACTCTATATTTTTCAAAATATGAATATTCATAACATGTCAATATCTCAGCTAATATTCATTCAAAAGGTACCACCTTGGCAATTTGTTTCTGCCAATGGAGTTTATGAAGTCTACCAAAGGACATTTTGATACGATAAACGGTGTGTCCACAACAAGAAAGTATATATTACTGTACAGCGTATTATGTACATAAAATTTTTTATTTCAGAAAGTCTTTAATTTATTTTCACCAAAACAAGTGACAACTTAGGGCATGTCACAAGAATGACGTGTGAATTTTTTCAGAATTTTAGGACATTGCGACAGGCCGTGGTGATTGCGAAAGCCCCATTTTGGTGTATTTAGGTGGCGCTAGAGAGCCATTTTGTCTCTTTGGTGGACAATTTTCACACTGTGAAAATGTTTGAAGCCACAGAGAATTAAATGCAAAATTTGTTTGGTTTCTGAGAATGTTGAAGTGGTGAAATTTAGGTTGGAAATCGCTTACGCATAGAAAAAAAGCAGTGATGTTGACTGCGGACTCCTAATTTGACGCCTCATAAAATCCAAACTGTTCGAGTTTTGACAAAGTTGTACAGTAGTTTTTATCGGCAGGGTGTGCTTTGTCATCTATTAGCATTTGGGGGCCAATACGATGAATGCCCTTAAAAAGGAGTTCGCGTTTGTTCGAGGGCAAATTTAGGCCAAATTTAGGGGGAATGGCAATTTTGATATGCAAATTGCGACCTTCCTGTTCGATTTAGGTCAGGGGTGTTGATTGTTAATTTTTCGGTCTTGATGAGATGAACAATATAGTGTTGGTTCCATCTCTCTATGACTTTCCTCCCGGTCGTGGTGGCCGTCTAAGTGCCAATTTAATGTTTCTGGGTGGCGCTAGAGAGCCATTTTGGCACCTATGGGGATAATGTTAACGTTTTATCAAATTTTTCGCCAGACATGAGGTGCGTGCCAAATTTGGTGAGTTTTAGAGCATGTTTAGGGGGTCGAATTTAGGTTGAAAGGTGCGTAAGAAGAATAAAGAAAGAAAGAATAATAATTAAAACTGCAAGCAGTGTTGGGCGGGTCCTCGCCTACCCGCGCACATCGATGTGGGGGCGAGTCGATGTGGGGGCGAGACGTGGCCGGGCGCCGACGAGCATTCTCATTCGTTGGATAGTGCGAGACTGAGGAAAATGTTTTATCTTGATTTGAGTGCAAACCCCTTTTCTGAAATACATTTTTCCTTTATAAAATGGAGTTGTGACCCATGTTACCTCTTCAAAGTTTATTTAGCAGATTTTATCACAGCTGTGTAATGTGGAATATTCCCCATTCATGAACTTAGTGAAGGGAGATGAGCCATGTGATCTTACTGCCATCTTGTGGTCAGAATGTGTAGCTCCACAAAGAAAAACACTGAAAATTAATAAAAAAAAAAGAAATTAATAAATGGTTCTTCCTCATAAATCCTAGCCAGCTGAAATGTTGGGGAGCATGTCCAGAGAACAGAGACAAAACTTTCATATGCTGCAACTTATGGTGAATTCAGAAGTCCGTCACTCTATATTTTTCAAAATATGAAAATTCATAACATGTCAATATCTCAGGATATTTTCATTCAAATAGGATGATCCTTGGCATATTGTTTCATGATA
This sequence comes from Gymnothorax javanicus, assembly GCA_029692085.1. Classification (NCBI taxonomy): domain Eukaryota; kingdom Metazoa; phylum Chordata; class Actinopteri; order Anguilliformes; family Muraenidae; genus Gymnothorax; species Gymnothorax javanicus. Next base: position 103,779,530 of record CM056195.1, read on the forward strand.
TAAAGATTATGTAGTGTAAAAAGGACATTTAGATATGTGAAACGGTGTGTCCACAGCAAGAAAGTATATATTACAGTCCAGTGTACTATGAACATAAAATTTTTTATTTCAAAAAGTCTTCAATAAATTTTCACCAAAACAGGTGAAACTCAGGGATGGGACTGGAATGACGCGGTGAATTTTTTCAGAATTTTAAGACATTCCGACAGGCCGTGGTGATTGCAAAAGCCCCATTTGAGTGTATTTAGGTGGCGCTTAGAGAGCCATTTTTGCTCTTTGAGTAGAATTTTTACGTTTAAAAATGATTGAACCCACTATGAATTAATTGCAAAATTGGGTTCATTTTTGAGCATGTTGAAGTGGTGAAATTTAGGATGGAAATCGCGCAGACGATAGAAAAAAGCAGTCATGGTGACTGCGGACTCCTACTTTGACGCTTTATAAAATCCAAACCGTTCGAGTTTTGACAAAGTTGTTCAGTAGTTTTTATCAACAGAGTGTGCTTTGTCATCTATTAGCATTTGGGGCCGATACGATGAATGCCCTAAAAGGAGTTCGCGTTTGTTCGAGGGCAAATTTAGGCCAAATAGGGGGAGAAGAGCAATTTTGATATGCAAATTGCGGACTTCCTGTTCAATTTAGGTCATGGGTGTTGATTGTTAATTTTTTAGGTCTTGATGAGATGAACAATATAGTGTTGGTACCATCTCTCTATGACTTGCCTACCGGTCGTGGTGGCCGTCTAAGTGCCAATTTAATGTTTCTGGGTGGCGCTAGAGAGCCAATTTGGGACCTATGGGGATAATGTTTACGTTTTATTAAAATTTTTCGCCAGACATGAGGTGCGTGCGCCAAATTTGGTGAGTTTTTGAGCATGTTTAGGGGTCAAATTTAAGCTCAAAAGAGGCGTGAGAGAAAGAAAGAAGAAAAGAAAGAAAGAATAATTATAATAATTAAAGCTGCAAGCAGTGTTGGGCGGGGTCCTCGCCCACCCGCGCACATCGATGTGGGCACGCCAATGATGGGGGCGAGACGTGTTCGGGCGCCGTCGAGCATTCTCATTCGTTGGACAGTGCCGGGACTGAGTAAAATGTTATATGTTGAGTTGAGTGCAAACCCCTTTACTGGAAAAACATTTTTCTTTTGTAAAGTGGAGTTATGACCCATGGACATGGTCAAAGTTTCTTAAGCAGATTTTATCACTGCTGTCTATTGTGGAATATTCCCCATTCATGAACTTAGTGAAGGGAGATGAGCCATGTGATCTTACTGCCATCTTGTGGTCAGAATGTGTAGCATCACAAAGAAAAAACACTGAAAAATGAATAATAAAAAGAAATTAATAAATGTTTCTTCTCATAAATCCTAGACAGCTGAAATTTTGGGAGCATGTCCACTGAACACAGACAAAACTTTCTTACGCTGCAACCTATGTTGAATTCAGAAGTCCGTCACTCTATATTTTTCAAAATATGAAAAATCAGTACATGTCAATATTTCAGCAAATATTCATTCAAATGGTACCACACTTGGCAAATAGTTTCTGCAAATGGAGATGATAAAGTATACCAAAGGACATTTTGATACGATAAGGGGTGTGTCCACAGCAAGAAAGTATATATTACTGTACAGCGTATTATGTACATAACATTTTTTATTTCAGAAAGGCTTGAATTAATTTTCACGAAAACAAATGAGAATTCAGGGCATGTTACACAAATGATGTGTGAATTTTTTCAGAATTTTATGACATTCCGATAGGCCGTGGTGATTGCAAAAGCCCCATTTTGGTGTATATAGGTGGCGCTAGAGAGCCACTTTGTCGTTTGGGTGGAGAATTTTATCATTGTAAAAATGTATGAAGCCAGTTTGAATTAATTGCCAAATCGGGTTCATTTTTGAGCATGTTTAAGGGGTGAAATTTAGGTTGGAAGTCGTCAGACGATAGAAAAAAAAAAAAGCAGTCAAGGTGACTGCGGACTCCTACTTTGACGCTTCATAAAATCCAAACCGTTCGACTTTTGACAAAGTTGTACAGTACTTTTCATCGGAAGAGTGTGGTTTGTCATCTATTAGCATTTGGGGCCGATACGATGAATTCCCTAAAAGGAGTTCGCGTTTGTTCGAGGGCAAATTTAGGCCAAATTTAGGGGAGAAGAGCAATTTTGATATGCAAATTGCGGACTTCCTGTTCAATTTAGGTCAAGGGTGTTGATTGTTGATTTTTAGGTCTTGATGAGATGAACAATGTAGTGTTGGTTCCATGTCTCTATGACTTTCCTACCGGTCGTGGTGGGCATCTAAGTGCCATTTTAATGATTCTGGGTGGCGCTAGAGAGCCATTTTGGCACCTATGGTGATAATTTTTACATTTTATCAAATTTTTCGCCTGACATGAGGTGCGTGCCAAATTTGGTGAGTTTTTGAGCATGTTTAGGGGGTCAAATTTAAGCTCAAAGAGGCGTAAGAAGAAAGAAAGAAAGAATAATAATAATTAAAACTGCAAGCAGTGTTGGGCGGGTCCTCGCCCACCTGCGCACGTCGATGTGGGGGCGAGACGCGGCCGGTCGCCGACGAGCATTCTCATTCGTTGGACAGTGCGAGATTGAGTAAAATGTTGTATCTTGAGTTGAGTGCAAACCCCTTTACTGAAAGAGGTTTTTCTTTTGTAAATTGGAGTTATGAGTCTTGGGACCTGGTAAAAGTTTCTTTTGCAGATGTTATCACTGCTGTGTGTTGTGGAATCTTCCCCCATTCATGAACTTAGTGATGGGAGATGACCCCTGTGATCCTGCTGCCACCCGGTGGTCAGAATGTGTAGCACCACATAGAAAAACACTGAAAATGAATAATAATAAAGAAATTAATAAATGGTTCTTCCACGGAAACCCTACACTGTTGAAATTTTGGGAAGTTGTTCACTGAACACAGACAAAACTTTCATACGCTGCAACCTATGGTGAATTCAAAAGTCGGTCACTCTATATTTTTCAAAATATGAAAAATCATAACATGTCAATATTTCGGCAAATATTCATTCAAATGGTACCACACTTGGCAAAGAGTTTCTGCAAATGGAGATGATAAAGTGTACCAAAGGACATTTTGATACGATAAGGGGTGTCTCCACAGCAAGAAAGTATATATTACTGTACAGCGTATTATGTACATAACATTTTTTATTTCAGAAAGTCTTTAATTAATTTTCACGAAAACAAATGACAACTCAGGGCATGTTACACCAATGACGTGGGAATTTTTTCAGAATTTTAGGACATTCCGATAGGCCGTGGTGATTGCAAAAGCCCCATTTTGGTGTATATAGGTGGCGCTAGAGAGCCATTTTATCTCTTTGGTGTAGAATTTTCTCACTGTAAAAATGTTTGAAGCCACATAGAATTAATCGCAAAATTTGTTCGGTTTCTGAGCATGTTGAAGTGGTGAAATTTTGGTTGGAAATCGCGTACGCATAGAAAAAAAGCGGTGATGGTGACTGCGGACTCCTACTTTGACGCCTCATAAAATCCAAACCGTTCGAGTTTTGACAAAGTTGTACAGTAGTTTTTATCGGCAGGACGTGCTTTGTCATGTATTAGCATTTGGGGCCGATACGATGAACGCCCTTAAAGGAGTTCGCGTTTGTTCGAGGGCAAATTTAGGCCAAATTTAGGGGGGAATGGCAATTTTGATATGCAAATTGCGAACTTCCTGTTCGATTTAGGTCATGGGTGTTGATTGTTAATTTTTCGGTCTTGATGAGATGAACAATATAGTGTTGGTTCCATCTCTCTATGACTTTCCGACAGGTCGTGGTGGCCGTCTAAGTGCCAATTTAATGTTTCTGGGTGGCGCTAGAGAGCCATTTTTGGACCTATGGGGATAATGTTTACGTTTTATAAAATTTTTCGCCAGACATGAGGTGCGTGCCAAATTTGGTGAGTTTTTGAGCATGTTTAGGGGGTGAAATTTAAGCTCAAAGAGGCGTATAGAGAAAGAAAGAAAGAAAGAAAGAAAGAATAATTATAATAATTAAAACTGCAAGCAGTGTTGGGCGGGTCCTCGCCCACCCGCGCACATCGATGTGGGGGCGAGTTGATGGGGGGGCGAAACGCGGCCGGGCGCCGACGAGCATTCTCATTCGTTGGACAGTGCCAGACTGAGTAAAATGTTTTATCTTGAGTTGAGTGTAAACCCCTTTACTGAAAGAGATTTTTCTTTTGTAAATGGGAGTTTTGAGTCATTGGACCTGGTAAAAGTTTCTTTTGCAGATATTATCACTGCTGTGTATTGTGGAATCTTCCCCCATTCATGAACTTAGTGAAGGGAAATGAGCCATGTGATCCTGCTGCCACCCGGTGGTCAGAATGTGTAGCACCACATAGAAAAACACTGAAAATGAATAATAATCAAGAAATTAATAAATGGTTCTTCCACGTAAATCCGACACTGCTGAAATTTTGGGAGGTTGTTCACTGAACACAGACAAAACTTTCATACGCTGCAACCTATTGTGAATTCAGAAGTCCGTCACTCTATATTTTTCAAAATATTCATATTCATGACATGTCAATATCTCAGGAAATATTATTTGAAATAGGAGCATCCTTGGCATATAGTTTTATGATATAAAGCATATAAAAGTGTACCAAAGGAAATTTAGATCGTGAAACGCTGTGTCCACAGCCATAAAGTATATATTACAGTACAGTGTACTATGAACATAAAATTTTTTATTTCAAAAAGTCTTCAATAAATTTTCACCAAAACATGTGAAACGTTTAACGATAGGACTGGAATGACGTGTGAATTTTTTCAGAATTTTAGGACATTGCGACAGGCCGTGGTGATTGCGAAAGCCCCATTTTGGTGTATTTAGGTGGCGCTAGAGAGCCATTTTGTCTCTTTGGTGGAGAATTTCCACACTGTAAAAATGTTTGAAGCCACTTAGATTTAATTGCAAAATTTATTTCGTTTCTGAGCATGTTGAAGTGGTGAAATATAGGCTGGAAATTGCGTACGCATAGAAAAAAAGCAGTGATGGTGACTGCGGACTCCTACTTTGACGCCTCATAAAATCCAAACCGTTCGAGTTTTGACAAAGTTGTACAGTAGTTTTGATCGGCAGGGTGTGCTCTGTCATCTTTTAGCATTTGGGGCCGATATGATGAATGCCCTAAAAGGAGTTCGCGTTTGTTCGAGGGCAAATTTAGGCCAAATTTAGGGGCGAATGGCAATTTTGATATGCAAATTGAGAATTTCCTGTTCGATTTAGGTCAAGGGTGTTGATTGTTAATTTTTAGGTCTTGATGAGATGAACAATATAGTGTTGGTTCCATCTCTCTATGACTTTCCTACCGGTCGTGGTGGCCGTCTAAGTGCCAATTTAATGTTTCTGGGTGGCGCTAGAGAGCCATTTTAGGACCTATGGGGATAATGTTTACATTTTATCAAATTTTTCGCCAGACCGGAGGTGCCTGCCAAATTTGGTGAGTTTTTGAGCATGTTTAGGGGGTGAAATTTAAGCTCAAAGAGGCGTAAGAAGAAAGAATAATAATAATTAAAACTGCAAGCAGTGTTGGGCGGGTCCTCGCCCACCCGCGCACGTCGATGTGGGGGCGAGTCGATGTGGGGCAAGACGCGATGTCGCCGACAAGCATTCTCATTCGTTGTACAAAAGAGATTGAGTAAAATGTTGTATCTTGAGTTGAGTGCAAACCCCTTTACTGAAAGAGATTTTTCTTTTGTAAATTGGAGTTTTGAGTCTTGTGACCTGGTAAAAGTTTCTTTTGCAGATGTTATCACTGCTGTGTGTTGTGGAATCTTCCCCCATTCATGAACTTAGTGATGGGAGATGACCCCTGTGATCCTGCTGCCACCCGGTGGTCAGAATGTGTAGCACCACATAGAAAAACACTGAAAGTGAATAATAATAAAGAAATTAATAAATGGTTCTTCCACGTAAATACTACACTGTTGAAATTTTGGGAGATTGTTAACTGAACACAGACAAAACTTTCATACGCTGCAATCTATGGTGAATTCAGAAGTCCGTCACTCTATATTTTTCAAAATATGAAAAATCATAACATGTCAATATTTCGGCAAATATTCATTCAAATGGTACCACACATGCCAAATAGTTTCTGCAAATGGAGATGATAAAGTATACCAATGGACATTTTGATATGATAAGGGGTGTGTCCACAGCAAGAAAGTATATATTACTGTACAGCGTATTATTTACATAACATTTTTTATTTCATAAAGTCTTTAATTAATTTTCACCAAAACAAATGACAACTCAGGGCATGTTACAGGAATGACGTGTGAATTTTTTCAGAATTTTCTGACATTCCGTCAGGCCGTGGTGATTGTGAAAGCCCCATTTTGGTGTATATAGGTGGCACTAGAGAGCCATTTTGTCGTTTGGGTGGAGAATTTTCACCTGGTAAAAATTTTTGAATCCAGTTTGAATTAATTGCCATATTGGGTTCATTTTTGAGCATGTTTAAGGCGTGAAATTTAGGTTGGAAATCGCGTACGCATAGAAAAAAAGCAGTCAAGGTGACTGCGGACTCCTACTTTGACGCTTCCTAAAATCCAAACCGTTCGACTTTTGACAAAGTTGTACAGTAGTTTTCAGCGGCAGAGTGTGCTTTGTCAAATATTAGCATTTGGGGCCGATACGATGAATGCCCTAGAAGGAGTTCGCATTTATTCGAGGGCAAATTTAGGCCAAATTTAGGGGAGAAGAGCAATTTTGATATGCAAATTGCGGACTTCCTGTTCAATTTAGGTCAAGGGTGTTGATTGTTGATTTTTAGGTCTTGATGAGATGAACAATGTAGTGTTGGTTCCATCTCTCTATGACTTTCCTACCGGTCGTGGTGGGCATCTAAGTGTCAATTTAATGTTTCTGGGTGGCGCTAGAGAGCCATTTTGTGACCCATAAGGAAAATTTTTATGTTTTATCAAATTTTTCGCCAGACATGTGGAGCGTGCCAAATTTGGTGAGTTTTTGAGCATGTTTAGGGGGTCAAATTTAAGTCCAAAGGTGCGTAGAAATAATAATAATAATAATAATAAGAAACACGAGAAATACAATAGGGTCCTTGCCCAGGCCTTGCAGGCCTAGAGGCTCGGACCCTAATAATAATAATAATAATAATAAACAGTACAAGAACAATAGGGTCCTTGCCTGGAGGCTCGGACCCTAATAATAAACAGTACAATAACAATAGGGTCCTTGCCAAGGCCTTGCAGGCCTGGAGGCTCGGACCCTAATAATAAACAGTACAATAACAATAGGGTCCTTGCCAAGGCCTTGCAGGCCTGGAGGCTCGGACCCTAATAATAATTAAAACTGCAAGCAGTGTTGGGCGGGTCCTCGCCCACCCGCGCACATCGATGTGCGGGCGATTCGATGTGGGGGCGAGACGCGGCTGGGCGCCTACGAGCATTCTCATTCGTTGGACAGTGCGAGACTGAGTAAAATGTTTTATCTTCAGTTGAGTGCAAACCACTTCACTGAAATACATTTTTCTTTTGTAAATGGGAGTTTTGAGTCATGGGACCCGGTAAAAGTATCTTTTGCAGATATTATCACTGCTGTGTATTGTGGAATATTCCCCCATTCATGAACTTAGGAAGGGAGATGAGCCATGTGATCCTGCTGCTACCCGGTGGTCATAATCTGAAGCACCACATAGAAAAACACTGAAAATGAATAATAATAAAGAAAGCAATAAACGGTTCTTTCACGTATATCCGACACTGTTGAAATTTTGGGAGTTTGTTCACTGAACACAGACAAAACTTTCATACTTTGCAACCTATGGTGAATTCCGAAGTCCGTCACTCTATATTTTTCAAAATATTAAAAATCATAACTTGTCCATATCTCGGGAAATATTCATTCAAATGGTACCAGGTATTGCAAGTTTTTTCTGCAAATGCATATTATGAAGTCTACCGAAGGACATTTTGATATGATACACGGTGTTTCCACAGCAAGAAAGTATATATTACTGTACAGCGTATTATGTACATAAATTTTTTTATTTCAAAAAGTCTTTAATTTATTTACACCAAAACAAGTGACAACTCACGGCATATCACAAGAATGACGTGTGAATTATTTCAGAATTTTCGGACATTGCGACAGGCCGTGGTGATTGCGAAAGCCCCATTTTGGTGTATTTAGGTGGCGCTAGAGAGCCATTTATCTCTTTGGTGTAGAATTTTCTCACTGTAAAAATGTTTGAAGCCACATTGAATTAATTGCAAAATTTGTTTGGTTTTTGAGCATGTTTAAGTGGTGAAATTTAGGTTGGATATCGCGTACGCATAGAAAAAAGCAGTTATGGTGACTGCGGACTCCTACTTTGACGCCTCATAAAAATCCAAACCGTTCGAGTTTTGACAAAGTTGTACAGTAGTTTTTATCTGCAGGGTGTGCTCTGTCATCGATTAGCATTTGGGGCCGATACGATGAACGTCCTTAAAGGAGTTCGCGTTTGTTCGAGGGCAAATTTAGGCCAAATTTAGGGGGGAATGGCAATTTTGATATGCAAATTGCGAGCTTCCTGTTCGATCTAGGTCAGGGGTGTTGATTGTTAATTCTTAGGTCTTGATGAGATGAACAATAAAGTTTTGGTTCCATCTCTCTATGACTTTCCTACCGGTCGTGGTGGCCGTCTAAGTGCCAATTTAATGTTTCTGGGTGGCGCTAGAGAGCCATTTTTGGACCTATGGGGATAATGTTTACCTTTTATAAAATTTTTCGCCAGACATGAGGTGCGTGCCAAATTTGGTGAGTTTTTGAGCATGTTTAGGGGGTCAAATTTTAGCTCAAAGAGGCGTATAGAGAAACAAAGAATAATAATAATAATAATAATAATAATAAGAAACAGTACAAGAACAATAGGGTCCTTGCCAAGGCCTTGCAGGCCTGGAGGCTCGGACCCTAATAAGAAACACGAGAAGAACAATAGGGTCCTCTGCCCAGGCCTTGCCTAGGGCTCGGACCCTAATAATAATAATAATAAGAAGAAGAATAATAAAAATCCCTTCAAAAACAATAGGTTCCTCGCACCTTCGGTCGGTGCTCGGGCCCTAATAACAAAGAAGAAGAAGAAGAAGAAGAAGAAGAAGAAGAATAAAAATTCCTTCAAAAACAATAGGTTCCTTGCACTTTCGGTGCCAGGACCCGTTCCGGGCCCTGGCACCGGTCGGTGCTCGGGCCCTAATAATAACGAAGAAGAAGAAGAAGAAGAAGAATAATAATAATAATAATAAAAATCCCTTCAAAAACAATTGGTTCCTCGCACCTTCGGTGCCAGGACCCATTCCGGGCCCTGGCACCGGTCGGTGCTCAGGCCCTAATAAAGAAAAGACATGGCAACAAAACATAAGCATGGCAGCAAAACACAGAACCATAACAGAAACGGTCAATAAAGAGTTATTGTTAACAATGCAACATTACATAAGATTACAACCCACAAGTTCAAGTGATTCTAACATTTTCCACTGTACCTGTAGGTCGAAAAAGGATTTGCAGATCATTGTATTCTGTTTTTGTTCACGTTTTTCACAATGTCCCAACTTCATTGGAATAAGGGTTCGTACTAATTTTAACAGATAGTGAGGGAACAGAACTTGAATTGGATTAATTTGTGCAGGATCTGAATATTTATTGTTTTAAAGGTTATCAGAAAGATCTAATAATAATAACAATAATGAGACATAGACGGGTGGCAGGATAAATGTGCGACCAGCGTTTCTAAAATTTCGAAGGGGCGGGACTTAAATGAAAAATAATGCATGAAAATATGGGCCGGAAGCCATGCATCAGTGTATTACTTGGGGAGGAAATAAAAAAGAAAGAAAGAAAAATTTTGGCCTCTCTAAAAAAGAGACTTTTAAATCTAATCACGTCGAAAATAAATAAGAATAAGGTTGTAGGAGATCAGACTTTAGTGGGAAAACTGCAACTTAACAATTCAGTGCTACCTCCTGTTATGCATTCCAGCAGCCTTTTGTATCCAAATTTAGCACAGCTTGCCAGTATACACAAAATCAATTAGGACCTGAACTACCCTGCGGGTTCGCCAGCCTACCATCGCATTTGCGCTTCAGGAAGCAGGCTCCAGTTCTGTTAAACCCCAATCACTTACCAGCAAGGCAGCAGCTGTCTTGACTCAACCAGCAGCTTTGGTAAGCTCAGATTCCTCCAAGACAATGGGGAAGGTCTCCTCCGGCAAGGGCCAACCTGTACCTGGCTTGTCATCCCAAGAACAGCTCCAGCAGCAGAGGGGTAACGGCAGAGGAAGACACCACAGTGCATGGGGTCCAGAAGCCAGACAGAGACCGCACTAAGTGGTGATGTTTGCGACAATTGTGGGCAAAAGGGGCATGAAGCAAGGGGTTCTCGGAAACCCCAACAGGAGCAACCAGACTACTGTTTTGGGGAATGTCATTTTCCAAAACCCTGGGGGCACTCCTGGATTAGGTGGCTGGAAATCGAGCAATGTTGTTTTCCTGAACCCCAAAAACCAACATGGATGACAGAATCAATAAAGGCGAGGGGGGGAGGAAGATGCGCATGAAAAGGATGGTCAGGCCACGGTTTTTCTATCTCAAACAATCCCACATTCTTTACCAGTCTGGTCATTTAAACTTATTTACCATGCATGCATCAGACTCTTTTATAGATACAGGAGCTGTCATTCTGTAATAAAAGCAGATTTTGTGGATCAAGGCCCCTAACTTTTAGTGAAAAAACAATGGTGAACCAAAATGCTGGAGGAGGTACCACTGTGTCGATTCCACGTCAAATCATCCAGGGGGTGCCAGGTCACCCCTTCAAAATTCTTTGAAAAAATTCACATGAGTAAATATTCACACAAAATGAAAAAATATTAGGCCAGTATCTGAAGTAGTTTTCAAGTTATAGCCCTATGAAATTTGAATAATATTTTAAATTTTTGGTGAACCCATTTTCAGCCAACTTTGGCATGTAATGTGGGGGAAAAAAAGCCACTAGATGGCAGTATTGACAATTTTTTTTGTTAAGCCCAGTCTGGAGCTAGGTTGGGCATGTCCGGGGCATGCCTCAGAGGGGGCTGAACAAGAGTATATAAGGAGAAAAATTGAGAGAGTGGAAGAGTAGTTGGAGAAATTGCAAGGAGAAATTGTGGAAGGATACATTTGACCAGACCTGTCACTCTTTTCAAGACCTGTGAAGCTTTTTGAGGATTTTTGCCTGTGTTGGAGCATTTTCCTGTCCCAGGACATCATAAACATAGCAGCCCATCTCAATTACCAAGGGACTGTAACTATTTTTTTTTTTATTTCAATCTTGGTCAGTAGGGTAGATTGTAGATTAGTTCTAAGTGTTTGTTTAATTAAATCTGTTGAAGTTTAAGAATTTTGTCTGTCATCCCTTGCTGTCCGTGACGTCATAACAAATTGACGCCATAACAAATTGGGGCCATAACGAATTGGGGGCTCAGGTCCGGGGTAGACCATTGTGCGAGTCATTTATTGAAAATCTAAAATTTCAAATTGTGAAATTGTTTTTTGAATTTTCCTAGATATATATTGGCAGATCAACAGCAATGGATGATTTCTTGGCATCACCAACCGCAGAGGTTTTGAAGTCTTTTAAAAAGACAGAACTGCTAGAAATATGCAGAGTTAGAGCTGACAGATGTTAAACCAGCCATGCGAAAAGCAAGACTGGCTAGAGAGATTGTTGAATATTACATTGATGAAAATGTGTTTGCACCAGGAGATCTGGAACAGTTTCCAGTGGAAAATCCAAATGTAGAAATGGAACTTAAATTAAAAATGCTAGAGATAGAAAGGAAAAAAAAAAAACAACGGCAGTTTGAGTTAGAAAAATTAGCAAGAGAAGAGAAAAAAGAGAGAGAGAAAGAGGAAAGAGCAGAAAGAGAGACAGAGACAGAGAGATTTCGATTTAGAAAAATTAGATAGAGAAGAAAGGCTCCAAATGGAGCTACTAAAAATCAAAATGCAAGCTGAAAACAAATTTCAGGCTAGCCAGGAGGTAAAGCTGGTGCCTCCATTCTCAGAGGAGGAGGTTGATAAGTATTTCCAGTGCTTCGAGAAGGTAGCTAAGAGTTGTCAGTGGCCAAAGGAACACTGGCCTCTGATGTTGCAAACTCTCCTCAAGGGTAAAGCTCAACAAGCCTATTCGGCTTTGTCTGCAGATGATTCCTCTGATTATGAGGTTGTCAAAAAGGTTATTTTGACAGCTTATGAGTTGGTTCCAGAGGCTTACCAACAGAAATTCAGAGGTCTGAAGAAATCTGACAATCAGACTTATGTTGAATTTGCTAACGAGAAGAAGGTTTGCTTTGAGCGCTGGTGTACTTCTATGGAGGTCAAGGATGATTTCAACTCACTAAAAGAGATGGTGTTAGTTGAAGAATTCAAGAAATGTGTCAAGGATGATATTAAGACCTACCTTAATGAGAAGCAAGCACTGAATTTGCAATCAGCTGCCAAGTTTGCAGATGAATATGTTCTCACACATAAGTCCAAATTTCAGTCTAGCAGTAACAATAGATGATCCAAATTTCAGAAGAAAGGTAACGGTGATACCCAAGATTCCTCACCCAAAGACAAAGACAAATCTGGTGATGGTGCTCAGAAATCCAGTCAAAGGTCTGATCAAAGTGTGAAAGCTGACAGTGACAAAAGTGGTCTAGTTTGCAATTATTGCAAGAAATCTGGTCATGTTACAACTAACTGTTGGTTCCTCAAAGCTAAGAAAGAAAAAGAAAAGGATACCAAACCCAATGCCTTTGTGAAGACAAGGTTAAAAACCCCTGTAGTAGATGACCGATCTGCTAAATTGCCTGCTCCTTGTGAGGCTAAGAAGCCTGATACTGCTGACTTTGTGAGGGAGGAATTCCTTCCATTTGTGTCAGAGGGATTTGTGGCTCTGAATGAGCATTCTCCTCCTGTCCCCATATATATCCTAAGGGATACCGGAGCTTCTCAGTCACTTTTGTTGATGGACTCCTTGGAGTTACGTGATGAGACCGCTTCTGGGGATTTCATACTTGTACAAGGTATTGAAGGGAGAACTGTATCTGTACCCCTGCGCTCTGTATTCTTGAAGTCAGATTTAGTTACAGGACAGGTAAAGGTGGGACTTCTGTCAAGTCTACCTATCAAGGGTGTTTCTCTGTTGCAAGGCAATGACCTGGCTGGGGGCAATGTAGTTCCCCCGTTCATCTTACTTCACAGCCGAGCACTGAAGATGGCGATGAAGACCCATCTCTGTATCCTTCCTGTGCAGTGACTCGTGCTATGGCCAAGAAGGCTCAAGAAGAAGATGATGTGGTGCCGTCCAGCACATTGAATAGTCATGACTCAGGTGGTTCGCCTCATGACTCTGTTCAGCCTACTATGGTTTCTCCGTTTGAGGACTTATCAGACACTTTTATCAGTTCTCTATTCAGCCAGCCAGATGGGTCTGGTGATTCTGATGTGTCTGGAGACTTGCCTCTGTCCAGAAAGCGGTTGATTCAGGAGCAAACTAATGATCCTGAAATTTGTGTACTAAAGAAGAGAGCCCTTCCTGATGAAGACATAGACGCAGTTCCAGTTGGGTATTATCTCAAAGATGGAGTGTTGATGCGGAAGTGGCACCCTCCTGATATCCCTGCCAATGCAGATTGGGCAGTGGTCAAGCAAATTGTTGTTCCGAAGGTCTACAGGAATGAGATCTTAACAATGGCTCATAGTTTGCCTTTAGGAGGTCATCTTGGTGTTAACAAGACTGTTGACAAGATCATGAAACACTTCTTCTGGCCTGGACTTCGGAAAGATGTTTCCAACTTTTGCAAAACCTGTCACACTTGTCAGGTAGTTGGAAAACACCAGTTAGACCCACCTGTAGCTCCATTGCAGCCTATCCCAGCATTTGGGGAGCCCTTCTCCAAGGTCATTGTTGATTGTGTTGGTCCATTACCCAAGACTAGATCTGGAAATCAGTACTTGTTGACAATCATGTGTGCATCTACCAGATTCCCTGAAGCCATCCCTCTACGCAACATCAAGGCAACTGCAATTTCGAAGGCTTTGATAAAGTTCTTCACGTTGTTTGGCCTTCCCAGGGAAATTCAGTCAGATCAAGGTAGCAATTTCACTTCCAGATTGTTTCAGCAGGTTGTGTATGAACTAGGTGTGAAGCAGATTCTTTCCAGTGCCTATCATCCAGAGAGTCAGGGTGCCTTAGAGCGGTTTCATTCCACTCTCAAGACAATGATGAGGACTTATTGTTATGACCATGAGAAAGACTGGGATGAAGGTGTTCATTTGCTGTTGTTTGCAGCTTGAGAAACAGTGCAGGAGTCTACTGGATTCAGTCCGTTTGAGCTAGTGTTTGGCCATGAAGTGAGAGGACCTTTGCTATTGTTGAGTGAACAATGGCAAGAGAAAGAGCCGCATATCAGTCTGTTAGACAATATTAGCAAGTTCAAGGAAAGACTGCGTGCAGCTTGTGACCTAGCCAAAGAGAACTTGAAATCAAGTCAGGGAAAAATGAAAACTTGGTATGATCATAAGGCTAGAAGCCGTGAGTTTAAACCAGGAGACAAGGTCCTTGTGTTGTTTCCCTTGCAGTCCAATCCATTGCAGGCTAGATTTCATGGTCCTTATGAAATTCTGACAAAACTCAATGATCTCAATTACATTGTGAAGACTCCAGATAGGAGAAAGCCAAAACAGTTGTGTCACATTAACATGCTGAAGCCTTATCATGATAGGAATGCTAGGGTTGCAGCTGTCACTTCAGATCCTCCAATGGCTGAGACTTGTGAAGATGAGGGGGAGTTTCAAAATGATGAACCTAGAATTAAAGCTGAAGTTCTTTCATGTAAATTGTCAAATTCTGAAGTGTTGCAAAATCTTGATGTAAAACTCCAGCACTTAGAACCCTCACAGAAAGATCAGTTTGAGAGGTTGATCAAGAAATATAAAGATTTATTTCCTGATGTTCCAAAGAGAGTTTCTATAGCCTCTCATGATGTAGATGTTGGTGATGCCAAACCAATAAAACAGCATCCGTACCGGATGAATCCTGAAAAGAGAAAGATTGCTGAGAAAGAGGTTGAGTACATGTTAGAACATGATGTTATCAGACCCTCTAACTCCGATTGGAGTTCACCCTGTGTTCTAGTTCCAAAACCTGATGGAAGTACTAGATTCTGTACAGATTATCGCAAAGTCAATGCTGTAACTAGAACGGATGTGTTTCCAATACCTAGGATTGATGATTGTATCGATAGAGTAGGGCAAGCAAAGTTTCTGACCAAGATTGATTTATTGAAGGGTTATTGGTGTGTGCCTTTAACTGAGAGGGCCAAGAGCATCTCTGCTTTTGCCACACCATCTGGGTTATACCAGTACGAAGTCCTACCCTTTGGCATGAAAAATGCCCCAGCCACGTTCCAAAGGATGATACAGTCTACAATCGCCGGATTGCCACACGGGTGCGCATATCGCCGGCGACCTGATCACATGGAGTGACTCCTGGGAAGAACATCTGAAAGATGTAGAGACGTTGTTCCAGCGCTTGACCCAGGCTAACCTGACTGTTAACCTGAACAAGAGTGACTTTTGGACTACTGTCACGTATCTTGGCTACGTCATAGGCCAGGGTAAGGTGGCACCCATAAATGCTAAAGTCCAAGCCACCATGGACTTTCCAGTTCCTGACAACAAAAAAGCTTTGCGCCGCTTCCTTGGAATGATCAGGTACTACCGCAAGTTCTGCAAGAACTTTGCTGAGATTGCTCTCAGTCTCACCAACCAACTGAAGAAAGGTGTAAAGTTCACTTGGGATGAAGCATGCCAAAGAGCCTTCGATCACCTGAAGTATCTGCTGTGTCACTTCCCCGTGCTCAAATCTCCTGACTTCAACAAACCGTTCTCCATGGCGGTCGATGCTAGCGACCAAGCTTGTGGATCTGTGCTCCTACAGAGAAGTGACTCTGATGACATTGAGCATCCCGTGGCATACTTCTCCAGGAAGTTCAATCGCCACCAAAAGAACTATTCCACAATTGAGAAGGAGCTGTTGGCTCTGGTTCTATCCTTACAACACTTTGAGGTTTATGTTTGTACAGGGCAAAAGCCAATGATTGTATATACTGACCACAATCCGTTAATGTTTTTGAGTAAGATGAAAAACAAGAATCGGAGATTGTTGGAGTTTGATTTTACAGGAGTTTGACTTGGAAATTAAGCATGTAAAGGGTACTGACAATGTAATTGCTGATTGCTTATCCCGCATTTGAGTATGTGTATATATATCACATGTGTTTATTAGCATATTGTATTATATGTATATATACACAAGTGTCTACTTAACGATTTTTGTATTGAAAAGAAAAAATTTCCCTTTATGAGTCAAAATTTTTCCCTTTTGAAATATGGGTGTAATGTGGGGGAAAAAAAAGCCGCTAGATGGCAGTATTGACAATTTTTTTTGTTAAGCCCAGTCTGGAGCTAGGTTGGGCATGTCCGGGGCATGCCTCAGAGGGGGCTGGACAAGAGTATATAAGGAGAAAAATTGAGAGAGTGGAAGAGTAGTTGGAGAAATTGCAAGGAGAAATTGTGGAAGGATACATTTGACCAGACCTGTCACTCTTTTCAAGACCTGTGAAGCTTTTTGTGGATTTTTGCCTGTGTTGGAGCATTTTCCTGTCCCAGGACATCCCAACATAGCAGCCCATCTTAATTACCAAGGGACTGTAACTATCTTTTTTTTTTATTATTTCAATCTTGGTCAGTAGGGTAGATTGTAGATTAGTTCTAAGTGTTTGTTTAATTAAATCTGTTGAAGTTTAAGAATTTTGTCTGTCATCCCTTGCTGTCCGTGACTTCATAACAAATTGACGCCATAACAAATTGGGGCCATAACAGGCAACTTATTGCTCCAAATTGATTTCTTATACAAGGCTGAAATTAGGTAAGCTAACCATATTCATCCCCTAGAATCTGAAAATGGCCTTAGATTCTGTGTATCTTGATCCACTTTTGTATGGGAAAGCCTCAAAATCAGCTGAAAACACAAGATGCCCAAAAATGAGACCACATTTTATGACCTGTAACTCAGGAACTAAGTAAGATAAAAGGCTAGAATTCATTTTTTATGATTTTATTATATATCTCTCTGTAAAAATGCAGTAATCCAAGTAATATCATTTGTAGAAGTTTTTTAATGAAATAATTTCTAAGTAAATTTTTCCACTTTTGCCCCAAAATGCCCTTTTTTGGAGCAAAAATGACCAGGTCACCAGTTATTCATCTCTCTGAAATTTTTTAAATGAAATCTTATAAATGTGAAGAATGTCTGACAAAAAATAGAATGGTGTTCAGCTTACTTTTTTGTGATGAATTTTCGTTACCTAAACGGGTATAGGCCTGCTGCTTTTTTGTGGTGTATGTTTCTGGGAACTGCACAGTACCTTTGATTCTTCTCATAGCAAGTTAAAAACTTTTTCTCATGATGAGAAAATCGTCATGAGAAAACACACAGAATCAATCTGCAGAACACTAGACCGCCACTGCATTAAGGCAGTGTCCTCTCTTGAGAAAGTATCTAGTCCCAGTAGTCTAGTTTTTCTTGTAAATTTCCTTGAATGACATGCATCATCTAAATTGACTCCAATACTGCACCAAGGTAAATTACTCCCCTCCATTTCAGTGCTCATGATGATCTAATAATCCCCAAGTGGGACTGCCTCCGTTTATAGTGAACTATTATTGCGCAATTCAGTAATACCAGTTTGGGCTCACTTAGGATTACTTCAGAAGCCTATGATCAGTCAAGTCATGGCATGTTTGAGGCACTGATGTCATCCCCAAACAGTAATCCCCACAAAAACAATGAAACCAATGAAATTGAGGAATAAATCTGTGGAATCTAGCAAACACCGAAATATTATGACAAGAACTCTGTCATGTATTGTATTTTTAGATGGTTTATGATGTTCAAAAAATATTTCTAATCAATGTTTTGTTTGATATTTAGTAGATAACAGCACTTGCAGCAGGCCTATACCCGTTTAGTCAACGAAACAATACACAATTTCGGAACATATTTTAAAAATTCATAACAAAAAAAGTAGGTCATTTTCAGATTCTAGGGGATGAATATGGTTAGTATACCCAATTTCAGCCTTGTATGAGCAATCAATTTGGAGCAATAAGTTGCCAAAGTTGGCTGAAAATGGGTTTGCCAAAAAACTTAAAATATTACTCAAATTTTGAATGGCTATAACTTGAAATGTATTTGAGATACTGGCCTAATATTTGGCATGTTTTTTAATTTTGTGTGAATATTTACTTGTGAATTTTTTCAAAAATTTTTGAGGAGGTGACCTGGAAAATTTCTCAAAATCTGGATGATTTGACACGGAATGACCCCACTTCAGAAATTCTTTACATCTTTTTGGCGAGGGAATACCCTGTATTCTCTCCTGTGTATACTATATGGTAAATCTGCCTCGTAGAGATTTAATTTGTAAATGCACTTGATTGTAAAATGTGCACGACAGTTTGAAAGAATCATGGACTGACAACTCTGAGATATTCCCCTATGCTGGGATCTGAACAGCTGCCCAGGCATAATCAGAAGGTAAAAAAATAAGTGGACAGACCAACAGAGCTGCAATTGCATGCAACAGTTGAGGTAGATATTGAGAAAATGAAATGTATGAAGGAAGGAAAAAGGGAGAGAAAGAAAAGTTTTTTGGTCACATTGTTTGCGTCACATTGTTTTTGGTAAAAAAAGATTTGTGTGCATTGTCTGTACAACTAAGCTCATCACAACAGTGGTTCTGAACTGTTTTGGGACGTGCACCCCATTTGTTTCTGTGCAAAGCCTCAAATAAAAAATGAGAGGACACTGGGCCATGGGTATAGATATGTTCGGACTCTATAGACTGGGAAGAGACAGGAGAACACAAAATAATCTCCCTCTCTGCGTGTCACTGCGCACCAGTTCCCCAACTTATTGACAGTTATTTGTAGCATTCACAAACTTGTTTGTGATGCTCAGATGTGCATGTATGTGTCAGACTCTAAATTGAGTGCAATTCCCCCTCAATTGTGGAATCTGTTTAGTCATGATGTGGGGCTCACAGCTGGGGCAAATCCACTCCAAGTTACCCCTAAGATGGAGTACAGACCATGTAAAGCCAGTATCTCCTTCATCCAGAAGAAGAGGAAGGAATCCTGCCTTTCTTGTGTTTTATTAGTTGAAAAAAATCTGGTGTGTTTGATTAGTTGCAAAAAAATCTGATGTTGTGGTTTCCTGCCCTAACTGTATGTGATTCCCTGATCTTACCTTGAGAAAATTGTTATACTTTGTAGGGGCTCTGCCCTCTAACAGCTCCGCTAGTGCCAATCCCTTGCTGCACAGCAGCCCGCCTGAAGAAATTTGCATATCCATCCCACCCCTGGCTATATAATGGCGAAACCCCTTTCATTCGACTCCCTTAAATCTTCAGCCGTGAAGAAAAGAATGCAAGAGAATACCTCACCATCGCCATCGCGGTCTACGAGCCTCGCTCAGACCGTCGCACCGAAGGAGCAGTGTGCGGGAGATCCGTCCGCCGCCTCGGTGGTCCCACTGAAGACCCGTGACAGCTGCCCAGGCTGGGTGCTCGACCTGCACCACCACAGTGACATCTGCCTTGGCACGCGCCACGTTCGCCACGCACTGCAGGAGCAGCCCATGTGCTCAGTGTGCGCCGCGCTCCCCATGCCGATCCGGGAGAAAAGAGCGGCTCACTTCTCAACTAATGTGCCTCTAGACAGGGCCATTAGTGAGACAGTCAGCGAGCCCTCTGACTCCGAGGATGATGTATTGGGCCTGGGCAGACGCCCAGAGCCCCTGCATGAGTGGGCGCCGCCGGAACTGAAAGAGGACTACCCAGCCGTCCTGGAACTGGCGGCAATCCTGTCGGGCGTGCAGTTGTCCTCTGCTCCCTCCGAGCCCACAATCGACCCCACCAAGCCGATGGAGGTCGGCGCATACACGAAAGTGTGCCCGTCAGCATCTGTGGCAGTGGCCCCATGTTATCCAGTTTTCCAAGTCGTCGTACAGAACACGTGAGCTTCTCCGGCGAAAGTCTCACTCCCAGCTGTACGGTTCCTCCCCTGCACAGCTGTGGCAGGCTGGATGACTGAGTTCCTCGGCGGCACCCCGCCTGTAGACGCAACGCTGTTAGACCAGCTCAGGCTGGAGCCCACAGTCCGGTCCCAGCAACGACCCCTCCCGCCCAGACGTGAGCAGAAGGCCAAGTTGGCTGACGAGATGTTTGTCGGCAGTGCACAGGCGGCATCTGCCATGAATATCGTCGGCTTGACAGGAAATGCTCTGGCAGAGCTGTCGCTCCTCCACGCCTGTTGGAACGGGGACGACGTGGCTTGGTAGGATGCCCACCGGCTCGCAGGTATGCTGCTCCGTGCAGCCTCAGTGTGTGTTGGGCAGGTCATGTCTCTGGCAGTAGTCTCCCTGCGTCAGATGTGGCTAAGTCAGACATCTCTAAAAGAACCCCAGAAGGCACCGCTGCTCAACGCGCCACTGTGCCCATCCTCTCTGTTTGGTCCGCCACTCAACGCTGCCATACAGGAGCAGGTGGAAAGGTGTTCGTCCAAAAACCAGCAGCGTACGCCATTTTCCATGGTCTCTCCAGCCGGCGGGAAGATATGATGGTACGCGGGAATGTGCATTTCTGTTTGTGTCTGTAACGTCTTAAATAAAGATGATACCTTGTCACTAAAAGCGCAGCCCAATGCACGTCCTCACCCTTACACTGAATATGTCAGTGGCATACATTCAGTTAAGCACACCATTCCTCAGAAAGTTCCAGCCGGTTCTTCTCTGACCCCTCAGAAAAAATCCTCAATTCCTCCTCTCATAACATCACGCTCCTCGGCCAAAAAACAGCTAAGCAGAGCGTGTTCGCGGGCAAATGCAGAATATGCAAATGAGCCACTATTGGCACCACTTTCCAATGAGCCTGTGATGGTTACTGCAACGTAGTTCTCATCCAGGTCAGCGTCTATTTCGACTAATGCAAGTGCGTTAATTCCTGTTAACACGCCTTCACATGGTCAAGTGGCTATGAGCGCTCAATCAATAGCACAGCCAATAGCACAGTGGTTAGAGCATTGGACTGTGGTGTGGGCAACTCGGATTCGAGCCCCGGATGTGCTGCGTCAAACTGTGCTGTTTCAGCACAATTCCCAGTTTATTTGCAAAGGGAAGTGTCTCCATTTAATGAAGGCTGTCATGGGCAACACAAATATGAACATTCTGTTGCTGTTTTTCCCGGAATTCCCAGCGCTTCCCGCACTGGAGATTCCATACATCCCTTTCGGAGACGGTTTCTCCCCACAACCCCAGCAGCGGAGAGGGCCTGGATCAACTTTCAGGATTTCATTAAGAGCGCCCCCCCCCCCCCCCGCTCTCAGATGTGCCCACTGTCAGAAAGACTGCAAATGTGGCGACAGCTGTGTCGTTTACCCCATGCCTCGACAGAACGTTAAGCCAGGGCTACTCACTCCAATTTTCAAGGATGCCTCTCCCCTTCCAGGGCGACTGGTGTGTATCAGTCGACCTGAAGGATGCATACTTTCATGTGGCTATCCGGCGTCGCCATCAGAAATTTTTATGCTTTGCCTTTCAGGGGTCTGTTTTTCAGTACTCCAGATTGCCTTTTGGACTTTCGCTCTCTCCCCGAACGTTCTCCAAGTGCGTGGACGTGGCCTTGGAACTGTTGCGGAGGGGGGGATGCGAGTCCTACACTACTTGGACGACTGGCTCCTTCTGGCCAACTCGCCAGTCGAAGCCATCGAACAAGCAAACCTCCACATATCGCAGCTGGGGTTTGCGATAAATTGGGAGAAGAGCATGGTGACATCGTTGCAGACCGTGGCATACCTGGGACTCACCTTGGACGCGGCATCAGGGACGCGCGCCTGTCCAACAAGCTCCTCAGGGCTTTGCTACAGCTGGTCCGATGTGAAATGTCGTCCTGGAAGGTGTCAGCACTGATGGTCATGTCCTGTTGGGCATGATGTCAGCCGCACACGTGGTGATACTGTTGGGCCTTCTCCACATGCGGTCCCTACAGATGTGGTTCCAGCATCTGAAATCTCCGCATGCTCACTTTGCCGCAATTGGTGATGCCCAATCGGGTTTTCTGGTCCAGTGTGAAAAACTTGACCCAAGGGGCTCCATTGGGCCAGCCGGCGAGCTGGATCGAGGTGTTTACAGATGCCTTCCACCAAGGCTGGTGGGGCTGTGCCAAGGCCGATGGATCGGGGGCCAGTGGGATATAAATGCCCTGGAAATGGTCGCAGTTTCGAATGCCTTGCTTCATTTCCTGGA
Source organism: Gymnothorax javanicus (assembly GCA_029692085.1). Taxonomy (NCBI): domain Eukaryota; kingdom Metazoa; phylum Chordata; class Actinopteri; order Anguilliformes; family Muraenidae; genus Gymnothorax; species Gymnothorax javanicus. Next base: position 103,801,974 of record CM056195.1, read on the forward strand.
ACTCCTACAGGACCAACATGTCCTGGTGAGGAGCGACAACTCCACCGTGGTAGCTTACATCAACTGTCAAGGTGGGGTGCGGTCAAGGATGCTTTGCGCCCTCGCGGGGAGACTGCTGTAGTTGAGTCAGATCCACCTCGAGTCCTTGAGGGCATGCCACATTTTGGGGGCCTTGAATCAGGGAGCAGACCTCATGTCACGGGGTGGGCCCATGCCAGGAGAGTGATGTCTGCTCCCTTGCATTGCTCAACAAGTGTTGGCCCAGCTTGGCCTCCCTGAAGCGGATCTGTTCACCTCCAAAGAGAACACTTTATGCCCCCTTTGGTGTTCAATCAGGGTGGAGGACGACCCTCCACTGGGTGTGGACGCCTTGGCCCAGAAGGGTTGGCCTCAGGGGACGTTGCATGCGTTTCCCCCGACTTCACTTCTGCTGAGAATCAGGAAGGAAGGCCGGACGGTGATATTGATAGCTCCAGATTGCCACAACTCAGTCTGGTATCTGGAAGTTGTGCGTCCAGCAGTGACGGACCCGTGACCCCTCCCCATGGTGGACTGGGCAATTGCACAGGCAAAAGGAAAGGTCAAGGCCCCGCCCGACCTCGATCAGCCTCTAATGGCTTGGCCTCTGAGAGGCAGCGGTTAGAAAGGTGTAGTCTTTCTGCAAATGTCATTGCTACCATCCAAGGGGCCAGTGCTGCTTCCACGGTAGCATCATACACAACACGGTAGGAACTTTTATCTGGTTGGTGTAATGTGCATAATGTCGACCCATGACATCTCCTATCGCCATCATCTTGACTTTCCTGAAATCTCTTTTGGATTCTGGCAGGGCTGTGTCCACTGTTAGGGTGTATGCAGCCGCTATCTACAGGGGACTCCTGTGTTCTCGCACCCCCCCTTTTGCAGCGTTTTTTTTTTTTTTTTTAAAGGGCACTCTGCGGCTGAGACCACCGCGGCAGGTCACAGTGCCGCAGTGGGATCTCCATATAGTCCTTGACGGTCTTTGTAAGCCACTATTTGAGCCATTAGACAATGTTTCCATGCGGCTTCTGCCCTTGAAGACAGCCCTACTGGTGGCTGTGTCTTCTGCAAAGAGAGTTAGTAACTGGTGTGCCTTGTCAGTAAACCCTTAATGTCTGGTGTTGAGTGCGGATAAGGCTATCCTGCATCCTAACCTGGTTTTCATGCCTAAGAACATTACAACGTCCTTCAGTTCTAGGACAGTGGTCTTGGCGGCTTTTCATCCTCCGCCTCATACTTCCAAGGAAGATAGCAGGCTACGCTTGATTTGCCCAGTAAGGGTCTTAGCCTGCTACGTACGCCGTACATCGGCAAGTCTCTGAGGCTTAAGTCACCATGGGAAGCACTGCCCCAATGGGGCTGCGTGCTCATTCAACAAGGGGTGTGGCAGCCTCTGCGGCCTTGTATAGGGGTGTTGCTGTTGGTGACATCTGTGCTGCTGCCTCCTGGTCGTCACCATCCTCCTTCGTTCGATTTTATCTCAGGGATATGATCGCTGGTTCTTTGTCTGAGGCTGTATTAAATGCTGCTCTGGGCAAGGAAGAGGACCGGAATTGATTCCAGGATTACAACTCCCCCTCCTACACATGAGGACAGCTGGACGGGAACTCATCTAGGCTCCGCCCTAAGTGGCACTAGCGGAGCTGTTAGAGAGTGGAGCCCATACGAAGTATAACGATAGTTACTGGGGATGTAACTCCAGTTATACAAGTATGGGCAGAGCCCTCTAACCACCATGGCCCAGCTGCTTTTTCTTTAAGGCTTCAGTTTTGTCCATAAATGAGAGTCGAACGAAAGGGGTTTCGCCATTATATAGCCAGGAGGGGGATGGATATGCAAATTTCTTCAGACAGGCTGCTGCACAGCAAGGGATTGGCACTAACGGAGCTGTTAGAGGTTTCCGCCCATACTCGTATAACTGGAGTTACATACCCAGTAACTATCGTTCTGGGTCTTGGAGGCTTGTTCAATATTTATGAGCTATGAACAGCCCACCCCTGTCGTATCTAACCCTGCCATCATTGTAGCTCAAGTCCTGGGCATTGTAACATACTTTACTCTGATCGATCTTGCAAATCATTTTTGCAGTGTACTGATATGGATATTAAAGGAGCAGTATGTAAGAAATGTATGTTGATTTATCATGAAATGGCCCTGATATATCACCAGACATTAAGGAATGATGTTAATTTCAAACACTTATATCACTGACAACAGTAGTCCAGCCAGAATATTCTCATTACAAAAGCGAGGTTGCAGCCCACAACTAATGTTGATGTTGTCATTTTGTGTTTTGGCCTATTGCGCCGCCCTCCACCTATCTCCCAAACATGAAGTCAGTAGCATTTCGGCATCCAGGTTACCAGTTACCACCGAGCTGCAGCTACCAGCGTTTCGGAGCACAAATGTCTGATGTTACTAAACCGAAAAGGCCTCGTTATTATTCCGAAATACGTCATGACAAAGTCAGAAATAAAACAAAGATCTGTATAGGACATGCCTTTGAAAGATGGAGACAGCTGAAAGTGGAGAAGAATTTGAAGACCGACGCCGAAGTTGCAAATTTTCTCCTGGACAGGTAAGATTCAACTAAGTTTGGCTAACTTAATTCTACTTAATGTAGGTACAGACATTTCAAAAATTCTCTACAGTCGAATAACATTATGTATGTTCGTTCATGGTACGTTAGTGCGTATGCAGGTGGGTCATTGAATTGACTAGGTAACAAATTGTTTGAGAAATAAAAACCGTGACGCGTCATTGCTAACATTAGCAATGCATTATTAAAGTCCGTTTCTCTGGCATTATGCTGAGATGCTGTGGAAACCGTTCCAACATTAGCACAGCCATTATGGCAATATGAAATGTAATTGAGACAGTAAATCGGGCAAATGAGTCCTTGTTCATTCTTTGCGCATATTATAGTATGGACTTTAGTGGGCTATCCACACAGAAGAGTGATGAGCAAGTTGACTAATATGACCATTACTAAAGTTAGTCATTTGTGTCGGTCTTTTCTGAACTGAACACAACCCTGTGAGAGCACATCATTGGTGATATTGAAACATAGCCATGGTAGCTCTGTGTAGTAGACGTTCTTGCTGGATCTGGCAACCTAGCTGGCAACCTCTCGTCTGGGGGAGAGGGGGAGGGGATACTGCGCTCTGCAGTATTTTGAATGTGATTGCAGTACCAGTTTTGGCCACAAACTTACATATGGCTCCTTTAATTACCTGTACTAGTTTTTTACATTTCAGATGAAACGGTATACCAGCCTCAAACTATGCTCAATCAGCAGCTGAGTTTGGAACATTTCCAGTTTTCTATATTTGAAATTTGCTTGAGCAGGTAATATTCTGATGACTTAAGCATTAAAAACTCCAATTCAATCTGGCTGAAGTAATATACCTCAGGAAAGGAAACCTTTGGGAACTGACAGAATCCGGGAGATTAGAAAGGGGACTAGGCCCCCCGAACCTAGTCTTCAACTGGCGGCGGCAGAACTGCAAAGTTCCAAGAGCACATTAAAGACGGATTATACAGCTGGGTAGAGGACTGAAGGCCCCCTGTGTCCAGTGAAGTATGAATTGACATACTGCCATGGTACCGTCTAATTGGCGTGTTTGTCGCATGTAAGTGTGTGGGTGCAACATGCAGTATGTGGGTGACAGCCCACACCCAGGAGAGGGGCGTGAGAGATTACCTCTGTGAACAGGCGAGGCTGGTGAAAACGGTCAAAGTTTCTATACCCATAGCAAAGTGGGGTAGGAATCAGACCATCAGTTCCCACCTGGGTGGCTGGTAACCACTACGGGATTCAGGGATTGCTATCGACTGGGTCACCAGCCGGTCGCGTTGCAGGTGGCAGTAAGACCACAAGGAGGGGGGCGCCCCGGTGGCTCATTGGTCTAAGCGCGCGTACCATAAAGGCTGTGTCCTTACCGCAGCGACCTGGGTTCGATTCCAGCTCAGGTCATTTGCTGCATGTCTTCCCCCATTCCTCTCCCCAACCTTCCTGTCTCTCTACACCATAACTGTCAAATAAAGGAAAAATTCCAAAAAAAAAATCTTTAAAAAAAAGACCACAAGGAGGGAGGCCGCCGCACTCAGCTCAATGTACAGTCAGGCCACCACAAGCCAAAAGTGAATGCGTTAGTAGCCGAGTGGTGCTTCTGTGATTGGTGGGCTTTGAAAAGAAGATGCTGGGAAGCAGAAGGCAGAGTTCTCAACCTGGGGGAGCCTGGGCGAAGAAAGTGATCTAGCCTGGAACTGTGCCCTGGGAATGGGAGGTTTGAAGGCTCTAAGTGTATGCAAACTTATTTAAACCCCTACAGCGAATGGCGCATGGACACGGGTTGAAGGCTAGCGACAATATCAAATGGACTGAAGAGGCCTTTGAGGAACTGAAAATGCAGTTAGCCTTTGCCCCAACATTGGATCTACCGGATATGAACAGAAGCATTACTTCAGCATTTGACGAGAAGAGTGACTGAATGACCTTGGTGCCACTGTAGGAGCACGGTGGTCAACAGCGCCCAATAGGTTACTACTTACGGAAGTTGGATGCAGTAGCAAGGGAGCTTCCCAAATGTCTTTGAGCTGTAGCAGCAGCTGCACTGGCAGTAACAGCTAAAGCCTCTTTAGAGACTTATAGGCCCCTCACAGTTTTTTGTTCCGCACGTGATAGCAGAAATGGCTGCTGTAATGTGGAAAAAAAAAGCCACTAGATGGCAGTATTGACATTTTTTTTGTTAAGCCCAGTCTGGAGCTAGGTTTGGGGCATGTCCTGGGCATGCCTCAGAGGGGGCTGGAAAAGAGTATATAAGGAGAAAAATTGAGAGAGTGAAAGGGAGTAGGAGAAATTGCAAGAAGGATACATTTGACCAGACCTGTCACTCTTTTCAAGACCTTTTAAGCTTTTTGTGGATTTTTGCCTGTGTTGGAGCATTTTCCTGTCCCAGGACATCACAACAGAGCTGCCCATCTCCATTACAGGGAACTGTAAATATCTCATTTTTTTATTTTCTTTTCAATCTCGGTCAGTAGTGTAGGGTGTAGATTAGTTCTATGTGTTTGTTTAATTAAATCTGTTGAAGTTTAACAATTTTGTCTGTCATCCCTTGCTGTCCGTGACGCCATAACAAATTGGGGCCATAACAAATTGGGGTAATTACAAATTGGGGGCATAACAAATTGGGGGCTCGGGTCCGGGGTAGACCATTGTGCGAGTCATTTATTGAAAATCTAAAATTTCAAATAGTGAAATTGTTTTTTTGAATTTTCCTAGATATATATTGGCAGATCAACAGCAATGGATGATTTCTGGGCATCACCAACCGTAGAGGTTTTGAAGTCTTTTAAAAAGACAGAACTGCTAGAAATATGCAGACAGTTAGAGCTGACAGATGTAAAACCAGCCATGCGAAAAGCAAGACTGGCTAGAGAGATTGTTGAATATTACATTGATGAAAATGTGTTTGCACCAGGAGATCTAGAACAGTTTCCGGTGGAAAATCCCAATGTAGAATTGGAACTTAAATTAAAAATGCTAGAGATTGAAAGGGAGGAAAAAAAAAAAACAAAGGCAGTTTGAATTAGAAAAATTAGCAAGAGAAGAAAAAAAGAGAGAGAGAAGAAAAAAGAAATTGAGGAAAAAAAAAAAAACAAAGAGAGTTCGAGAGAGCAGAAAGAGAGAAAGAAAGGCAGTTTGAGTTAGAAAAATTAGCAAGAGAAGAGGAAAGAGCAGAAAGAGAGAGACAGAGACAGAGAGATTTCGATTTAGAAAAATTAGACAGAGAAGAAAGGCTCCAAATGGAGCAACTAAAAATTAAAATAGAAGCCGAAAAAAAAATTTAGGGCTAGCCAGGAGGTAAAGCTGGTGCCTCCATTTTCAGAGAAGGAGATTGATAAGTATTTCCAGTGCTTCGAGAAGGTAGCTAAGAGTTGTCAGTGGCCAAAGGAACACTGGCCTCTGATGTTGCAAACTGTCCTCAAGGGTAAAAAGCTCAACAAGCCTATTCGGCTTTGTCTGCAGATGATTCCTCTGATTATGAGGTTGTCAAAAAGGTTATTTTGACAGCTTATGAGTTGGTTCCAGAGGCTTGCCGACAGAAATTCAGAGGTCTGAAGAAATCTGACAATCAGACTTATGTTGAATTTGCTAACGAGAAGAAGGTTTGCTTTGAGCGCTGGTGTACTTCTATGGAGGTCAAGGATGATTTCAACTCACTAAAAGAGATGGTGTTAGTTGAAGAATTCAAGAACTGTGTCAAGGATGATATTAAGACCTACCTTAATGAGAAGCAAGCACTGAATTTGCAATCAGCTGCCAAGTTTGCAGACGAATATGTTCTCACACATAAGTCCAAATTTCAGTCTAGCAGTAACAATAGATGGTCCCAATTTCAGAAGAAAGGTAATGGTGATACCCAAGATTCCTCACCCAAAGACAAATCTGGTGATGGTGCTCAGAAATCCAGTAAAAGGTCTGATCAAAGTGTGAAAGCTGACAGTGACAAAAGTGGTCTAGTTTGCAATTATTGCAAGAAATCTGGTCATGTTACAACCAACTGTTGGTTCCTTAAAGCTAAGAAAGAAAAAGAAAAGGATACCAAACCCAATGCCTTTGCGAAGACAAGGTTAGAAACCCCTGTAGTAGATGACCGATCTGCTAAATTGCCTGCTCCTTGTGAGGCTAAGAAGCCTGATACTGCTGACTTTGTGAGAGAGGAATTCCTTCCATTTGTGTCAGAGGGATTTGTGGCTCTGAATGAGCATTCTCCTCCTGTCCCCATATATATCCTAAGGGATACCGGAGCTTCTCAGTCACTTTTGTTGATGGACTCCTTGGAGTTACGTGATGAGACCGCTTCTGGGGATTTCATACTTGTACAAGGTATTGAAGGGAGGACTGTATCTGTACCCCTGCGCTCTGTATTCTTGAAGTCAGATTTAGTTACAGGACAGGTAAAGGTGGGACTTATGTCAAGTCTACCTATCAAGGGTGTTTCTCTGTTGCTAGGCAATGACCTGGCTGGGGGCAATGTAGTTCCCCCTGTTCATCTTACTTCACAGCCGAGCACTGAAGATGGCGATGAAGACCCATCTCTGTATCCTTCCTGTGCAGTGACCCGTGTTATGGCCAAGAAGGCTCAAGAAGAAGATGATGTGGTGCCGTCCAGCACATTGAATAGTCATGACTCAGGTGGTTCGCCTCATGACTCTGTTCAGCCTACTATGGTTTCTCCATTTGAGGACTTATCAGACACTTTTATCAGTTCTCTGTTCAGCTAGCCAGATGGGTCTGGTGATTCTGATGTCCAGAAAGCGGTTGATTCAGGAGCAAACCAATGATCCTGAAATTTGTGTACTAAAGAAGAGAGCCCTTCCTGATGAAGAAATAGACGCAGTTCCAGTTGGGTATTATCTCAAGGATGGAGTGTTGATGCGGAAGTGGCGCCCTCCTGATTTCCCTGCCAATGCAGATTGGGCAGTGGTCAAGCAAATTGTTGTTCCGAAGGTCTACAGGAATGAGATCTTAACAATGGCTCATAATTTGCCTTTAGGAGGTCATCTTAGTGTTAACCAGACTGTTGACAAGATCATGAAACACTTCTTCTGGCCTGGACTTCGGAAAGATGTTTCCAACTTTTGCAAAACCTGTCACACTTGTCAGGTAGTTGGAATATACCAGTTAGACCCACCTGTAGCTCCATTGCAGCCTATCCCAGCATTTGGGGAGCCCTTCTCCAAGGTCATCGTTGATTGTGTTGGTCCATTACCCAAGACTAGATCTGGAAATCAGTACTTGTTGACAATCATGTGTGCATCTACCAGATTCCCTGAAGCCATACCTCTACGCAACATCAAGGCAACTGCAATCTCGAAGGCTTTGATAAAGTACTTCATGTTGTTTGGATTTCCAAGGAAATTCAGTCAGATCAAGGTAGCAATTTCACTTCCGGATTGTTTCAACAGGTTGTGTATGAACTAGGTGCGAAGCAGATTCTTTCCAGTGCCTATCATCCAGAGAGTCAGGGTGCCTTAGAGCGGTTTCATTCCACTCTCAAGACAATGATGAGGACTTATTGTTATGACCATGAGAAAGACTGGGATGAAGGTGTTCATTTGCTGTTGTTTGCAGCTAGAGAAGCAGTGCAGGAGTCTACTGGATTCAGTCCGTTTGAGCTAGTGTTTGGCCATGAAGTGAGAGGACCTTTGCTATTGTTGAGTGAACAATGGCAAGAGAAAGAGCCGCATATCAGTCTGTTAGACTATGTTAGCAAGTTCAAGGAAAGACTGCGTGCAGCTTGTGACCTAACCAAAGAGAACTTGAAATCAAGTCAGGGAAAAATGAAAACTTGGTATGATCATAAGGCTAGAAGCCGTGAGTTTAAACCAGGAGACAAGGTCCTTGTGTTGTTTCCCTTGCAGTCCAATCCATTGCAGGCTAGATTTCATGGTCCTTATGAAATTCTGACAAAACTCAATGATCTCAATTACATTGTGAAGACTCCAGATAGGAGAAAGCCAAAACAGTTGTGTCACATTAACATGCTGAAGCCTTATCATGATAGGAATGCTAGGGTTGCAGCTTTCACTTCAGATCCTCCTATGGCCGAGACTTGTGAAGATGAGGGGGAGTTTCAAGATGATGAACCTAGAATTAAAGCTGAAGTTCTTTCATGTAAATTGTCAAATTCTGAAGTGTTGCAAAATCTTGATGTAAAACTCCAGCACTTAGAACCCTCACAGAAAGATCAGTTTGAGAGGTTGATCAAGAAATATAAAGATCTATTTCCTGATGTTCCAAAGAGAGTTTCTATAGCTTCTCATGATGTAGATGTTGGTGATGCCAAACCAATAAAACAGCATCCGTACCGGGTGAATCCTGAAAAGAGAAAGATTGCTGAGAAAGAGGTTGAGTACATGTTAGAACATGATATTATCAGACCCTCTATCTCAGATTGGAGTTCACCCTGTGTTCTAGTTCCAAAACCTGATGGAAGTACTAGATTCTGTACAGATTATCGCAAAGTCAATGCTGTAACTAGAACTGATGTGTTTCCAATACCTAGGATTGATGATTGTATTGATAGAGTAGGGCAAGCAAAGTTTCTGACCAAGATTGATTTATTGAAGGGTTATTGGTGTGTGCCTTTAACTGAGAGGGCCAAGAGCATCTCTGCTTTTGCCACACCATCTGGGTTATACCAGTATGAAGTCCTACCCTTTGGCATGAAAAATGCCCCAGCCACGTTCCAAAGGATGATACAGTCTACAGTCGCCGGATTGCCACACACGGGTGCATACATCGACGACCTGATCACATGGAGTGACTCCTGGGAAGAAGATCTGAAAGATGTAGAGACGTTGTTACAGTGCTTGACCCAGGCTAACCTGACTGTTAACCTGAACAAGAGTGACTTTGGTTGTGCTACTGTCGCGTATCTTAGCTACGTCATAGGCCAGGGTAAGGTGGCATCCATAAATGCTAAAGTCCAAGCCATCATGGACTTTCCAGTTCCTGACAACAAAATAGCTTTGCGCCGCTTCCTTGGAATGATCGGGTACTACCGCAAGTTCTGCAAGAACTTTGCTGAGATTGCTCTCAGTCTCACCAACCAACTGAAGAAAGGTGTAAAGTTCACTTGGGATGAAGCATGCCAAAGAGCCTTCGATCACCTGAAGTCTCTGCTGTGTCACTTCCCCGTGCTCAAATCTCCTGACTTCAACAAACCGTTCTCCATGGCGGTCGATGCTAGCGACCAAGCTTGTGGATCTGTGCTCCTACAGAGAAGTGACTCTGATGACATTGAGCATCCCGTGCCATACTTCTCCAGGAAGTTCAATCGCCACCTAAAGAACTATTCCACAATTGAGAAGGAGCTGTTTGCTCTGGTTCTATCCTTACAACACTTTGAGGTTTATGTTTGTACAGGTCAAAAGCCAATGATTATATATACTGACCACAATCCGTTAATGTTTTTGAGTAAGATGAAAAACAAGAATCAGAGATTGTTGAATTGGAGTTTGATTTGACAGGAGTTTGACTTGGAAATTAAGCATGTAAAGGGTACTGACAATGTAATTGCTGATTGCTTATCCCGTGTTTGTGTATGTGTATATATATCACATGTGTTTATTAGCATATTGTATTATATGTATATATATATATACAAGTGTCTACTTAACCATTTTTGCATTGAAAAGAAAAATTTTGCCTTTATGAGTCAAAATTTTTCCCTTTTGGAATGGAGGTGTAATGTGGAAAAAAAAAGCCACTAGATGGCAGTATTGACATTTTTTTTGTTAAGCCCAGTCTGGAGCTAGGTTTGGGGCATGTCCTGGGCATGCCTCAGAGGGGGCTGGAAAAGTGTATATAAGGAGAAAAATTGAGAGAGTGAAAGGGAGTAGGAGAAATTGCAAGAATGATACATTTGACCAGACCTGTCACTCTTTTCAAGACCTTTTAAGCTTTTTGTGGATTTTTGCCTGTGTTGGAGCATTTTCCTGTCCCAGGACATCACAACAGAGCAGCCCATCTCCATTACAGGGAACTGTAAATATCTCATTTTTTAATTTTCTTTTCAATCTCGGTCAGTAGTGTAGGGTGTAGATTAGTTCTATGTGTTTGTTTAATTAAATCTGTTGAAGTTTAACAATTTTTTCTGTCATCCCTTGCTGTCCGTGACGCCATAACAAATTGGGGCCATAACAAATTGGGGTCATTACAAATTAGGGGCATAACACTGCTAAAAGAGAAAATGTCACACTTCACACCGGCACACATTCTACATGACCAGCATCTGTTGTTATCTATGCCACACATGAGAATCAAAAGATGTACAGTTCTTAATCCAACCACTCTTTTTCCCACAGAGGGTGATGGAGAACCACAAGATTGCTTGTTTGATATACAACAGTGTCTAACTCCCCTCTTTGATATCTCCACAGATGTTGTGGTGGGAAAATATCCTAAAACATTCTAAATTCAAAGTAAAACCCTATCTCAATTCAACAAGAAAACCTTTTAAAAACTGCTATACAAGGAGTAGCAGTGAAGGAACAAAACTTATCAAGCTGCCAAGAAACTTAGATAAGCCATACTCTGCGGAACCCTCAAGGCTGGCCTAATGAGCTAACCTTCCGGAATGATCAAATCGGTCAGCCAGGTCCCAGTACCTGAGCATACGCACCTGAGTGTTCTGGAACCATCCATGACCCAGATAAGTTACTGAACTTTAGCTGAACCCAAGGTTTGGGAGGCTCATATGTGGTCTTCGAGTGTCCCTGGAGGCTTAAAATTAATTTACACTATGATGTAATGGCAAACTTGTTACTAAGGGTGGAGGCTTGCTATATGACAATGACCCAATCAGAATTAATAATGTTGGACAAGGTAGAAAAAGTCACGTTTAATCCCACCTAAAGGAACGTGCCAAAAGGCCAATAAATGTGAGGGTTCGGACAGCCGCAGGGCAGTCGGCGTGGGGTGATTGATGAAGAATGGACGCCATGTGGTTTGCGCAGACCAGCTTGGGTTTCTTTGTGCTTCTTCTGGATGGATTTACAATGAACCCAATTACATCAGACTCTGGGGAATGGATCTATTTTTTGGAGATGGATTTGCAAGGGTCCGTGGAACACTGTGTCCACTTGCTCGGACTAAGCATTTTCCTACGACAATTGGCGAGCCTGATATCCAGGAGGAAGAGAAGAAAGGAGCCAGAGGTCCGATATGGAAGCTACCATCTCTGAATTCAACAAGTGGCCATGATAACAAAAATAAGGTAAGCAAAGCCTTTTCCAAAAATCTACATTAAATAATTGTTGGACTTCAGAGTGGTATGCAGCCAGCCGGACCAAGGCAACTTTAAGTCTCTCCTCCAAAAGAACCTAAAAGTAAGATTCTAAATTTGATTAAGTAATTTGGCCAGAAAAAGAGTCTGATGTAATGTGTGCTTGTGATGTAATGTAATGTGTGTGTCATCTGTGTGTATGTTTAATGTGGAGATAGTGTGTTGGTTCGTTGAATGTGCTTTCATAGGGTTGTGGCGCAGACAATAAATAAACTGCTATCTATTTTATCGGTGTTGTGGGCATGGGTATGGGTAATGAGCAGATAACTATAGCAGTTACTGAAGGAGTAACTTATGGGTAATGAGCAGATAACTAAAGCAGTTACAGAAGGAGTAACTTATGAGTAATGAGCTCAGTAAAGTAGGGTAGATCGCAAAGTGGCAGATCCCTGTGTTTGATAAATTAAAAATAGTACTGCCTTGTGCTGTGGATCCATGAAAATTAAGTCGACTGAAAATGTGCAAATATTGATGTGTGATAGGAGAGGAAAGGGTAAAGTTGTTGCTATAGGATGCAAGACAGCACGCAGGAAAGTTGCTTGAGCTGCAACTTCAGAGAGAAAGTGATGATGGCCGGAAGCATAAGAGGAGGCTAGAACTGTGTGTATGTAGAAGTAGAAGTAAGCCTGTTTCAAGCCAGTGGCCCATCAGCCCGGTGCTTAACCCCGGTTTCTGTGGCATGAAGCGACTAGGAGTATTACTACTCCCCCTGGACGGGATGCCAGTCCATCGCAGGTACTCCCCCCAGCTCTTAGTCAGGTTTCCCTGACTATTTGCTGGTACCCATTTATACACCTGGGTGGAGTGAGGCGTGAAGTGTTTTGCCCAAGAACACACCGCGAAGGCCGTGGCTGGGGCTTGAACTCAGGACCTTACGACCTCAAGTCAAGCCTACTTGACCACGGCGCTACCGCGTCTCCCTGTGCGTATGTGCCGGCAGGAAAAGTGTGGTATGAGATAATTATGTGGGTGTGAGAGAGAGAGAGAGAGATTTCCAATATGTATGAAAAGTCGACTAAGTGAATAGACCTAGGTAAAATGCGCAAGCCCTATTACTGATTTGGAAAATATACCTGATTGACAAATTTCAGGAAAATGTATGAAATTTTTGGGCTGTGTAATTGTCCATGTGAGGTATAAAATTAGTTGTGCTTATCAGTGCTATGAAATCTGCAGTGAATGGTCAGCTGAAAAGAAAAAAATTAAGTAAAATGCATTTATCTGAAATTTGAATCATAATTTTTACGTGCACAATAATAAAATTTGAATGTGACCCCAAAGTGTGATAAAACTTCTTCGATCAGAACCAGTTGAAACTGTAAATAATATAGCGCTATGCAAATAATGATGTTAATATCATCTACTTATATACTTTATAATTTGTGTAGTTAGTGATAATACAGAGTGCTGACTGTAAGTGCAGAATTGTTTATATGTAAAATATAGAGTTTTCAAATAGGGAGCCGTTATGCAACTGAAAATACGGAGGTTGATCTGCTGTCTTGTGCAGCTCAGAAAATGCTCGGAGTAAAAATTTGGAGAGAAGAATGCTTTTAACAAGAGCAAAAAAAAAAAGCATCCAAAAATTTTGGTGAAGTTCAAAATTTGTTGCGTGTACATTGAGATAAAAAGAAATTTAGCAGCATAATATGACAGGCTTTTTGGGGAACGGGTGGAAAAAATAGGGAAACATTTTACACAAATTAGTTTATGAGTGACTATAGTGGAGGTTGTCTGGTTGGCATTCCTCAGGGAAAGGGAGTTGCGGGTATGATTCCTGCCTGTGGAATGTACTGTGTGATGAAAAAAAGAAGCAGTTTTGTCCAAAAAACAGAAAGTAAAGTAGAATAGTGGTTGTTTTACTAAGGACTGGAAAAGGAGTTTGTGGTAAATTGTAGAGAGAGTGATTGAAAGTACAAGCTCCAGTAAAAGGGAAAAATCAAGGGACAGCAGTGGAGATTTGTGACAGAAAATATCTAGATTTGGGGGAGGGGGGGGGAAACGCTCCTTAGATGGAGGGGCGAATGGGTCATTTTGTCCAGGAAAAGAGTATGTCAGTGTGAATAGCGAGTTAAATTTGTGTTTCCCATGTCTAGAGTCTGAAGTTTATTCGTTAATGCAGGAATCAACTGAATAATACAGTGATTTAAACTTTACTATCTTGTAGTGTTCTTCATGGAAGAAATAGCTGGATTCTGTTAGTAAGGGCATCAGCGAATTTTGTCATCAGAGTAGATTTGGCAGTGTAAGGGCAAGATGACAGAGGGTGGCTTTTAACCTGTATGGTAGAACTGAGTCACATTAAATAGAAAATATATTATAGAATTATTTAAGGCATGCTGAGTTAATTTGGGTGGCAAGCCAAGCGGGTGTTTAGCCATTTTAGAGGCTGTAGAGTTGTAAGTAGACATACGTTGCTGAGTCAGATTGTGGACTAATTATTAAGGTTAAAAGTGTGTTCATCATTGGAATGGGGCTAGACTAAGGGTGAATATGAATGTAATCCTTGGGTATTTGCCAATGCGCATGAGTGAGGAAAAATGTGCCCCGAAGTGAACATAATAGCCGATCTAAAATATGAATGGCCTGAATATAACAGAATAAATGTGATACGTGGGCAGTCTTCATATTAAATATTTGTTCTAAAATAATAAAATATGCCCAGGTGTTTGACGCTTTCAATACTTTATACCGATAAAAATTGCAGCAGTTGTGTAGGTGAAACATCGGAAGAAAATGTAAACGATAGAAGCGACCTCCAGAAATTTACAGTAATTTAAACGCAGAGAGTTGTTCGAGTGTAATTACATTGTTCGTGGTTATAAATTAAACAAACATTTGCCTCTCTTGAATGATCAGCAAAGTATAACTGTAATAGCTGGTAAAATAGAGAGGCCAGGTGCAGCGGCCAGGGAGAGAACGAGCAGCACAGAAACAATACAAACACAGAGAATCACACAGACCACCAGAAAGTACTCGTGCCTCCAAAGGACGTATAATAGTCCCAAAAAATGGAAGCAATGCGAGAGAGAGAAAAAGTAGAAAAGGGAAAATTCCTAAAGAGGAAGGAACTCCAAAAATAACTGGAAGATATAAAGTCACACAAATATTGACTAGAGATATCTTCGGCTATAGTGCTTAGCTACAAACAGACACTCTAGCACAGGAGGCGTGGCGGACTTTCGGCTTATATAGAGGCCGGGGAAGCGCCGCCCCAGTTCAATCAGCCAGCTGGTTAAAGAATCCGATAGAAAAGGAATTCGATCTCGTCCCGGGACGAGAGCACCAAAGAAAAGTCCAAAACACACGCACGCCTCACAAACCATGACAATAACGAGAAGAAAGTTTAGAGGAAGCAATAATTAAACGTTGATTGTACAGAGGCAGACAACAACATAATGATGTTCCTAATTTGTGGCCGAGTACTTGCTTAACTGCAATTTGGTGGAATCTAAAAGTGATAGGTAGGGAATACAGACTGCGTCTGGGATTATAGCACAACATGATTAATGTAGAAAATTTGAAGAACTAATATAATTGAAAGGTAATGAAACTAAAAGTAGAAAAACAGAAGTAAAGAACTGTAGGAAATTAAAAAGGAGAAAACAGAGGAAAAGCGCATATCCAATTTTAGATGGCCGACCAGTGAAACCTAATAGTGAGGCATTTGGGGGACAGTCAATTGAATTATATCCCACTGCAGTGTACTGAGTCTAACATTGAAAATCCTCATCAAACATTGCTGTAATTTTTCATCGAAAGTGCTGGAAAGTGGGTAACCTCAAAAAAGGTTTGAATGTCTTAAAAATATATTTCCAAATAATATTTGCATTTAATGTTATGCTGTTGAAAACGATGTGAAAAGAAATCTTTGTAAAATATTTTTACTTTTAGTTCTATGTCTTCTCCGAAAATATAATCTTGGGAATTAATCTTGAGACTTAACCAAACAATAGAAGCCTTCAAATTGAACAGACAGTAGGGGAGAGCCGCCCTGATTGTAACGCGTCACAATTGTAACGTGCATGTTTTTTCTTGATTGGTCAATGCAGTCGTGATGTCATCACGTCAGCATGTGACGAGTACCGTAGTGCACGTGCCCGGGAAGTTGCAAGTCTTTTCATCCATGCTGCAGGGAGATATCGCCAGAGAATTTGGTTTTCCACAAAGTAAGTACAAATTCACTCCCACAGTATTTTTTGACTACAGATTTTTTCTTTAATGTTACAGACCTAAAATCCGCTTGGGTGTCTGTATGTATATGTTCATTACTAGTTTGCATCGTTTTAACACATTATGATTGTTAGGTCCGTTCTGTAAACAACGCCAAATGAACGGTGCGCCGAGCGCCACACTTGTAACACATTACATTTGAGACAACGGCAGACATTTGCAAGCACAGCTCAAATAATTTTGCTCTTTGTTTGCTTTTTTGTTTCACAGAATGTCCCCACAAAAATGCACATTTTAAAAAATGCACTAGATGCTGAACGGCACATATTATAATGTTCTTTGCACTGAGATGTAGGCTTAGTCCTACCTTGAAATTTAATAAGCTAACCTATTTGGTTCTGTCTGTAGGCAAATGTTATTGTAGCCTATTTTGGATTTTTGCAATAAAACTTTAAAATACAAATAGACTGTTTTTCTATAGCATGGACTGTAAAAAAAAAAATAAGTGATTTGGGATGTTGCTACATAATTGAACCTGCAGGGGCACCAGCGCAGGTATGAATGGGACTTTTACAAAACTCATGTCATATTTGCCAATATTCTGTGTTCAGTCAGCTGTTATTCAATTATATTCTAAATCAAATTAGGGTTGTATAACATTTTTACGACTCCATCAATCAAAGTCGCAAACTTTGTAGGCACAATCAATGCATTTTCCTATCAAGGAACTCGCACAAACGCTCCAATTGGTGCATCTGATAAGTTTTAATAATATACAATATTTTTGATAGGACATTCTTATCACATTATTAGTGTTAAGAATGTCCTATCAAAAATATTGCATATTATTAAAACTTACCAATCACATTATTGGTGTTAAAGAAACGTTAAACAGTTGGCTGAATGAAATATAATTGATTTGACCTGAAAACGATGAGTTTAATGCTACTTTTTAGCAGTGTTACAATTGTAACTCCTGCGGTTACAATTAAGACTCAAACGCGCTTCAGTTGTAACACCGGACAGAGTCCGCTTTCAGTTATATTACTCAAGACCTTTTTTATTGATTGAAAAACTTTAAGTGGTTTATGATAGCAGACGTGTTGGTGCTTTGCCTGAACATATTACATATGTAGGTAAAACGATCTCTTAGTAGTAGAGTGAAAAGTGAAAAACGTTACAATTGAGGCGGCTCTCCCCTAATTCCTGAAGAGATTGCCAAAATGTTCGAAGTCATTCATGAGGGAAAGTAAAGGTCCAAATGTACAGTATCAATAATTCAACTTGCGGGAATTTATTCTAGACTGTGCAGCCTAATTTGTGGCTTTTATAGAGAAAATATACAGCTTACTTCGATTTACTTGCATATTAACTGGCGCGGGGTAAACTTGTTGAAGTATAAATAAAGTAATGGGAGAATATATTTTTATATTTAAAAATATTGCTTTGATAAATGTTTCGAAGTATTATTGTAGGCGTGCGCTAAAACAATTTGTGTTTGTAAATACTGATGCAATAAACTTGTCGTAATTAATTTGTACACGTTAGTGAGTTACTGAGAGACAGGAAAATTTTTAAGGAAAACACATTTTGAGCGGAGCATATATAGATCAAATTGAGTTGATGAGGAATAGGAAAATAATATGCAGAGAGTTTGCCGCACCACTCCCTGTCTTGGTATCAGAAGAATTTAGTGTTCAAAGACAAGGAAAGCACTTTATAAACCCATAGTTTATATTACTGCCTGCCAGAATTTAAGTAAAAAGGAGTCTTACATTCATATTATAAATAACCCAGCAGTCTCCATAAAAAGTTAGAAGGTTAGATCCCTAATTAATAGCGCCAGATAAAGACATGGGGGCAAAAGTAGGAAAAATAGCGAGGAACAGGAGTTCCGCTGGAGGAGGTGCAATAGCACCAGCAGAAATAATGATCAGGCGATACCCAGCGCAAAAAGAGAGGATTCAGAAATATATGAAAAAATGGAACAGGTGAACCACAGGGGGCCAGCAGTGGCCCAGAGAAGGCACCTTTAACCCCGTTGTCTGTGATGAAGTGGAAACTATTATAAGTCACCACAAACCGAAGGCCATGAGCGATAAACGTGAGAACAGAGAGCAGAAGAGAATAAGTACTGGGATGGTTCAGGTAAGAAGGGAAACAGTCCTGCGGCTCATTCAGAATGATTAGAGGCATGTTGGAAGATAAAGAAAAGGAGCAAAAATGGGAGGAGAAAGGGAAACAGGAACAAATGTCATTATACCCCATTCTGAGTCCACCACCTTATCCAGGTGAGAAAAATCCTTTCAGAGTTAGACAATATGTGACCCTGGACCACAAAACCAGTCATATGGGTAAATTTTTCTGTATGGAGATTCATGCAATTTCTAAAAGAGTACTAAAAATGCTTTCAAACAGTGTATAGTTTGTCAAGATCGGGTAAAAATTGACCGAGATATGGCATTTTGAAGATGGGAAACTTGGGCAATCGAAATTTCCAGAAAATTGAGTTAAATATCACTCTTTAGCAACAAATATTTGTAATAGAGAGAATTAAATGAAACTTGCACCATTCATTAAGCATACTATCGCCTTTAAAAAGTGCAAGTACAAGTACAAAGTATTTTTCATAGTAGGCTACGCCTAGAAAGAAGCAAAGAAACCACACATTGTTCTCTCCTCGTGTTCTTTAATCAATTTTCAGGTGAATGAAAGATGCAGTATTCAAAAAACAAACAGGCAGTCTCGTTACAATAACCTAACTACTTCTTCTTCTTCTTCTTCTTCTTCTTCTTCTTCTTCTTAGAGTTTACTGGCAGTTCAAAAAAACACTATAATTGAGTATAATTGATTGCAGAATTACATAGTATCAATACCATGTCGAATTTTTGCTTCAGAAGACTGATTTTTCTGAACTACTAATTGGGATATCATTGGCTCACTGTAGCTGAAGTGGTTGCTATAGAGGACAACGATTTTTTCTGCAGCAAGAGAGAATTTTTTTGAACTGCTGAATAGATACTATGGGCAAGGATATTGAGCAGTTTGCATATCAGGCTTTGCTGAGGAGTTTAATTCAGGCAACTCCTGAAAAACAGGGATTGGAGCGAACTCGGCTAGCTTGTGAATATTCAATAACTGATCCGGGGGTGCCATCGAGTGGTAGAATATTGGAACTGCGTGCACAAATTTGCAGCTCCATGTCCGCTAGCAGATACAGCCCCCTCCATAATTATTGGCACCCCTGGTTAAGGTGTGTTCTTTAGCTTCTAATAAATTCAGTTTTTTTCTAAATAATATAGGACCACAATGAAAAAAAGAGGAAAATCCAACCTTTAATTCAAGTGCATTTATTCAGTGGGAAAAAAATCCCACATTAAGAAATAATTCTTTTACATCAAATCATGTGTGCCACAATTATTAGCACCCCTGATGTTAATACTTTGTACAACCCCCTTTTGCCAACAAAACAGCACCTAGTCTTCTCCTATAATGTTTCACAAGATGGGAGAATACAAAAAGAGGGATCTTCGACCATTCCTCTTTGCACAATCTCTCTAAATCATCCAGCGACCTGGGTCCTCTCCTCTGCACTCTCCTCTTCAGCTCACTCCACAGGTTTTCAATGGGGTTGAGGTCTGGGGACTGAGATGGCCATGAGAGGAGCTTGATTCTGTGTCTGGTGAACCATTTCTGTGTAGATTTGGCCACATGTTTAGGGTCATTATCTTGCTGAAAGACCCAGTGACGACCCATCTTCAGCTTTCGGGCAGAGGCCACCAGATTTTGATTTAAAATGTCCTGGTATTTCAAAGCGTTCATGATGCCATGCACCCTAACAAGGTTCCCAGGGCCTCTGGAAGAGAAACAGGCCCACAGCATCACCGATCCTCCCCCATACTTCACAGTGGGCATGAGGTGCTTTTTCTGCATACTCATCTTTTGTGTTCCGCCAGACCCACTTAGAGTGTTTGTTGCCAAAAAGCTCTATCTTGGTCTCATCTGACCAAAGCACACGGTCCCAGTTGAAGTCCCAGTACCGCTTAGCGAACTTCAGACGTTTGTGTTTATGATTGTGAGTGAGAAAAGGTTTTTTCCGTGCATGCCACCCAAACAGCTTGTTGGCATGTAGATAGCACCTGTTTTGGAGACTTTGTGACCCCAAGATGCTACCATTTGTTGCAATTCTTTAACAGTGAGCTTTGGAGGACTTTTTATTTCTCTTACCATCCTCCTCACTGTGCGTGGTGTCCTCGTCCAGGCTTGTTTACCACTGTTCCAGTTGTTTTAAACTTCTTAATGATTCCTCTGACAGTAGATATGGGCAGGTGCAGGCGAGTGGCTATTTTCTTGTAGCCATTGCCTGACTTGTGAAGGTCTACACACATCTGCCTTACTTGAATGGTGTGTTCCTTTGTCTTTCCCATGTTGAAGAGTGGATAAGAGAAATGGCCTCTGTGTCACGTCATATTTATACCCCAGGGAAACAGGAAGTGATGAATTACTAATTAAATGTTCCTAGATACTCTGATCAACTTTGTAAACTACTGTAGAAATGACAGAAATTCTTCAATTACATTTATTTCCTAGGAATTGTAAGGGGTGCCAATAATTGTGGAACAGGTGATTTTATGAAAAATAATTATTTCTTAGTCAGGGATTTTTTTTTCCCTTAAAATTCACTTGAGTTGAAGGTAACATTTTTCTACAATTTTCAGTGTGAGAGTATGCTACTGCAATAAAAATTGAATTTATTTTAAGGCTTTTAACACATCTTAACCAGGAGTGCCAATAATTATTGAGGGCGCTGTACATCTGCACAAAGCGCTTAAGTGTCATTGCATGGATAGACCATGCAAAATCTGCAAAAAGTGATAACCTGCGAGTTAATGGATTTTCTTCAAATTCCTACCATAGAGTGGTCCTGGGCTAGAATGAGGGCAGGTAAAACCTTTCAGTGAATAATCACTCTGTTCAGGGGTAAGGGGCAATTAACCCTTCCAATGCATTTCCAATGCAAAATTTTTATGAAATTGACAAAGTTTGCCAATTTTTGGCACAATACTTGACTATCAAGACAGACTTTGCTTATTGGTAAACTGCAGCAGACATCCTAGGCTTTCTATAAAAAATATAAAATGTTGCATACTGCAAGGCAAAATGGGTATATTAATCCCTTGAAAAAGGTTAACCCCTCAAAATCATAAAATAATGCCAAATTTACATGCCAATATCCCAACTGCCACAGGGAGTTGGGCGTCGGTTTTCCCAGAGGAGCAAGTCCAAGTGTCATTTAATCATTCAAAAAAAAAAAAATTTCTGGGCGCTCATTTAGGTTTTGATATGGAGCACTTTGATTGACCCCATGTCCTTATACTTGTCTACAAGCCATAATACCATGTTTTGTGGCTGGATATGACTGTAGATGACCTTAAAATGCCTGCTAGCCCATAAGGAGGCAAGTCGAGGTCATCCCCCATCTAAACAACCCCACCACCACCTCACACCTGCTTCTCAACTGGCTCCACCGCAGCAGCAGTGTTGGACTGCCCCTCCCATTGGGTAACAGGACTCCCAGATTTTTCGTCCCCTAATGATAAAAAAAAAATGTGCCACCAGTGCTGACAGACGGATGGACGGATGGACGAACAGACGAGGGACAGGGTTAGGGTTAGAGATAGGGATAGAGATAGTGCTAGAATGCAGGAAGAATGGAAGGAAGGAAAACGGGAAAAAAATCCCAGTTTTTCTTAGCCACCCGTTAGATAAGCCCGTTTTGTGAAAGAGGACTGGGCAACTACCCAGCAGGCTTCAAGCTACTTCTCCCATCTCTGTCCAACAGAAGTGTGGCCACTTAACCAAGGATAATACTGACACTCCTTTAGATGACCAGCACCTGTTAGACTCCTCCATGACAACACAATCGCAACTGCAGGCAAAGGTCATCGAACAGGTGGATCTGTGAACTCTTAGTAATTCTGAAAGAGTTCACATGGATTCTGTATCATGTATTGTTACGGGAATGACAACTTATCAGTTCGACTCACAATATCTAGGGGTATACAAAATCATTCCCTAACACAAATGTGTATAAAACAAAGGGCTGGCTGGTAGGGGGATAAATGGATGGGGGTCTTACCTCCTGTGTGCCCTTTGACCACTAGCTCCCATGACTCTCCACAAAAACGGCCAGCTCTGTTGGCGTCCGTAGATGTTGTTGGTTCAAGTTTTAGTTTGGGTTTTTATAAGGTTGGCAAAAGAAACAGTCGTTAACGAAAGGCTGGGGAGTCATTCAGGCGAAGGTTCCCGCGAACAGGGTCATTCGTTGTTTTTATACGGTTGCTCTCCGAGAGGAAAAAAAAGACGAGGTTTCACACACGCCTCTTACAAACAAAAAACCCCTTTTTCAATTGCCAGGTGCCTCATCAACCCTGGGGTCACCAGGTTAATTGGTAAGCCCCCGCCCACTACCAACCAGCCAACAGAAACTAATAATGGGAAACTCAGAAGGTTAAAGCATAACCTAACATGTATACATACATGGCTGACTACGTAGATAATTCAGTTGTCTAGTAAAGTTTTGTTCATTCTTGATGTGATTGTCTATGGTCTCATTATCATGATTTTTGGCTTAACCTGGGCATACTAGCATCATCTTTTTTTGTGGAGCTACAGGACCTGTTGGGCCCAACACTGCTTTATATATTTGATCCTAAATATTTTGAAATACAGATAAATTTCAACAGGTTGTTTTGTCTTTTTGTTCTTCACTTCCTAATGCTGGCTACTCTGGCGGTCTGGTAGTTGCTGTCATTCATGGCCAGTCTCTAGACTTTATTTTGACAAGGCTTAAAGTTTGAAACAAGCGGAAACAAAGTGTTCAGGTCTATATTGGGTTGTTGCCAATCTGTTCATAGAGAAAGTAATTCGTCAAAGACAGTCTGTGCCATATGAAAGATTTACAGAATATTGGATTGTGCATTGAAAAATGCCTGACACGCTCCTTTCCCAGGGAAACGGCCATATTTATGGTAGAATACCCTTAGTTTTCATGTGTTGGCATTATGAATAAGGCAGACAAAATAACATTGGTAGTGTCACTTGTTTAGAGTATAGGTCTGTAGTCTCAGATACAGCATATAGGCAGAAGCACTGCAAAACGATTGAAATATTCTCCTCATTTCTGGTGCTACTACGAAGTACTGAGTTGAGCGGCCAGTTTTTTTTTTTATTTCTGATTATGAAAGAGCAAGTAATTAGCCACCATTTCCACCATGATTCTCTGTTTCTACCCCTGTGGCAGATGACTTATAAGCTGTCAAATAGGCCTGCACAACATTTCCAAATTTTGGACTGGGGGAAAAATGTTGACACATAACTGGCACATTTGGAAATATTTTTTGATC
This sequence comes from Gymnothorax javanicus, assembly GCA_029692085.1. Lineage (NCBI taxonomy): Eukaryota > Metazoa > Chordata > Actinopteri > Anguilliformes > Muraenidae > Gymnothorax > Gymnothorax javanicus. The sequence goes on from CM056195.1 coordinate 103,825,435, forward strand.
ATTCTCGTCAGTTTGGTTGGCCATCCTATGGGCAACATTCACACAAAGGGGCCATTTTATGAGGAGGATGACCCAAATTAACCCCCTGAAAATCCTTCAAAAATGGTCCAAAATTCATTTTTTGGTGATTACTCCAACAAAACCAAATGGATGACGTTCATATTGTCGGTTCATTTATAACTTGGTAAGGTGCATGAGTACAGTATACCAAATATTGGTAAAATCGGCTGACCCCGGGTTATCACCCTTTGCATGGTCTATCCATGCAATGACACTTAATTCAGTACCTCTCCACAACCAAATGGAGCTAGTTAGCTAAATAACAACGTTCACTGAGAAATGAGAGTAACATGCCTACCGATATATGTGCCGGACTAGGAAAAGGGGTCACTTGGGTCATTTTATGAAAATTGAGATTGTCCAACAAAATCAAAGAGTGATCCAAGTTTTTCATTTTGAGAAAAAAATTGGGTGAATTTGTGCACAGAAAATTGTTGTAAATTGACAGTACAGTAGTGCTAGGATATCATTATCACTGGGGTATCACTGAGATACCCCGTTAATCTCAGAATGGACAAAAAATCCCAAGTGACCCCTTTTCCTAGTCCTGCACGCATATAACCAAGTCCTAAAATGATAAAGCTGCACATGCGTACTGGAAGTCATGGCCAAATTGTTATGATCCTGCTCTGTCTGTCTTTATTCTGCCATGTTCATTATTGTTCCTGCCATGCTTGTTATGTTTTCCCTAGTCCATGTTATGTTTATGATTATGTCTGTTAGGTTTTGCCATGTTCTGTTTAGTTTTTGCATTTTGCCATGTTTTCGTTTTTGCCATTCCCAATCCACTATTCTGTTATATTCGGTCCATGTCTTTGTTCATGCCCTTCATTGCACTTTGTCTCCCTGTCTGGTCTTTTGTTAAGCTACAGCTTCTCCCCAGTCCCCGTGCGGTCACATGCTTAGGTGATTTCATGGTTTCTGGGTTTCAAACATTCCTTCCAATCTCGTTTGCTTCCTTCGCCTCTCTTTTCTGTTTTACTAACCAATACTAACAGTTTGTTATTTTTGTTAAAGTTACTAACCCAGACTAACATTGTATATAATACTAACTTACTAACGAGCACTAGGGATTGTATAGCCGCACTTATTAATTGATTAACAAGCTCTCAGCACTCGCCCTGTTCTAGTCTCCGCCTCTTGCCTTCACTTTGTCTCTCCTGCAATTCAGCGGATCCTCCGCACCTGCTCCACTCTGTCCTACCTCTCATTATCTGTGCACATTAGAACTCCCTAACCAGAGCTGTATGTTTTGTCATAGGTTGTCTCGTGTTCCCTGTCCGCGTTTTGGCTTTTGCCAATTTCATGTGATTAGGTTCTCCCTCATGTTCCCTCCTGTGTAATTAGTCTGATCCTCATCACCTGATCCTAATCATAGCATGTGACTTCCCTTGAGTGTATTTAAGCTGTCTTCTCACTGCAGTTCCCCGTCAGAACGTTTCCCTTGTTTACCTGTGCTGCTCTTGTTTCTCGCCTTGTACTCATAGTGTTTCTCTTCTGACTGGACCGTCCGACCTTCGATTTTTGGCTCTGCTTTTTGGTACTATTGTCTGCATCTGTTTACGAACCCTTTTTGCCCGACTACGAGTTTTGTGTTTGCTGCCCTGTTAACGGTTTGGATTACGCCCACTGGATTTTGGCTTTTGCTTCTCTGACATACATGTGTCTGTGTACCGAACCTGTTTTTGCCCGACCACGAGTACTGTTATTGCTGCCCTGGTTTTCGACTCTGATTCTGCCCTATTGGATTGTGATTTTGGATTGTGGACTCTGTACCGTTGCTTTTTGCCCTGTGGGGGTTCACCCCCCAACTACAATAAATCACGTTTTGCTGCTACTTCCTGGTCTCACATTTGGTTCCAGAACGGTACCTCACACAAATAGCCTTAGAACTGAAAACACGGTTCACGGCCAAAAAAATATCGATATATATATCGAGTATCGCCATTCAGCTAAAAAATATCGAGATATGACTTTTAGTCTATACCGCCCAGCCCTATGTATAATTAAAGAATCAGGAGGCTTGGGCGCAACCTGGAGTGGGGACCAGGTTGAGTTGACAGTGGTAACTCCCCGGCCTGGGTAGTATTGGACTGCCCTTGCTCACCGGAGAACAAACAAGCAAGCTCTGTGCAATGTGCATATGCCAGTATGTCATCATAGTCGTCATGTTGTGCTGTTTGCATAGGCTATTGTGACTGAAAATGTTGAATGATGATGGAGGCAGACAAAGAGCATGAAGAACAATAAGGTTTTCAGGCCATTAGATGTAGATTTTCAGATATATGTCCTACACTCACGTGTGGGCTGATGAGAAAGTATCCAAAGGACACGAGTTCTATTATTTTGAAGAATTGCAAAAAGAACGTTTGTGTCCATCTTTCAGGACTGAACGTTCGACTTCCCCACAGCCAAGGGTACACACAGCAGTCTCACAGCAGTCTCATAGAGAGAGATGGGTCTTTGCCAATGCCCTTCTCCTAACACTGAGTGGCAGCTCATTGCTCTGCATGCAGGCTTTTTTGACGATGTGGATCAGGAAATAACAATCTGCCCTACCCATCATTACAAACTGGGCCTTGACTGGAAGCCATCCCGTAAATGCCAGCACCCGCTCCATCCTGCGTCTTCCAACAGGCAGCCACGCCAAGACTGCGCCATTCAAGCCTCAGTCTCGAAGGAGGTCTTCCAGATATGGAAGGTTTTATTGCCAATAGGATCAGGTAAGTGCAACGCATTACAACATCAAGGCCTACATTTCATTCCTTTTCTCATTCAGACAGGCTAAGCCCTAGGCCAATGGTACATTCATTTCACTGCCCCTTGGATTTGTCCAGGCCTCGGCCTTTGTAATCCAGTTCCTTTCATTTCTTTATTCCATCAGTACATTCATTATTTCATGGTTAATTTTACAGTAATTCTTGTTCACATTGCAGCCATTTGTAAACAATACGATTCAGACCACAAAGAAGGTGTGGAGCAGGAAATGGTTCGCAATCAACAGGTAAGAATACCACATGTATTGTTGATGACAAAAAGTAAAAATGTAGTCAGTATTAGAATGACAATGGTGTTCCCTGTACCCTTGAACATGATGATTCTGATTCTCCATGCTCACTTCTTTCCAGCCTGTCCCTGTGTTGTCCTTGGAACAATCTTCAGCTGATACAAACTTGCCAGTCCAGGTACAGGTAGAACAGGTAAGAGTCCTCTTTTTTCAGGTCTCAGTGTTCATTGTAACTACTGTTACTAATATTGTAATACTTGGAGTGTTTGAAGATCTTTAGCTCCATATTTACCATGTATATAAGCTAAATAGCGACATTTCATGGAGAATGGTGTCACGCCACTCCCGTTTTTTCAAATGGCAAGGTGTTATGTCTTCTCATGCTTTCCATTCATTCAATTCATTGGCATGATAAATTCCATACCGGTACTTTTTTTTTCAGGCTATCGGCGAGTGTAGTCCAATTCCAGCTACAAGTGAGGAGGGCTAGGGCTTTGTTGAACTGTACATGGAAGGTCAGGTTTCCCATTCAGCTGCTGCAGAAGAGAAGGAGTCCACAGACTCAGGATCAACAATTATACAATCTAAGGTTAGTCATGATCAAAGTTGGGGGGTCTCTTTAAAATGGGGGTGCGTTTTAACCAAATGTGGCAGAGGGATGCCTGTATATTGTATAAACTGAATCATATTTACCAAGGGATTCTTTGATTAGAGAGAGAGAGAGAGAGAGAATTCGGTGTCCTATGGTTATTCATAAGCATCGTTACCTTCCCTCTGGAAGGAATCTCTGTACACAGTTCAAAGTTAGAATTACATGTATTTCAATCAGGAAAGACGAGAAAACAATGAGATATGAAATTTAACAAAGTATTTATTAATGAACATAACATAACATAACATGAATGGTGAGAACAGGCCGTTCAGCCCAAATAGGCTCGCCAGTTTCTTTGTACTATCGTGAATATATCACTTCAGATACTCAATGACTCAATGGTATCTAACTTTAAGTCAAGCCTGCTCTTGAAAACTCCCAAGGTCTCTGCCTCAACAATATGGACAGGCAAGCTGTTCCACACCGAAATTACTCTTTGGGTGAAGAAATATTTCCGAATATCAGTGCTAAATTTACCTTTGGTCAGCTTCCATTTGTGACCCCGAGTTCTACTAACAACACTTGGTTGAAGGAATCCTACATAATTCACTTTGTTAATCCCTTTAACATATTTAAAGACCTCAATCAGATCACCCCTTAGTCTCCTTTTCCTAAGACTAAAGCGATTAAGGATCTTCAGCCTCTTCTCATAGCTTTCATCTTTAATACCCGGAATTAGCTTTGTGGCTCTTCTCTGAACTTTCTCTAAAGCCTCTATATCTTTCTTAAAGTATGGTCCCCAGAACTGTACACAGTACTTTAGATGTGGTCTGACGAATGTGTTGTACAAAAGAAGCATCACCTCCTTGGATTTGAACTCAATACTTTTGGCAATGTATCCCAGCATCCGATTGGCTTTTTTAACTGCTACGGCACAATGGCTAGAGCCTGTGAGGGTTTGGTCAACAATCACTCCCAGATCTTTCTCTTGTGGAGCACATTCCAGTTTAAAACCTCCCATGAAGTAATCCGTCTAATGTTTTTAGTACCTACATGTACTACTTTACATTTCGCTACATTAAATTTCATTTGCCACATTTCTGCCCAATTCTGGATTCTATCCAAATCATCCTGAATCACTTTAGTGGACTCTAAACTATTTGCCAAACCTCCCAATTTAGTATCATCTGCAAATTTCACTAATCTGCTCTCAATATTCCTATCAAGGTCATTAATGTAGATGAGGAACAGCAGGGGTCCCAACACCGATCCCTGGGGGCGCCACTCCCCACCATACCTAGCTCAGATGAGATACCACTGACCACCACTCTTTGCGTTCTGTCCTGCAACCAGTTTTGAATCCACTTCAGAATACCTCCTGTAACTCCAATGGAGCTCATTTTAAAATTAGTCTCTTATCGGCATACTGTGTCAAATGCTTTCTGAAAATCCAAATATATGATGTCATAAGCCCTGCTCTGGTCATAAGTCTTGATGGCCTCTTCAAAAAATTCAGAAGGTTTGTCAGGCATGACCTTTCCCTACGGAAACCATGTTGGCTATCCTCAAGATATTGTTACGTTCAAGAGAAATAAGTCCAGCTCATCTTTTATGATATATCCAATATTTTTGCAATGCAAGTTAAACTGACTGGCCTGTAATTACCTGGCTCAGTACAGTCCCCTTTCTTATATATTGGTATTATATTACCCTGTTTCCAATCATTTGGTATTTCTCCAGTTTCTAAAGACCGTCTAAAGATGGCGGATAAGCGGCTTAAAGATGATCTCACCAACTTCCCTGAGCACTCTAGGATATAAGCCATCAGGACCGCCGCCTTATCTGCCTTTAGTTTATGCAACTTGTCTAATACTACGTTATCCCTAACCTCAATTTCCGCTAAATAATCTTGAGCATTGGACATGCCCTCTGGCGAATAAAGACCTGGTCTAAGGTAAAATTCTCAACAAATGTAACCGTTTTAAGGTGTCCGCAATATCCTTGTTATTATATAGCAGCGATCCATTTTATTCTTTATGCACTTAACCTGCTCTTTGACTTTCCTTTTCTACTACAGTACTGAAAAAGCGCTTAGGGTTAGTTTTTGCCCCCTCTGCAATTTGTCTTTCATACAGTCTTCTAGCATTCCTCAGCTCTTTTTTGACCACAGCCGCATTTTACAGTATTCGGCCTTAGTAATCTCATTGTTATCCTCTATGTACATCTTATAAAGATTCCTCTTTTCCCTCAAACTCCTACGAATAGCTGCGGTCATCCACTGAGGATTCTGCTTTTGCAGTTTACTTTTGGACACCTTTGGAATGAATTTGCATTGTGAATCAAGTAAAACCCCCTTAAATCTTTCCCACATCTCAGTTACAGACTCACAGTCCAGGAGTGTCTCCCATTTTATTTCACTTAGATATGGCGCATCCTGTCAAAGTTTGCTCGCCTAAAATTGAAAAATTTTTGTTTTTTTGAATACACCTTTTTTAACTTCCCATGAAACCTCAAAATTAATAGTAGAGTGATCACTTGTCCCAAGTGGCTCCCGTACCTCAACATTGCTAATTCTATCTGGGTCATTACAGAGCACTAAGTCTAAAATTGCCTTCTCTCTTGTAGGTTTATTAACATACTGCACCAAAAAATTATCATTTATGACATCTAGAAATTCTTCCTCCACCACTCCCCTGTCTTTTCACCTTTTCCCAATCAATACCAGGATAATTTAAGTCTCCCATAATAATAGTCCCTCCTCCTCTACAAGCTTGCGTAATCCTCTTAAAGAGCATTTAATTGACTGTACTGTCCAAAGCTGGTGGTCGATAGCATACACCTATGTTTAAACCAGTCTCGTGTTTGCCAGTGAGCCTGACCCAGATATCTTCGCAGGGCAAGGAGTGTTCAATTTCAGGAATTTCCTGCACATTTATGTGTTCGTTCACATAGAGTGCTACACCCCCTCCTCGCCTATTGCATCTATCCTTCCTAAAGAGCTAATAACTTTCTACATTATATTCATCTCCATCCTCTTCACTAAGCCATGTCTCTGTAATCCCAACTATGTCATAGCCTTCACTAATCATAACGACCTCAAGTTCTCGAAATTTATTTTTAATGCTGATTGCATTTAGATAAAAAAATTTCAGGTTATCACGAACGCTCTTCCCCTTCGATTTCCCATGTGCCCGCTGCTCAAAGCCCCTCACCATGCTAAACATGAACATGAAATTTGGCTGTTAGACCCCGGCATTGAACAAATAAAGCATTTAGAGAATCTGAGAATTGGATGCTTCGTAGAGATGAATTTCCCCCGGGGTCTAAACACTGGTGGTGGTGGTGAGAGGCTGCTGCAGGGATGAGTATGACACATGCCCAATTTTGGTAATTTCCTGTCACCAGGAGGGGGCGCTGTCAGTATGGCTGAATGTGACCATGTTTATGGCTTCAGGGCAAGACTTTTATGATACGCCTGAAGTTTGGTGCAGGTTGGACAATGTCCACTGAAGTTATAAGCATTTGAATTTTCATGGTGAATTGCTTAAAATGGCGGCCCTGCAATGCCCACACCGTGACTCCCACCAAAATGAATTTAATAAATTTTGATCTTCAAGGGGTCAAGAGTACACACAGCGATTTTCATGAGAATCAGACAAAATCCCTAGGAGGAGTTCGTTAAAGTACACAACGTGCAAATCGCCAAAAATGGCCGATCAATTAAAAATGGCCGACTTCCTGTTGACTTTAGCCCATGGTGTCAAGACACTTTTTTGTAGACGTGGGTGTGATACATATGTCCAGCAACTTTCATCAGTGTATGTGGAAGAAGGCCTTGGGGCTGCAGTTTAGAGGGCGCTAGCGAGGCAGTTGGCCCCGCCCACTTGCGAAACCAATAGATTCAGTAATTGTCTATGTAAACTGACCAGCTTGTGAAGTTTGGTATGTAAAGAAAAAGTTTACCTAAATTTATTAGGGAATCAATGTTCACGGCGAGATGCTCAAAATGGCAGCCCCATCACGCCCACAGGGTTAATCCGAACAAGAAGATTTTAATAAGTTTTCATGGTACAGGTCTCAAGAGTGTCCATGTCCGTTTTAGTGACATTCAAATGTAATCTGTAGGAGGAATTCGCAAAAGTATGACACATGCCCAATTTTTGGCATTTCCTGTTGCCAGGAGGGGGCGCTGTCAGTATGGCTGAATATGACAATTTGATTGGTTTCAGGGCGGGACTCTTATAGTACTCATGACATTTGGTGCAGGTCGGAAAAATAACACTGAAGTTATAAGCATTTGAAATTTCATGGCAAAACGCTTAAAATGGCGGCCCTGCCACGCCCACACCTTGACTCCAACCGAGATGATTTTTAATAACTTTTTGATCTTCAAGGGGTCAAGAGTAAACAAAGTGATTTTCATGAGAATCGGCGAAATCCTAGGAGGTTAAGTAAAAAATTCAATGCCTGAAATCGGCAAAAATTGCCTTATTTTTTATTTTCAACGCCACCTAGCGGTCTTCCTGTGCATTGGACAAAAACGTCCCAAATGGCAAATCCATTTGTCTGGGCAAGCTCTACATGCCTACCAAATTTCAGCATAATCGGGCAAACCACAGATTTTTTATGAATTTTTACATTTTTCTAGGGGGCGCTGTGGAGCCATTTTGCCCCGGCCACTGGCGAATCCAATAAAATCATAGAATTTTCACCAGGCCTGATTTTTCAGCCACATTTTTATTCGAATTGGAACACGTTAAAGCCCCCAAAAAGCCCTGTAAATTGGAATAATAATAATAATAATAAGAATAATAATAATCACAACAGATACAATACGGTCCTCGCACCGTGAGTGCTGCTGCTCGGGCCCGTAATAATAATAATAATAATAATCACTACAGATACAATACGGTCCTCTCACCGTGAGTGCTCGGGCCCGTAATAATAAGAATAATAATAATCACTACAGATACAATACGGTCCTCGCACCGTGAGTGCTCGGGCCCGTAATAATAAGAATTAAAGCCGCAAGCGGCCTTGTACGGGCCCTCGCACACCGATGCACCGCCAAGAAAAGAACGAACGCTGATGCCTGCGCTCAGCAAGTGGACGTCTTGTTGCTTGAGTCTGTCGGGGGAATTGCATGTAGATGTTCTTCAGAGCTTTCACTTTCGCCTGTCACGACAAGATGCGCAAAATGGCCGCCCTTTCACGTCCACACGAAAATTAACAAAAAAGAGATTTCACTAAATTTTCATGTCACAGGGCTCAAGAGTGTACATACCTTTTTTCATGACTTTCAGAGTAAATGTGTAGGAGAAGTTCGCAAAAGTATGATACATGCCAAATTTTGGTAATTTCTTGTCGCCAGGACGGGGCGCTGTCAGAATGGCTAAATATGACCATGTTTATGGCCTCAGGGCTAGACTCTTATGATACATCTGAAGTTTGGTGCAGGTTGGACAATGTCCGCTGAAGTTATAAGCATTTGAACTTTCATTGTGAATTGCTTAAAATGGCGGCCCTGCCACGCCCACATCGTGACTCCCATCGAAATGATTTTAATAACTTTTGATCTTCAAGGGGTCAATAGTACACACAGCGATTTTCATGAGAATCAGACAAAATCCCAAGGAGGAGTTTGTTAAAGTACGCAACGTGCAAATCGTCAAAAATGGCTGTTCAATACAAAATGGCCGACTTCCTGTTGACTTTAGCCTATGGTGTCAAGAGACTTTTTTGTAGACGTGGGTGTGATACATATGTCCAGCAAATTTCATCAGTGGACGTGGAAGAAGGCCTTGGGGCTGCAGTTTTGAGGGCGCTAGCGAGGCAGTTGGCCCCGCCCACTTGCAAAACCAATAAAATTCGTAATTGTCTATGAAAACTGACCAGCATTTGAAGTTTGGTATGTAAAGAACAAAGTTTACCTTAATTTATTAGGGAATAAATGTTCACGGCGAGATGCTCAAAATGGCCGCCCCATCACGCCCACAGGGTTATTCCGAACAAGAAGATTTTAATGACTTTTCATGGTGCAGGTCTCAAGAGTGTCCACCCCCTTTTTACTGCCATTCAGATTAAATCTGTAGGAGGAGTTTGCAAAAGTATGACACATGCCCAATTTTTGTCATTTCCTGTCGCCAGGAGGGGGCGCTGTCAGTATGGCTGAATATGACAATTTGAGTGGTTTCAGAGCCGGACTCTTATAATACGCCTGATGTTTGGTGCAGGTCGGGACAAATATCACTGAAGTTATAAGCATTTGAAATTTCATGGCAAAACGCTTAAAATGTTCTTTAGACCTGTCACACCGTCCTGTCACGGAAAAGATGATTTTAATAATTTGATCTTCAAAGGGTCAAAAGTAAACACAATGATTTCGTCAGAATCATGCAAAACCCTAGGAGGAGTTCGTTAAATTCCGATGCCTGAAACCGGCAAAAATTGCCTAATTTTGTATTTTCACACGCCACCTAGCGGGCATCCTGTCATTGGACAAAAAACGTCCCAAATGGCAAATCCGTTTGTCTTGGCAGGCTCTACATGCCTATCAAATTTCAGAATAATCGACAAACCACAGATTTTTCATGAATTTTAAATTTTTCATGGCGCTGTGGAGCCATTTTTGCCCCCCCCTGGCGAAACCTATAAAATCATAAATTTTTCACCCGGCCTGATTTTTCAGCTACATTTTTGTACAATTGAATTTTCGTTAAATCACCCAAAAAGCCCTGTAAAGTGGAATAATAATAATAATAATAATAATAATCAGAATAATAAGAATAATATTAATAATAATCACTACAGATACAATAAGGTTCTACTTTTACCGTGAGTGTGGGGGCCCATAATTAAAAGCTTTCATCGGCGTTATGCAAGAGGGCCCTCGGGCTGCAGTTACACCGCCGAAACGAGCCACCGCCAATCCCTGGGCTCGCCGACTGGTGCTAACGTTGCTTAGGAAGTTTGGAATTGCATTTAAATGTTCTTCAAACCTGTTAGGAATCCTGTCATGGAAAGATGCTGAAAAATATCCCCCCGTCACACCAACATAGTTAATTGACAACAAGAAGATTTTGATATGTTTTCATGTCACAGGGCTCAAGAGTGTCCAAACACGTTTTCGTCACATTCAGATGAAATCAGCAGGAGAAGTTCGCAAAAAGTATGACACATGCACAATTTTGGTAATTTCCTGTCGCCAGGGAGGGGGCGCTGTCAGTATGGCTAAATATGACCATTGCATTTGCTTCAGGGGCGGGACTCTTACGATATGCATAAACTTTGGTGCAAGTTGGACAATGAACACTGAAGTCATAAGCATTTGAATTTTCATGGCGAATCGCTTAAAATGGCGGCCCTGCCACGCCCACACCATGACTCCCCAACATAATGAATTTAATAACTTTTGCTCTTCAAGGGTAAAGACTACACACAGCGGTTTCATGAAAATCAGAAAAAAATCCCTAGGAGGAGTTATTTAAAAAGAAGGCAACATGCAAATCGCCAAAAACTGCTGTTCAATACAAAATGGCCGACTTCCTGTTGACTTTAGACTATGGTGTCAAGAGACTTTTTTGTAGATGTGGGTGTGCTACATATGCCCACCAATTTTCATCATTGTACGTGGAAGTGTGCCTTGGGCCTGCAGTTTAGGGGGCGCTAGCGAGGCTGTTGGCCCTGCCCACATGCGAAACCGATACAGTTCATAAATTACTATGTAAACTGACCAGTATGTGAAGTTTGTTGTGTAATTAACAAGGTTTTACTAAATTTATTAGGGAATTGTTGTTCACACTGAGATGCTCAAAATGTCCACCCTGTCACGCCCGCAGGGTTAATCCAAACAAGAAGATTTTAATAAATTTTGATTTCACGGTTCTCAGGAGTGTCCACGCTTGTTTTTGTTTAATTCAGATAAAATCTGTAGGAGGAGTTCGCAAAAGTATGACACATACCCAATTTTTGTCATTTCCTGTCGCCAGGAGGGGCCGCTGTCAGTATGGCTGAATATGACCATTTTGGTGGTTTCAGGGTGGGACTCTTATAATACTCCTGACGTTTGGTGCACGTCAGACAAATATAACTGAAGTTATAAGCATTTGAAATTTCATGGCAAAATGCTTAAAATGGCGGCCCTGCCACGCCCAAATCTTGACTCCAACCAAGATGATTTTAATAACTTTTGATCTTCAAGGGGTCAAGAGTAAACATAGTGATTTTCGTGAGAATCCGGAAAAACCCCTAGGAGGACTTCGTTAAATTCCGATGCCTGAAATCGGCAAAAATGGCCTAATTTTTGAATTTTCAACGCCACCTAGCGGTCTTCCTGTGCATTGGACAAAAACGTCCTTAGAAGCAAATCCGTTTGTCTTGGCAAGCTCTACATGCCTACCAAATTTCAGCATAATCGGGCAAACCACAGATTTTTCATGAATTTTTTAATTTTTCTAGGGGGCGCTGTGGAGCCATTTTGCCCCGCCCACAGGCGAAACCAATAAAATTATAGAATTTTTACCAGGCCTGATTTTTCAGCCACATTTTTGTTCGAATTGAAACAAGTTAAAGCCCCAAAAAGCCCTGTAAAGTGGAAGAATAATAATAATTAAAGCCTCTAGCTGGCGTTATCACGGACCCCTCGCACACCCGATGCACCGCCCGAACGAAAGCCACCGCCAAGCCCTGCGCTCGCCAACTGGAGGTAAAGTTGCTTAGGTCTGTCGAGGAATTGCATGTAAATGTTCTTTAGACCTGTCAGTGTCGCCTGTCACGGAAAGATGCTCAAAATGTCCACCCCGTCAAACCCTCACTGTTAATTGACAACAAGAGATTTTGATAAGTTTTCATGTCACAGGGCATAAGAGTGTCCACACCCGTTTTCGTGACATTCAGATGAAATCTGCAGGAGAAGTTCGCAAAAGGATGACACATGCACAATTTTGGAAATTTCCTGTCACCAGGAGGGGGCGCTGTCAGTATGGCTAAATATGAGCATGTGATTGGCTTCAGGGCAGGACTCTTATGATATGCATAAAGTTTGGTGCATTTCGGACAATTAACACTGAAGTCATACGCATTTGAATTTTCATGGCAAAATCGCTTAAAAAACCCCTACGCCACACACCATGACTCAAACGAAATGAATTTAATTTCTTTTTGCTCTTCAAGGGGTCAAGAGTACACACAGCGATTTTCATGAGAATCGGACAAAATCCCTAGGAGGAGTTCGTTAAAGTACGCAAATAATAATAAGAATAATAATAATAATCACTACAGATACAATACGGTCCTTTCAGCATGAGTGCTCAAGCCCGATTTTTAATAATAATCACAACAGATACTGTCGGTCCTCGCACCGTGAAACCTTAAATCCGTAATAATCACAACAGATACAATACGGTCCTTGCACCGTGAGGGCTAAAGCCCCAAAAAAATTAAAAGCCGGAAGCGGCGTTATACGGGCCCGGCACACAGATGCCCCCGCCGAGAACGAGCGACCGCCGACCCCTGCGTTCGCCCGACAGGAGGTAACGTTGCTTTGGTCTGTCGGAGGAATTGCCTGGAGATGTTCTTCAGAACTCTCATTGTCGCCTGTCACGTAAAGATGCTCAGAATGGCCATCCCATCACACCCACACCGTTAATTGACAACAAGTGATAAACGTTTTCATGTCACAGGGCTCAAGAGTGTCCACACCAATTTTCGTGACATTCAGATGAAATCTGTAGGAGAAGTTCGCAAAAGTATGACACATGCACAATTTTGGTAATTTCCTGTCGCCAGGAGGGGGCCTGTCTGTATGGCTTTATATGACCATTTGAATGGCTTCAGGGCGGGACTCTTATGATACCCATAAAGTATGGTGCATGTCGGACAATGTACACTGAAGTCATAGGCATTTGTATTTTCATGGCGAATTGCTTAAAATGGCGGCCCTGCCACACCCACACCATGACTCCAACGAAATGAATTTATGCTTTTTTTTTGCTCTTCAAGGGGTCAAGACTACACAAAGCGGTTTTCATGAAAATCTGAACAAATTCCTATGAGCAGTTTGCAAAAGAACGCAACATGCAAATCGCCCTTCAATTCAAAATGGCCGACTTCCTGTTGACTTATGCCTATGCTGTCAAGAGACTTTTTTGTATATGTGGGTGTAATACATATGTCCACCAATCTTCATCAGAGTACGTGGAAGAGTGCCTTGGGGCTGCAGTTTAGGGGCCGCTAGTGAGGCAGTTGGCCCTACCCACTTTTGAAACCCATAAAATTCGTAAATTACTATGGAAACTGACCAGGTTGTGAAGTTTGGTGTGTAATGAAGCAGTTTTTCTAAATTTATTAGGGAATTGTTGTTCACACCGAGATGCTCAAAATAGCCGCCCTGTCACGCCCGCAGGGTTAATCCAAACAATATGATTTTAATAAATTTTGATGTCACGGATCTAAAGAGTGTCCACACCCCTTAACATGACATTCAGATGAAATCTGTTGGAAGAGTTTGCAAAAGTATGACTTATGCCCAATTTTGACCATTTCCTGTTGCCAGGAGGGGGCGCTGTCAGTATGGCTAAATCAGACAATTTGATTTGCTTCAGGGCAAGACTCTTATCATACACATGAAGTTTAGTGCATGTGGGACAATGTACACTGAAGTTATAAGCATTTGAATTTTCATGGCGAATCGCATATAATGGCGGCCCTGCCACGCCCACACCGAACAACCCACAGGAATGATTTTAAAAACTTTTGATCTTCAAGGGGTCAAGAGTACACACAGCGATTTTAATGAGAATCAGAAAAAATCCCTAGGAGGAGTTCGTTAAAGTACGCAACGTGCAAATCCCCAAAAATAGCCGTTCAATTCAAAATGGCCGACTTCCAGTTGACTTTAGCATATGGTGTCAAGAGACTTTTTTGTAGACGTGGGTGTGATACATAAGTCCAGCAACTTTTATCAGTGTACGTGGAAGAAGGCCTTGGGGCTGCAGTTTAGAGGGCGCTAGCGAGGCAGTTGGCCCCGCCCACTTGCAAAACCAATACAGTTCATTATTGTCTATGTAAACTGACCAGCTTGTGAAGTTTGGTATGTAAAGAAAAAAGTTAACCTAAATCTATTAGGGAATCAATGCTCATGGCGTGATGCTCAAAATGGCCGCCCCAATACGCCCACAGGGTTAATCCGAACAAAAAGATTTTAATAACTTTCATGGTACAGGTGTCAAGAGTGTCCACGCCCGTTTTAGTGACATTCAGATGAAATTTGTAGGAGGAGTTCGCAAAAGTATGACACATGCCCAATTTTTGTCATTTCCTGTCGCCAGGAGGGGGCGCTGTCAGTTTGGCTGAATATGACAATTTGAGTGGTTTTAGGGCGGGACTCTTATAATACGCCTGACGTTTGGTGCAGGTCGGAAAAGTAACGTGGAAGTTATAAGCATTTGAAATTTCATGGCAAAACGCTTAAAATGGCGGCCCTGCCACGCCCACACTGTGACTCCAACCCAGATGATTTTAATAACTTTTGATCTTCATGGGGTCAAGAGTATACACAGTGATTTTCATGAGAATCCGGCAAAAGCCCTATGAGGAGTTAGTTAAATTCCGATGCCTGAAATCAGCAAAAATTGCCTTATTTTGTAATTTCAACGCCACCTAGCGGGCATCCTGTGCATTGGACAAAAACTTCCCAAATTGCAAATCCGTTTGTCTTGGCAAGATCCACATGCCTACCAAATTTCAGCATAATCGGACAAACCACAGATTTTTCATGAATTTATAAATTTTTCTAGGGGGCGCTGTGGAGCCATTTTGCCCCGCCCACTGGCAAAACCATTAAATTCATAGAATTTTCACCAGGCCTGATTTTTCAGCCACATTTTTGTTCGAATTGAAACACGTTAAAGCCCCCAAAAAGCCCTGTAAAGTGGAAGAATAATAATAATAATTAAAGCCATAGCCCGGCGTTATGCGGCCGTCACACACCGATGCTCCGCCGAGAATGAGCGACCGCTGACCCCTGCATTCGGCGAGTGGACGTCATGCTGCTCGAGTCTGTCGGAGGAATTGTATGTAGATGTTCTTCAGACCTATCACTTTCGCCTGTCACGACAAGATGCTCAAAATGGCCGCCCCTTCATGCCCACATCATTCATTAATAACAAGAGATTTTAATAACTTTTCATGTCACAGGGCTTCAGAGTGTCCATACCTTTTTTCATGACATTCAGATGAAATGTGTAGGAGAAGTTCGCAAAAGTAAGACACATGCCCAATTTTGGTAATTTACTGTTGCAAGGAAGGGGCGCTATCAGCATGGCAAAATATGACCATGTTTATGGCTTCGGGGCAAGACTCTTGTGAAATGCATGAAGTTTGGTGTAGGTTGGACACTGTACACTGAAGTTATAAGCAATTGAATTTTCATGGTGAATTGCATAAAATGGCGGCCCTGCCACGTCCACACCGTGACTCCCACCGGAATGAATTTAATAACTTTTGATCTTCAAGGGGTCAAGAGTACACACAGCGATTTTCATGAGAATCAGACGAAATCCCTAGGAGGAGTTTGTCAAAGTACGCAACGTGCAAATCGCCAAAAATGGCCGTTCAATTAAAAATGGCCATCTTCCTGTTGACTTGAGCCTATGGTGTCAAGAGACTTTTTTGTAGACGTGGGTGTGATACATATGTCCAGCAACTTTCATCAGTGTACGTGCAAGAAGGCCTTGGGGCTGCAGTTTAGAGGGCGCTAGTGAGGCAGTTGGCCCCGCCCACTTGCAAAACCAATACAATTTGTAATTGTCTATGGAAATTGACGAGCTTGTGAAGTTTGGTATGTAAAGAACAAAGTTTACCTGAATTTATTAGGGAATCAATGTTCACGGCAAGATGCTCAAAATGGCCGCCCCATCACGGCCATAGGGTTTTTCCGAACAAGAAGATTTTAATTACTTTTCATGGTACAGGTCTCAAGAGTGTCCACGCCCGTTTTAGTGACATTCAGATAAAATCTGTAGGAGGAGTTCGCAAAAGTATGACACATGCCCAATTTTGGGCATTTCTTGTCACCAGGAGGGGGCGCTGTCAGTATGGCTGAATTGGACAATTGCATTTGCTTCAGGGCAAGACTCTTATCATGCACATAAAGTTTGGTGCATGTGGGACAATGAACACTGAAGTTATAAGCATTTGAATTTTCATTGTGAATTGCTTAAAATGGCGGCCCTGCCACGCCCACATCGTGAATCCCACCGAAATGATTTTAATAACTTTTGATCTTCAAGGGGTCAAGACTACACACTGCGGTTTTCATGAGAATCAGACAAATCCCTAGGTGGAGTTCGTTAAAAATGCATAGCTAATGCAAATCGCCAAAATGGCGTTCCATTCAAAATGGCCGACTTCCTGTTGACTTTAGCCGATGGTGTCAAGAGACTTTTTTATTAACGTGGGTGTGATACATATGTCCAGCAACTTTCATCAGTGTACGTGAAAGAAGGCCTAGGGGCTGCAGTTTAGAGGGCGCTAGCGAGGCAGTAGGCCCCGCCCACTTGCAAAACCAATACAATTAGTAATTGTCTATGGAAACTGACCAGCTTGTGAAGTTTGGTATGTCAAGAACAAAGTTTACCTCAATTTATCAGGGAATGAATGTTCTGGCCGAGATGCTCAAAATGGCCGCCCCATCATCCACGCCCACAGGGTTAATCCGAACAAGAAGATTTTAATAAGTTTTCATGGTACAGGTCTCAAGAGTGTCCACGCCCGTTTTATTGACATTCATATGAAATCTGTAGGAGGAGTTTGCAAAAGTATGACACATGCCCAATTTTGGCCATTTCCTCTCGCCAGGATGGGGCGCTGTCAGTATGGCTGAATAGGACAATTTGATTTGCTTCAGGGCAAGACTGTTATCATACACATAAAGTTTGGTGCATGTTGGACAATGTACACTGAAATCATAAACATTTGAATTTTCATTGTGAATTGCTTAAAATGGCGGCACTGCCAGGCCCACAACGTGACTTCCACCAAAATGAATTTAATAACTTTTGATCTTCAAGGGGTCAAGAATACACACTGCGGTTTTCATGAGAATCAGACAAAATTCCTAGGAGGAGTTCGTTAAAGTACGCAACGTGCAAATCGCCAAAAACGGCCGTTCAAGTCAAAATGGCCGACTTCCTGTTGACTTTAGCCTATGGTGTCAAGAGACTTTTTTGTAGACGTGGGTGTGATACATATGTGCAGCAACTTTCATCAGTGTACGTGGAAGAAGGCCATGGGGCTGCAGTTTAGAGGGCGCTAGCGAGGCAGTTGGCCCCGCCCACTTGCAAAACCAATACAAATCGTAATTGTCTGTGGAAACTGACCAGCTTCTGAAGTTTGGTATGTAAAGAACAAAGTTTACCTCAATTTATTAGGGAATCAATGTTCACGGCGAGATGCTCAAAATGGCCGCCCCATCACGCCCTCAGGGTTATTCCGAACAAGAAGATTTTAATAACATTTCATGGTACAGGTCTCACGAGTGTCCACGTCCGTTTTAGTGTCATTCAGATGAAATCTGTAGGAGGAGTTCGCAAAAGTATGACACATGCCCAATTTTTGTCATTTCCTGTCGCCAGGAGGGGGCGCTGTCAGTATGGCTGAATATGACCATTTGAGTGGTTTCATGGCATGACTCTTATGATACCCCTGACATTTGGTGCAGGTCAGAGTAATATCACTGAAGTTATAAGCATTTGAAATTTCATGGCAAAACGCTTAAAATGGCGGCCCTGCCACGCCCACACCGTCACTCCAAATGAGATGATTTTAATAACTTTTGATCTTCAAGGGGTCAAGAGTAAACACAGTGATTTTCGTGAGAATCCGGCAAAACCCCTAGGAGGAGTTCGTTAAATTCCAATGCCTGAAATCGGCAAAAATTGCCTAATTTTGTATTTTCAACGCCACCTAGCGGGCATCCTGTGCATTGGACAAAAACATCCCAAATGGCAAATCAATTTGTCTTGGCAAGCTCTACATGCCTACCAAATTTCAGCATAATCGGGCAAACCACAGATTTTTCATGAATTTTTTAATTTTTCTAGGGGGCGCTGTGGAGCCATTTTGCCCTGCCCACTGGCGAAACCTATAAAATCATAGAATTTTAACCAGGCCTGATTTTTCAGCCACATTTTTGTTCGAATTGAAAAACGTTAAAGCCCCCAAAAAGGCCTGTAAAGTGGAAGAATAATAAGAATTAACGTAAAAAAGCGGGCGTTATGCGGGCCCCTCGACACCGATGCACCGCCCGAGAACGAGCCACCGCCAATCCCTCTTTCGCTAGCTGGAGGTAAAGTTGCTTAGGTCTGTCGCAGGAATTGCATGTAAATGTTCTTCAGACCTGTCACTGTCGCCTGTCACGGAAAGATGCTCAAAATGTCCACCCCGTCACACCCACACTGTTAATTGACAACAAGAGATTTTGATACTTTTTCATGTCACAGGGCTCAAGAGTGTCCACACCCGTTTTCGTGACATTCAGATGAAATCTGCAGGTGAAGTTCGCAAAAGTATGACACATGCACAATTTTGCTAATTTCCTGAAACCAGGAGGGGGCGCTGTCAGTATGGCTAAATATGACTATGTGAATGGCTTCAGGGCGGGACTCTTATGAAATGCATGAAGTTTGGTGCATGTCGGACAATGAACACTGAAGTTATAAGCATTTGAATTTTCATGTCGAATTGCTTAAAATGGCGGCCCTGCCACGCCCACACCTTGACTCCAACCAAGATGATTTTAATAACTTTTGATCTTCAAGGGGTCAAGAGTGAACCCAGTGATTTTCATGAGAATCGGACAAAATCCCAAGGAGGAGTTTGTTAAAGTACGCAATGTGCAAATCGCCAAAAATGGCCGTTCAATTAAAAATGGCCGACTTCCTGTTGACTTTAGCCTATGGTGTCAAGAGACTTTTTTGTAGACGTGGGTGTGATACATATGTCTAGCAACTTTCATCAGTGTACGTTCAGGAAGACTTTGGGGCTGCAGTTTAGTGGGCGCTAGCGAGGCAGTTGGCCCCGCCCACTTGCAAAACCAATACAATTAGTAATTGTCTATGGAAACTGACCAGCTTGTGAAGTTAGGTATGTAAAGAACAAAGTTTACCTAAATTTATTAGGGAATCAATGTTCACGGCGAGATGCTGATAATTGCCGCCCTATTACGCCCACAGGGTAAATCCGAACAAGAAGATTTTAATAACTTTTCATGTCACAGGTCTCACGAGTGTCCACGCCGGTTTTCATGGCATTCAGATGAAATCTGTAGGAGGAGTTTGCAAAAGTATGACACATGCCCAATTTTTGTCATTTACTGTCGCCAGGAGCGGGTCCTGTCAGTATGGCTGAATATGACCATTTGAGGGGTTTCAGGCCCGGACTCTTATAATACTCCTGACGTTTGGTGGACGTCGGACAAATATCACTGAAGTTATAAGTATTTGAAATTTCATGGCAAAACGCTGAAAATGGCGGCCTTGCCACGCCCACACCTTGACTCCAACCGAGATGATTTTAATAACTTTTCATCTTCAAGGGGTCAAGAGAAAACACAGTGATTTTCGAGAGAATCCGGCAAAACCCCTAGGAGGAGTTCGTTAAATTCCGATGCCTGAAATCGGCAAAAAATGGCCTAATTTTTGAATTTTCAACGCCACCTAGCGGTCTTCCTGTGCATTGGACAAAAACGTCCCAAATTACAAATCCGTTTGTCTTGGCAAGCTCTACATGCCTACCAAATTTCAGCATAATCGGGAAAACCACAGATTTTTCATGAATTTTTTAAATTTTTCTAGGGGGCGCTGTGGAGCCATTTTGCCCTGCTCACTTGCGAAACCAATAAAATCATAGAATTTTCACCAGGCCTGATTTTTCAGCCCCATCTTTGTTCGAATTGAAACACGTTAAAGCCGCCAAAAAGCCCTATAAATTGGAAGAATAATAATAATAATCACTACAGATACAATACGGTCCTTGCACCGTGAGTGCTCGGGCACGTAATAATAATAAGAATAATAATAATCACAACAGATACAATACGGTCCTCGCACCGTGAGTGCTCGGGCCCGTAATTAAAGCTCCAAGCGGCGTTGTACGGGTCCTCGCACACCGATGCACCGCCGAGAACGAGCGACCGCCAATCCCTGCGCTCGCTGACTGGAGGTAACGTTGCTTGGGTTTGTCGCAGGAATTGCATGTGAATGTTCTTCAGACCTGTTACTGTCGCCTGTCACGGGAAGATGCTCAAAATGGCCGTCCTGTCACACCCACACCGTTAATTGACAGCAACAGATTTTGATAAGTTTTCATGTCATAGGGCTCAAGAGTGTCCACACCCTTTTCCGTGACATTCAGATGAAATCGGGAGGAGAAGTTCGCAAAATTATGACACATGCACAATTTCGGTAATTTCCTGTCGCCAGCCGGGGGCGCTGTCAGTATGGCTAAATATGTCCATGTGAATGGCTTCAGGGCGGGACTCTTATGATATGCATAAAGTTTGGTGTATGTCGGACAATGTACACTGAAATCATAAGAATTTGAATTTTCATGGCGAATCGCTTAAAATGGCGGCCCTGCCACGCCCACACCATGACTCCCACCGAATTGAATTTAATAAAATTTGCTTTTCAAGGGGTCACGACTACACACAGCAGTTTTCATGAAAATCCGATAAAATCCCTAGGAGGGGTTCGCAAAAGAACGCAACGTGCAAATCGCCAAAAATGGCTGTTCAATTCAAAATGGCCGACTTCCTCTTGACTTTAGCCTATGGTGTCAAGAGACTTTTTTTGTAGATCTTGGTGTGCTACATATGCCCACCAATTTTCATCAGTGTATGTGGAAGAGTGCCTTGGGGCTGCAGATTAGGGGGCGCTAGCGAGGCAGATGGCCCTGCCCACTTACGAAACCAATACAGTTCATAAATGACTATGGAACCTGACCAGTATGTGAAGTTTGTTGTGTAATGAACAAGGTTTTACTAAATTTATTAGGGAATTGTTGCTCACACTGAGATGCTCAAAATGGCCGCCCTGTCACGCCCGCAGGTTTAATCCAAACAATAAGATTTTAATAATGTTTGATGTCACCATTCTCGAGAGTGTGCACCCCCGTTTTAGTTTAATTCAGATGAAATCTGCAGGAGGAGTTCGCTAAAGTATTACACATACTGAATTTTGGCCATTTCCTGTCGCCAAGAAGGGGTGCTATCAGTACGGCTGAAAAGGACAATTTGTTTTGCTTCAGGGCAAGACTCTTATCATACACATAAAGTTTGGCGCATGTGGGACAATGTACACTGAAGTTATAAGCATTTGAATTTTCATTGTGAATTGCTTAAAATGGCGGCCCTGCCACGCCCTCATCGTGACTCCCACCGAAATGATTTTAATAACTTTTGATCTTCAAGGGGTCACAAGTAGACACAGCGATTTTCATGAGAATCAGACAAAATCCCTAGGAGGAGTTCGTTAAAGTACGCTACGTGCAAATCGCCAAAAATGGCTGTTCAATTCAAAATGGCCGACTTCCTGTTGACTTTAGCCTATGGTGTCTGAGACTTTTTTGTAGACGTGGGTGTGATACATATGTCCAGCAACTTTCATCAGTGTATGTGGAAGAAGGCCTTGGGGCTGCAGTTTAGAGGGCGCTAGCGAGGCAGTTGGCCCCGCCCACTTGCAAAACCAATAGATTTCGTAATTGTCTATGGAAACTGACCAGCTTGAGAAGTTTGGTATGTAAAGAACAAAGCTTACCTAAATTTATTAGGGAATCAATGTTCACGGCGAGATGCTGATAATGGCCGCCCCATTACGCCCACAGGGTTAATCCGAACAAGAAGATTTTAATAAATTTTCATGTCACAGGTCTCAAGAGTGTCCACGCCCGTTTTCATGACATTCAGATGAAATCTGTAGGAGGAGTTCGCTAAAGTATGACACGTGCCCAATTTTTGTCATTTCCTGTCGCCAGGAGGGGGCGCTGACAGTATGGCTGAAAATGTCCATTTGATTGGTTTCAGGGCGGGACTCTTATAATACTCCTGACGTTTGGTGCACGTCGGACAAATATCACTGAAGTTATAAGCATTTGAAATTTCATGGCAAAACGCTTAAAATGGCGGCCCTGCCACGCCCACACCTTGACTCCAACCGAGATGATTTTAATAACTTTTGATCTTCAAGGGGTCAAGAGTAAACACAGTGATTTTTATGAGAATCCGGCAAAACCCCAAGGAGGAGTTCGTTAAATTCCGATGCCAGAAATCGGCAAAAATGGCCTAATTTTTGAATTTTCAACGCCACCTAGCAGTCTTCCTGTGTATTGGACAAAAACGTCCCAAAAGGCAAATCCGTTTGTCTTGCCAAGCTCTACATGCCTACCAAATTTCAGCATAATCGAGCAAAGCACAGATTTTTCATGAATTTTAAAATTTTTCTAGGATGCGCTGTGGAGCCATTTTGCCCCACACACTGGCGAAACCAATGAAATCATAGAAATTTCACCAGGCCTGATTTTTCAGCCACATTTTTGTTCGAATTGAAACACGTTAAAGCCCCCAAAAAGCCCTGTAAAGTGGAATAATAATAATAATAATAATAATAATAATTATCACAACAAATACAATACGGTCCTCGCACCGTGAGTGCTCGGGCCCGTAATAATAATAATCACTACAGATACAATATGGTCCTCGCACCGTGAGTGCTCGGGCCCGTAATAATAATCACTACAGATACAATACGGTCCTCGCACCATGAGTGCTCGGGCCCGTAATAAGAATAATAAGAATAATAATTAAAGCTGCAAGCGGCGTTGTACGGGCCCTCGCACACCGATGCAACGCCGAGAAAGAGCGACCGCTGACCCTTGCGCTCGGTGAGTGGACGTCATGCTGCTCGAGTCTGTCGGAGGAATTGCATGTAGATTTTTATCAGACCTTTCACTTTCGCCTGTCATGAAAAGATGCTCAAAATGGCCGCCCTTTCACGCCCACACCGTTAATTAACAACAAGAGATTTTAATAACTTTTCATGTCACAGTGCTCAAGAGTGTCTATAAATTTTTTCATGACATTCAGATTAAATGTGTAGGAGAAGTTCGCAAAAGTATGACACATGCCCAATTATGGTAATTTCCTGTCACCAGGAGGGGGTGCTGTCAGTATGGCTAAACATGGCCATGTTTATCGCTTCAGGGCAAGACTCTTATGATACGCATGAAGTTTGGTGCAGGTTGGAAAATGTATACTGAAGTTATAAGCATTTTAATTTTCATGGTGAATTGCTTAAAATGGCGGCCCTGCCACGCCCACACCGTGACTCCCACCAAAATGATTTTAATAACTTTTGATCTTCAAGGGGTCAAGAGTACACACAGCAATTTTCATGAGAATCAGACAAAATCCCTAGGAGGGTTTGTTAAAATGCATAGCGATGCAAATCGCCAAAAATGGCCGTTCAATTAAAAATGGCCGACTTCCTGTTGACTTTAGCCTATGGTGTCAGAGACGTTTTTGTAGACGTGGGTGTGATACATATGTCCAGCAACTTTCATCAGTGTACGTGGAAGAAGGCCTTGGGGCAGCAGTTTAGAGGGCGCTAGCGAGGCAGTTGGCCCCGCCCACTTGCAAAACCAATAAAATTATTAACTGTTTATGGAAACTGACCAGCATGTGAAGTTTGGTATGTAAAGAACAAAGTTTACCTAAATTGATTAGGGAATCAATGTTCACAGCGAGATGCTCAAAATGGCCGCCTCATCACGCCCACAGGGTTAATCCGAACAAGAAGATTTTAATTACTGTTCATGTCACAGCTCTCAAGAGTGTCCACGCCCGTTTTAGTGACATTCAGATGAAATCTGTAGGAGGAGTACGCAAAAGTATGACACATGCCCAATTTTTGTCATTTCCTGTCGCCAGGGGGGCGCTGTCAGTATGGCTGAATATGACCATTTGAGTGGTTTCAGGCGGGACTCTTATAATACTCCTCACGTTTGGTGCACGTCGGACAAATATCACTGAAATTATAAGCATTTGAAATTTCATGGCAAAACGCTTAAAATGGCGGCCCTGCCACGCCCACAACTTGACTCCAGCCGAGATGATTTTAATTACTTTTGATCTTCAAGGGGTCAAGTGTAAACACAGTGATTTTCATGAGAATCCAGCAAAACCCCTAGGAGGCGTTCGTTAAATTCCGATGCCTGAAATCGGCAAAAATGGCCTAATTTTTAAATTTTCAACGCCACCTAGCGGTCTTCCTGTGCATTGGACAAAAACGTCCCCAAAGGCAAAATCCGTTTGTCTTGGCAAGCTCATTTATGCTTACCAAATTTCAACATAATCGGGCAAACCACAGATTTTTCATGAATTTAAAAATTTTTCTAGGGGGCGCTGTGGAGCCATTTTGCCCTGCCCACTGGCGAAACAAATAGAATCATAGAATTTTCACCAGGCCTGATTTTTCAGCCACATTTTTGTTCGAATTGAAACACGGTAAAGTACCTAAAAAGCCCTGTAAAGTGGAAGAATAATGATAATAATAATAATAATAATAATATGAATAATAATAATAATAATAATTATAATCACTACAGATACAATACGGTCCTCGCACCGTGAGTGCTCGGGCCCGTAATAATAATAATTATAATCACTTCAGATACTATACGGTCCTCGCACCGTGAGTGCTCGGAGCCCGTAATAATAATAATAATAATAATAATAATCACAACAGATACAATACGGTCCTCGCACCGTGAGTGCTCGGGCCCGTAATAATAAGAATAAATAAGAATAATAAGAATAATCATAATCACTACAGATACAATACGGTCCTCGCACCGTGAGTGCTCGGGCCCGTAAATAATTATCACGACAGATACAATACGTTCCTCGCACCGTAAGTGCTCGGGCCCGTAATAAGAATAATAATAAGAATTAATACCGCAAGAGGCGTTGTACGGACCCTCGCACACCGATGCACCGCCGAGAACGAGCGACCCCAAATCCCTGGGCTCGCCGACTGGAGGTAATGTTGCTTGGGTCTGTCGCAGGAATTGCATGTACATGTTCTTCAGACCTGTCACTGTCGCCTGTCACGGAATGATGCTCAAAATGGCCGCCCCTTCACACCCACACCGTTAATTGACAACAAGAGATTTTGATAAGTTTTCATGTCACAGGGCTCAAGAGTGTCCACACCCTTTTTCGTCACATTCAGATGATATCTGCAGGAGAAGTTCACAAAAGTATGACACATGCACAATTTTGGTAATTTCCTGTCGCCAGGAGGGGGCGCTGTCAGTATGGCTAAATATGACCATGTGAATGGCTTCAGGGCGGGACTCTTATGATATGCATAAAGTTTGGTGCATGTGGGACAATGTACACTGAAATCATAAGCATTTGAATTTTCATGGCGAATTGCTTAAAATGGCGGCCCTGCCACGCCCACACCATGACTCCCTCCGAAATGAATTTAATAACTTTTGCTCTTCAAGGGGTCAAGACTACACACAGCGGTTTTTATGAAAATCCAAAAAATCCCTAGGAGTTCGCAAAAGAACGCAACATGCAAATCGCCAAAAATGGCTGTTCAATTCAAAATGTCCGACTTCCTGTTTACTTTAGCCTATGGTGTCAAGAAACTTTTTTGTAGATGTGGTTGTGCTACATATGCCCACAAATTTTCATCAGTGTACGTGGAAGAGTGCCTTGGGGCTGCAGTTTAGGGGGCGCTAGTGAGACAGTTGGCCCTGCCCACTTGCGAAACCAATACAGTTCATAAATTATTATGGAAACTGACCAGTATGTGAAGTTTGTTGTGTAAAGAACAAGGTTTTACTAAATTTATTAGGTAATTGTTGTTCACAGTGATTTGTACCAAATGGCCGCCCTGTCACGCTCGCAGGGATAATCCAAAGAATTAGATTTCAATAATTTTTGATGTGACGGTTCTAGGGAGTGTCCACGCCCGATTTCGTTTTATTCAGATGAAATCTGTAGGTGGAGTTCGCCAAAGTATGACACATGCCCAATTTTGGCCATTTCCTGTCACCAGGAGGGGGCGCTGTCAGTTTGGCTAAATAGGACAAATTGATTTGCTTCAGGCCAGGACTCTTATCATACACATAAAGTTTGGTGCATGTGGGACAATGTATGCTGAAGTTATAAGCATTTGAATTTTCATTGTGAATTGCTTAAAATGGCGGCCCTGCCACGCCCACAACGTGACTCATTCCAAAATGAATTTAATAACTTTTGATCTTCAAGGGGTCAAGAGTACACACAGCGATTTTCATGAGAATCAGACAAAATCCATAGTAGGAGTTCGTTAAAGTACGCAACGTGCAAATCGCCAAAAATGGCCGTTCAATTAAAAATGGCCGACTTCCTGTTGACATTAGTCTATGATGTCAGAGACTTTTTTGTAGACGTGGGTGTGATACATATGTCCAGCAACTTTCATCAGTGTACGTGGAAGAAGGCCTTGGGGCTGCAGTTTAGAGTGCGCTAGCGAGGCAGTTGGCCCCGCCCACTTGCAAAACCAATACTATTGGTACTTGTCTATGGAAATTGAACAGCTTGTGA
Source organism: Gymnothorax javanicus (assembly GCA_029692085.1). Classification (NCBI taxonomy): domain Eukaryota; kingdom Metazoa; phylum Chordata; class Actinopteri; order Anguilliformes; family Muraenidae; genus Gymnothorax; species Gymnothorax javanicus. The sequence goes on from CM056195.1 coordinate 103,852,750, forward strand.
AGTTTGGTATGTAAACAACAAAGTTTACCTAAATTTATTAGGGAATCAAAGTTCACGGCGAGATGCTCAAAATGGCCGCCCCATCACGCCCACAGGGTTAATCCGAACAAGAAGATTTTAGTAACTTTTCATGGTGCAGGTCTCAAGAGTGTCCCAACCGTGATAGTGACATTCAGTTGAAATCTGTAGGAGGAGTTCGCAAAAGTATGACACATGCCCAATTTTTGTCATTTCCTGTCGCCAGGAGGGGGCGCTGTCAGTATGGCTGAAAATGACAATTTGAGTTGTTTCAGGGCGGGACTCTTATAATACTCGTGACGTTTGGTGGATGTCGGACAAATATAACTGAAGTTATAAGCATTTGAAATTTCATGGCAAAATGCATAAAATGGCGGCCCTGCCACGCCCACACCTTGACTCCAACCGAGATGATTTTAATAACTTTTGATCTTCAAGGTGTCAAGAGTAAACACAGCAATTTTTGTGAGAATCCGGCAAAACCCCAAGGAGGAGTTCGTTAAATTCCGATGCCAGAAATCGGCAAAAATGGCCTAATTTTTGAATTTTCAACGCCATCTAGCGGTCTTCCTGTGCATTGGACAAAAACGTCCCAAACGGCAAATCCGTTTGTTTTGGCAAGCTCTACATGCCTACCAAATTTCAATATAATCGGGCAAACGACAGATTTTTCATGAATTTTTACATTTTTCTAGGGGCCGCTGTGGAGTCATTTTGCCCCACACACTGGCGAAACCAATGAAATCATAGAAAATTTCACCAGGCCTGATTTTCAGCCACATTTTTTGTTCGAATTGAAACACGTTAAAAAGCCCCAAAAAGCCCTGTAAAGTGGAATAATAATAATAATAATAATAATAATAATAATAATTATCACAACAGATACACGGTCTGGTCCGTGAGTGCTCCGGGCCCGTAATAATAATAATCACTATAGATACAATATGGTCCTTTACGTGAGTGCGGGCCCGTAATAATAATCACTACAGATACAATACGGTCTCGCACCATGAGTGCTCGGGCCCGTAATAAGAATAATAAGAATAATAATTAAAGCTGCAAGCGGGCGTTATGCGGCCCTCGCACACCGATGCAGCGCCGAAAAGCGACCGCTGACCCCTTGGCGCTTTCGGTGAGTGGGCGTCATGCTGCTCGAGTCTGTCGGAGGAATTGCATGTAGATTTTTATCAGACCTTTCACTTTCGCCTGTCATGAAAAAGATGCTCCAAAATGGCACTTTTTCACGCCCACCGTTAATTAACAACAAGAGATTTTAATAACTTTTCATGTCACAGTGCTCAAGAGTGTCTATAAATTTTTCATGACATTCAGATTAAATGTGTAGGAGAAGTTCGCAAAAAGTATGACACATGCCCAATTATGGTAATTTCCTGTCACCAGGAGGGGGGGGTGCTGTCAGTATGGCTAAACATGGCCATGTTTATCGCTTCAGGGCAAGACTCTTATGATCGCATGAAGTTTGGTGCAGGTTGGAAAATGTATACTGAAGTTATAAGCATTTTAATTTTCATGGTGAATTGCTTAAAATGGCGGCCCCTGCCACGCCCACACGTGACTCCCACCAAAATGATTTTAATAACTTTTTGATCTTCAAGGGGTCAAGAGTACACACAGCAATTTTCATGAGAATCAGACAAAATCCTAGGAGGAGTTTGTTAAAATGCATAACGTGCAAATCGCCAAAAATGGCCGTTCAATTAAAAATGGCCGACTTCCTGTTGACTTTAGCCTATGGTGTCAGAGACGTTTTTTGTAGACGTGGGTGTGATACATATGTCCAGCAACTTTCATCAGTGTGTCGTGGAAGAAGGCCTTGGGGCAGCAGTTTAGGGGCGCTAGCGAGGCAGTTGGCCCCGCCCACTTGCAAAAACCAATAAAATTATTAACTGTTTATGAAACTGACCAGCATGTGAAGTTTGGTATGTAAAGAACAAAGTTTACCTAAATTGATTAGGGAATCAATGTTCTGGCCGGAGATGCTCAAAATGGCCGCCTCATCACGCGCCCACAGGGTTAATCCGAACAAGAATATTTTAATTACTGTTCATGTCACAGCTCTCAAGAGTGTCCACGCCCGTTTAGTGACATTCAGATGAAATCTGTAGGAGGAATCTGTAAAAAAGTATGACACATGCCCAATTTTTGTCATTTCCTGTCGCCAGGAGGGGGCGCTGTCAGTATGGCTGAATATGACCATTTGAGTGGTTTCAGGGCGGGACTCTTATAATACTCCTCACGTTTGGTGCACGCCGGACAAATATCACTGAAATTATAAGCATTTGAAATTTCATGGCAAAACGCTTAAAATGGCGGCCCCGCTACGCCTACAACTTGACTCCAGCCGAGATGATTTTAATTACTTTTTTGATCTTCAGGGGTCAAGTGTAAACACAGTGATTTTCATGAGAATCCAGCAAAACCCCTAGGAGGCGTTCGTTCAATTCGATGCCTGAAATCGCAAAAATTGCCCTTATTTTGTATTTTTCGACGGGCACCTAGCGGGCATCCTGTGCATTGGACAAAAACGTCCCTAAGGGCAAATCCGTTTGTCTTGGCAAGCTTTACATGCCTACCAAATTTCAGCATAATCGGGCAAACCACAGATTTTTCTTGAATTTCGAAATTTTTCTAGGGGGCGCTGTGGAGCCATTTTGCCCGCTTAGTGGCGAAACCTATAAAATCTATAATTTCGCCGGGCCTGATTTTTTCTACCAAATTTTTGTTCCCAATTGAAACACGTTAAAACCCCCAAAAGCCCTATAAATTGGAAGAATAATAATAATAAGAATAACAATAATAATTAATTCTGCAAGCAGCGTTTGAACCCCTCAGACCTTTGCATGTTGGGGGGTGATGGTGAGATCCTGATGGGTGCAGAAAAAAACTCATGACTATAGGACAGGCCAAGTACAGGCACCAACCTGTGATGAAGATTAGAGCAAAATGGACATTGCAATAAAGGAGTTAGGACTGATTGATAGTTCATACACAGGGGGGGGCTTGCGTAACCAAATGTGCAGCTGCATTCAGGGCAGACCCATAGCACAAATATGAAGTTCGATCAAATCGGCCAATGTCAATGTTAAATATGGCATTTCCTGTTTTCCTAAGGGGGCGCTATGGAGACATTTTGCTCCCCCCATAGGCAAGGCCCTATCAGATTTAAGAGCTTGCCATCCTTGACCTGTGTATCAATTTTTCTGATAATCAGTACGATAAAGACATCAAAAACAAACGATATTTTCATAGCAAAGGGATCCATTTTGCCACCTTGCCACAGGCACCATTATTTGTAGCTTCACAGCATTCATAAAGTAGCTTCACCAACTTGTTCTGCATGTTTTAGAAGTGGAATGCCAAGTTGATGGGTTCAACTATGTGTCATCAGTACATGTTAAGTAAATGAACACTTCCTGTTACCACCAGGGGCACTATTAGTAAAGTGGGAAGTTATTATGTTATTCTGACATTCAGGGCGGAGCACTCATCATGTCCAGCAAGATTGGGCTTCTACTCGGTCCAAGTATGTTGGTATTAGACAGCATTTTGAAATTTTTTTTGGTGAGTCTTCCAAAATTTATCCCGCCTAGCAGCCACGCCCTTTGCCCACTGAACCAGAGCACAAGTTTTCATCAGCTTGGTCTCTAGATGATCTGTGCCAAATTTGAAGTCAATTAGTCAAAATCCTAGGAGGTGTTTGTTTTAAAATTAAAAAATTCAAATCAAAATGGAAACTTCCTGTTGGGTTGAGGAGTGGCTTCAATGAGTTTTTGCATGTAAGGGTGTGATACACATGTGTATCGAATTTAGTCTGCCTACAACAAAGTAACGAACTGCTCACTTCCTGTTACCTGGGGAGTGCGCTATAAAGTGGGAAGTTATTATATCATGACATTCAGAGCGGAGCCATCATCATCTCCAGCAAGTTTGAAGCTTCTACAATCAAGTAGGGTTGGCGTGAGAGCATTTTTTGAAATTTTTTGGAAGTTGCCAAACCATGTCACATCCCTAGCAGCCCACGCCCTTTGACCAATAGACATGCAAGAGCACAACTTTTGATCAGCTTGGTCTCTAGATGATCTGTACCAAATTTGAAGTCAATCGATCGAAAACCCTTGGAGGAGTTCGTTTTAAAAATTAAAAATTCAAATCAAAAATATTGACTTCGTTGGGTTTAGGGTGTAGCTCAATGAGTTTTTGCATGTCGGATGCCAAATACATATGTGTATTGAATTTCTTCTGCCTCGATAAAAATGTGAACTGGTCACTTCGTTACCACCAGGAGGCACTTATTAGTAAAGTGGGAAGTTATTACATAATGACGTTCAGGGCGAGCCATCATCATCTTCAGCAAGTTTGAAGCTGCTATGATCCAAGTATGTTAGGCGTGAGAGCATTTTGGGAAATTTTTTGGCGATGCTTAAAATTTGTCACCTTCCTACCAGCCACGCCCTTTGACCTACAGGCATGCGAAGCACAACTTTTGATCAGCTTGGTCTCTAGATGATCTGTACCAAATTTGAAATCAATCGATTGAAAACCCTGGGAGGAGTTAGTTTTAAAATTCAAAATTCAAATCAAAAATGGCCAACTTCCTGTTGGGTTTTTGGGCGTGGCTATGATGAGTTTTTTGTATGTCTGTGTATGATATGATACCGTGTATCGAATATATCGTCTGCTTCACGACAAAGTAAATCGAACTGGTCACTTCGTTACCCCCAGGGCTTCCTATTAGTAAAGTGGGAAGTTTATTATATCGTGACGTTAGGGCGGGAGCCATCATCTTCTCCATTAAGTTTGAAGCTTCTCGATCAAGTATACTGGCGTGAGATTTTTTTAGAAATTTTTTGGCGAATGCCAAACTTTGTCACGCCCTAGCAGCCACGCCCTTTGACCTACAGACATGCAGAGCACAACTTTTTTTTGATCAGCTTGGTCTCTAGATGATCTGTACCAAATTTGAAGTCGATCGGTCTAAAACCCTAGGAGGACTTCATTTAAAATTAAAAAATTCTAATCAAAATGGCTGACTTCCTGTTCGGTTTAGGCGTGGCTCCACGAGTTTTTTTGTATGTCTCTCGTATGGTAGACATTTGTATTGTGAATTTCGGTCTGCCTACGACAAAGTAAACTAAATTGGATACTTCCTGTTACCACATGGGGGCGCTATTAGTAAGTGTGAAGTTATTATATCATGTGACGTTCGCGGGCGCCATCATCATCATTTCCAGCAAGCTTGAAGCTGCTACGATCAAGAATGTTGGCGAGAGCATTTTGAAAATTTTTTGGCGAGTAGCCAAAATTTTGTCTGCCCCTTGCAGCCCGCCCTTTTGACCTACAGACATACCCAGAGCACAACTTTTGATCAGCTTGGTCTCAAGATGATCTATACCAAATTAGAAGTCGATCGGGCAAAAATCCCTAGGAGAAGTTCGTTTTTAAAGTAATATCTGGTCACTTCCTGTTGCCACCGTGGGGCGCTATTAGTAAAGTGAAAACTTATGATATGGGGACGTTCAGGGCGGAGACATCATCATGTCCAGCAAGTTTGAAGCTCTAAGATCAAGTATATGGAAGAGCATTTTGAAATTTTTTGTCGTGTAAGCCAATTTTGTCACGCCCAGCAGCCACGCCTCTTTGACCTACAGACATACAGAGCACAAATTTTTGATCAGCTTGGTCTCTAGATGATCTCTACCAAATTTGAAGTCGATCGGATAAAAAATCGAGGAGGGTTCGCTTTTAAAATTCAAAAATTCAAATCAAAATGGCCGACTTCCTGTTGGGTTTAGGGCGTAGCTCCATGAAATTTTTGTATGTCTGGGTATGATACATATGTGCAAACCGAACTTCGTTTGCCTAAGAGAAAGTAACCAAATTTTCGCTATGGGAATTTTAAAACACGTGTTTAGGCGCTATTTTTGGCAATTTCGTCGACCATGAATAGCCACAAAAAATATCAAATTTGGATCCAGCGGACCCGAATGTGGAAAATAAGGCGTTTTCACAATGGGAAAAAGGCTTAATTAGCCGCTGAATTATCATAAGAATAATAATAATAATAATAATAATAATAAAAAAATAAACAATCTACGATTTCAATAGGGTCTCGGACGACTTGCAGTCGGCTCCGGGCTAATTAAACATAAGCCCGGCGTTATACGAACCCTAACACACCGATGCACACGCCGAGAACAAGCGACCTGACCGCCTGCGGCTCTCGAATGGGCGTCATGCTGCCGAGAGTCTGTCGGGAGAATTGCATGTAGATGTTCTTCAGACCTATCACTTTCCTTGTCAAGACAAGATGCTCAAAAATGGCGGCTTGTCACGCTTTAGGGTTAATCCAAACAGTAAAGATTTTAATAACTTTTCATATCACGGTTGTAAGAGTTTCACACCCATTTCCATGACATTCAGATGAAATCTGTTAAGGAGGAGTTAAAAAGTGACACGCCCAATTTTGGCATTTGCAAACGCGCCAGGGCGCTGTCAGTCTAGCTGAAAGGACAATTTCATTTTGCTTCAGGGCAAGACTGTTTATCATACACATAAAGTTTGGTGCATGTCGGATAATGTACACTGAAGTTATAAGCATTTGAATTTTCTTTTGTGAATTGCTTAAAATGGCGGCCCTACCACGCCCACATCGTGACGGCTCCCACAGAGAATTTAATAACTTTTTTGATCTTCAAGGGGTCTAGAGTACACAGCAGTTTCATGAAAATCCGATAAAATCCTAGTAAGGAGTTCACAAAAGGCATAACTTGAAAATCGCCAAAAATGGCTGTTCAATTCAAAATGGCCATCTTCCTGTTGACTTTAACCTATGGTGTGAGAAACTTTTTGTAGATCACGGGTGTGCTTCATATGCCCACCAATTTCATCATCAGTGTCGTGGAAGAAGTGCCTTGGGGCTGCAGATTAGGCGTGGCGAGGGCAGATGGCCCTACCCACTTGCGAAACCGATACGGATTTATAAATTACTATAAGAAGCACGACCAGCGTGTGAAGTTTGTTGTGTAATGAACAAGGTTTTACTAAATTTTATTAAGGAATTGTTGTTCTGATGATTTGCTCAAAATAGCGCCCTGTCACGCCATGAAGTTAATCCAAACATTAGATTTTAATAAATTTTGATGTGACGGTTCGGTTTGCGGGAGGTATCACGCCGTTTCGATTTTAATTTAGATGAAATCTGTAGGAGGAGTTTAAAGTATGACACATGCAAATTTTGGCCATTTTCTGCTTCATAAGAGGGGCAGCTGTGAGTATGCTGAATAGGGACAAATGGATTTAAGTCAAGACAGACTCTCATCATACGCAAAAGTTTGATGCATGTGGGACAATGTACAATTATAACATTGAATTTTTATTGTGAATTGCTTAAAATGGCGGCCTGCCACACCCACATAATGAATTTGAAATGATTTAATAACTTTGATCTTCCCAAAGGGTCAGAAATTACGGGGATTTTCCGAATAACCAAAAATCCCAGGAGGAGTTTGTTAAAATCGCCCTTTATGAAATGGCCAAAATGGCTTCAATTAAAATGGGGACTTCCTGTTGACTTTAGCCCCATGGTGTCAAAAAGACTTTATTGTAGCTGGTGTGATACATATGTCCAAAACTTTCATCGGGGTCGTGGAAAAAGGGCCCTGGGGCTGCAGTTTAGAAAGGGGCTAAGCGAAGACAGTTAGCCCGATTGCAAAACAAAACAATTAAGTAACTCTCTATGGAAACTGACCAGGTTGTGAAGTTTGGTATATAAGAACAAAGTTTACCTCAATTTAGAGGGAATCAATGTTCAGGTGAGATGCTCAAAAAAGGCCCCATCCGCCCCGTTAATCGACCAAAAAACTTTTGAACTTTTTTTGGTACAGGTCTCCAGATTGTCCGGTTTAGTGACTTCAGATGAAATCTGTAAGAGGTTAAAAATTTTGACATGAATTTTTTTCCCTTTCCTTTCGCCAGGAGAGGGCGCTGACAGTATTTGAATATGACCCTTTATGGTTTCAAGGGGGACTCTTATATCCCTGGCGTTTGGTGGGTGGGGCAAATATCACTGAAGTTATAAGCATTTTGAAATTTCATGGCCGCTCAAAATGGTAGCCCCGCCACCCCCCCCTCCTCCAACGAGATGATTTTATAACTTTTTATCTTCAAAGTCCCGAAAAAAAAAAAAAAGTGATTTTGGGGAGAATCCCCTCAAAACCCTAGGAGGTTTGAAATTCCATGCCTGAAATCGCAAAAAAACCCCAATTTTGTACAAAGCCACCTTCGCATCCCGTGCATTGGACAAAAAAACGTCCCCAAAAAAGGGAAATCGTTTGTCTTAGAAGCTCTACCATCTACAAAATTTTAGCATAATGGGGCAAACCCAGATTTTTATGAATTTTTTATGTTTTTAAGGCGCTGTGGAGCCATTTTTCCCCTTCCACTGGGGAAACCAATAAAATCATAGAATTTTCACCGGGGGTTTTCTGCCCCATTTTGTTCAAATTAAAACCCCGTTGGCCCCAAAAAAACCCCGAAATGGAAGAATAATAATGGAATAATAAAATAATAAGAACAATAATAATAAAAACTACAATTTTCGTTCCCCGCACGTGAGTGCTCAGGCCAAAAATCTAAGATCTCGGTCCTGGCTCCGTAGTGCTTTCGGGCCGTAATAATAATAATAATAATAATAAAAATTTACTACAGATGCAACGGTCCTCGCACCGTAGTGCTCAGCCCCTAATTAATCATAGCGGCGTTATCGGGCATCCACCGATGCATCGCCGAGACGGCGAAAAGCCAATCCCTCCCAACCGACTGGAACGTTGGGTCTATGCCGGAATTGCATGTAAAAATTCTTCAACCTGTCATATTTTTCCCGGAAAAAATGCTCAAAAAAGCCCCCTCCCCCCACACCATTACTTAACAAAAGAGATTTTTCTAAGTTTTTCAAATTAACCAAAGGAACCCCCTTTTTTGACATTCAGAAGATATCTGGGAGGGGTTGCCAAGAATGACACTGGGACAATTTTTAAGTATTCCTGTCCCTAGGATGGGGGCTGTCGTATGGGCAAATATGACCATTGAATGGGTTCAGGGGGGGACTCTTATGCTATCATAAGTTTAGTGCATTGGGGCGATGTACACTGAAGTCTGCATTTGAATTTTCATGGCCCAAAACTAAATGGTGGGCCCCGCCACCCCACCATGACTCCCCCAAATAATTTTAAAAACTTTTGCTTTTTTCAAGGGGGCAAGACTAAAAACCACAATTTCTAAAAACCAAAAATCCCCAGTATTAAGTAAAAAAACATAACATGAATGCCAGCGGCTGTTCAATTCCAAAATGGCACTTCTGTTGACTTTAGCCCCCGGGGGTCAGCTTTTTTAGATCTGGGTGTGCACCCTATCCCAATTTTCATCAGTGTTTGTGGAAAAAAATGCGGGGGTGCAGTTTATGGCGTAAACGAGGGGCAGGCCATGCCCACTGCGAAAACCCATCAGTTCATATATAATATGGTAACTGAGCAGTATTAAAATTTGTTTTTTAATAATGAACAAGGTTTTACCCCCAAATTTTTAAATTTTTCTCACAAGATTCTCAAAATGGCGCCCTGTTCCCCCCTAAGTTAATCAAACAATAAGATTTTTGCTTTTGATGACCGGGGTTTTCGGGGGTGTCCAGGCCCTTTTTGTTTAATTCAGATGAAATCTGCAGGGGGGAATTTGCAAAATATGACCATGCCCCTTTTGTCATTTTCCTGTGGGCCCGGAGGCGCTGTCAGTATTAAATTTACCATTTAGTGGTTTCAAGGCGGGACTCTTATTCGCCTGGCGTTTGGTGCAGGTCGGACAAATATCACTGAAGTTATAGGGATTTGAAATTTCATGGCTAACCTTAAAGGCGGCCTGCCACGCCCACCTGTGACTCAACCCCAGATGATTTTTAAAAGTTTTTGATCTTCAAGGGGGCAAAAGTAAACACAGTGATTTTCATGAGAATCGGCAAAACCCTAGGAGGTTGTTAAATTCCGATGCCGAAATCGGCAAAATTGCCTTATTTTGATTTTTTAACGCCACCTACCGGGGGTCCTGTGCATTGGACAAAAAAAATCCCCCAAAAGGCAAATCCGTTTTTTTCTTTAAGCTCCTATGCCTCAAATTTCAGCATTCCGGGGGAACCACTGATTTTTTATGAATTTTAAATTTTTCTAGGGGGAAACAAAGGAGCCATTTTATCTCGGCCACTGGCAAAAATAAAATCATGAATTTTTTCCAGGCCTGATTTTTCAGCCACATTTTTGTTCGAATTGAAACGTTAAAGCCCCCCAAAAAACCCTGGGTGGAATAAAAATAAATAATAATAATAATAATAAAGAATAATGGCCCCTAAACGGCGTTTCGACCCTGACACCCATGCACCCGAATGGGGACCGTTATCCTCGGCAGTGGGCGTCATTTCTTGAGTCTTTGGGGGAATTTTATGTAGATGTTCTTCAATATACTTTTTCGCCTGCCCACAAGATCGAAAATGGGCCCCCTTCACGCCCCTTTGTTCATTAACAACAAGGATTTTTAAAAACTTTTTTATGTCTGGGGCTAGAGGGGCCATCCTTTTTTTTGACATTCAGATAAATGTGGAGGAGGGGGTTTATAAAAAGTAAGACATCCCAATTTTGGGTTTTTCTGTTGCAAGGAGGCGCTATCAGCATGGCAAATATGGGGATGTTTATAAACCGGGAAGACTCTTGGAATGCAGAAGTTTGGTGTAGGTTGGACACTGTACACTGAAGTTATAAATTGAATTTTCAGGGGAATTCATAAAAAAGCGGCCTACCGCCCACTGTGACTCCCACCGGAATGAATTCTTTTTTATCTTCAAGGGGGCAAGTACACCGGATTTTCATGAAATCCAGGCAAATCCCCAGGAGGTTGACAAAAATCCCTAATGAAATATGGCCCCCTTTAATTAAAATGGCCGACTTCCTGTTTACTTTAGCCTATGGTGTGAAAAGACTGTTTTTATAGGCGTGGGTTGATACATATGTCCACAAATTTCATCGGTATGGAATAAGGCCTTGGGGCTGAAGTTTAGAGGCGCTAGCGAGCAGTTGGGCCCCCCCCTTCCCAAAAACCCAAAACACTTAAAAATTGTCTTTTGGGAAAATTTACCAGCTTGAGTTTGGGATAAACAAATTTACCTAAATTTATTAAGGGGGTCAATGTTCACGGCGAGATGCTCAAATGGCCGCCTCATCACGCAGACAAGGTTAATCCAAGCAAGAAGATTTTAATAACTTTTTCATGGTGCAGGTCTAAAAGAGTGTCCGCGCCCGTTTAGTGACTTTCAGTTGAAATCTGTAGGAGGAGTTAGCAAAAGTATGACACATGCCCAATTTTTGTGTCATTTCCTGTAAGCCAGGGGCCCAGGCGCTGTCAGTATGGCTGAAAATGACCATTTGAGTGGTTTCAGGAAGGACTCTTATAATGCGCTGTTTGGTGCAGGTCGGACAAATATCACTGAAGTTATAAGCATTTGAAATTTCATAGGCGGCAAATGGCGGCCCCTGGGCCCCCCAAACTCAACCCCAGATGTTTTTAAAAAATTTTTTTTATCTTAAAAAGGGGGAAAGAAAAAGTTTTTTTATGAGAATCTAAAACCCCCCAGGAGGATTCGTTAAATTCCGATCCCAAAAAAAAAAAAATGGCCTTTTTTTTTTTTTTAAAAACGCCACCAAAACGGGCATCCTGGCCTTGGAAAAAAAGCCCCCCAAAAAACAAATCCGTTTGTTTTGGGAACCCCCACATTCAAATTTCAACAATGGGCAACCAGTTTTTTTGGAAATTTTTAAAATTTTTTAAAAAGGGGGGCCCGTGGGCCATTTTCCCCCCACTGTGAAACCAAAAAAATCATAAATTTTTTCCGGGTTTTTTTTCCCGTCCTTTTTTTTTGAATTGAAACCCTTCCCAAAAACCCCGAAAAATGGAATAATAATAATAATAAAAATAAAAAAAGCCCTAGGGGGGTTTTCAAAAACCCCCGCACCCCGATGCCCGCCAAAAAGAGGCCCCTGACCCCCCTTTTTGGCGGTGGATTATTGCTGCTGGAGTCTGTCAGAGGGTTGGATGTAGATTTTCTTCAGATATCATTTTAATTCACTCTTTCTCAAAAGGGGGGCCCCCCTTTTACGCCCATGGGTTTAAATTTAAAAAAAAAATTTTACCTTCTCTTTGGGGGAAAAATTCCATCCCTTTTTTTATGACATTCAGATGAAATGTTGAGAGGTTTCCCCCAAAAAATTAAACCCAATTTTTTAATTTCCTGTGCCAGGGGGCTGTCGTATGGTTAAATAACCATTTTATGGCCTCAGGGCAAGACTCTCATAAGCGTCGAAGATTGGTGCGGGTTTTTACAATGTCCACTAAAATTATAAGCATTTGAATTTTCAAAATTTAATTGTTAAAATGGCGGGCATTCCCCCCCGGGGGGTTTCAAACAATTAGATTTTAACTTTTGATGTGGGGGGTTATGGGGGGTGTCCCCCCTTTTGTTTAATTCCCGATGAAATATGTAGGAGGGTTCAAAAAGTATGCACATCCCAAATTTTTTTTTCATTTCCTGTCCCCGGAGGGGGGTTCGTATGGCTGAATTCCATTTTATGGTTTCAGGCGGGACTTTTTTTAATACCCCTGATTTAGTCCCGTGGACAAATATCACTTTATACCCTGAACCCCTAGGAGGAGTTCTTTAAATTCGTCCCCGAAATCGAAAAAATTTTTTTTTTCATTAAAAGCCACCTAGCGGGCATCCTGTGCATTTAAAAAAGCTAAAAAAATCCGTTTGTTTTGGGGAAGCTCTACATCCTCAAATTTCAAAAATGGGGGAAACCACAGATTTTTCTAATTTTTTTAATTTTTTTTTAAAGCTGTGGAGCCATTTTGCGCGCTCAGGGGGAAACCTAAATAATCTATAATTTTTTTGGGCCCCGATTTTTCTCCCAAATTTTTTGGGAAATTTACAATCCCCCCAAAAAAACCCTCAAACATGAAAAGAATAATAAAATAATAATAATTATAATAATAAAAAAAAATAATAATAATCACTACAGATACTTTTGGTCCTCCCCGGTGAGTCCAAGGGGCCCCCCAAAAATTTTAAAATTTAAAAAGGGGCCCAAAAAAAGGGGTTTCGAACCCCGCCACTGAAAAAAACCCCCCCCCGGGGGGCCCCCCCCAATCCTCGCCCAACTGGAGGGAAATTGCTTGGTCTTCCGGGGTTTCATGTAAATGTTCTTCAGACCTGTCACTTGCCTTCACGGAAGATGCTCAAAATGTCCACCCCTCCCCCCCCCCTGTTAATTGACCAAAAGATTTTGATTGGTTTTTTATGTCCGGGGGGCCCAAAAGGGTTCCCCCCCTTTTTTGTTCAGATGAAATCTGCAGGAGGAATTAAAAAGTATGACACATGCCAATTTTGCAAAAATTTTTCCCGTCACCGGAGAGGCGATTCAGTATGGCTAAATATGACCATTGAATCCAAAGGGGGGGCTCTTATGATATATAAAGGAAATTTTTTGTCGGACAATTTTCACGGGGTTAAGCATTTGAATTTTCATGGGGAAAAAGCAAAAAGGCGTCCCCCCACGCCCCACCATGACTCCCCGAACTGGGAAATTTTAAAAAATTTTTTTTTTTTCAAGGGTCAAAATTCACCTACGATTTTTTTTTTAGAATCGGAAAAATCCCCCCGGGGGAGGGTTTAAAAAATAGCGGAAATGCCAAAAATGGGGTTCAATTAAAAAAAAACCCACTTCCTGTTGCTTTAGCCTATGGGGGCAAAAAACTTTTTTAGGCGTGGGTGTTTATACATTGGCCTTTCTGTGTCGTGCAGGGGAAAAACCCTTTGGGCTGCGTTTAGAAATCTTAAAAGGCGGTTTCCCCGCCCCTTAAAACCCAAACAATTATTTGTCCCTTGGGGAAAAACCGCATGTAAGTTTGGTATGTAAAAACAAAGTTTTAAAAATTTTTTGGAATCAATTTCACGGGGATGCTGAAAAAGGCCCTCCCTTGCCCCAGGGGGTTTAAACCGAACAAGAAGATTTTAATAAATGTCACAAAGGGCTCAAATTCACACCCCTTTTTTTTACATTAGATGGGAAAACGATGGGGGGGTTTTCAAAAAAAAAAGAAAAACCCAATTTTGTCATTTTTCCCTTTGGGGGGGGCTGTCAGGAAATTTAATATGACCATTTGATTGGTTTCAAGGGGGGCTCTTTTTTAAAACCCCTGGCGTTTGGTCGGTGGGGCAAAAACCTTTTAAGTTATAAGCATTTGAAATTTCAAAAGCAAAATGGCGGCCTCCATGCCCACACCTTACTTCAACCCAGATGATTTTAAAAAAATTTTTTATCTTGGGGTCAAAAGTAAACAATGATTTTCGAGAATCGAAAAACCCCGGAGGGTTCGTTAAATTCCGATGCCCGAAATCGGCAAAAAAACCCCCTTTTTTTTAAAAGCCCCCTAAACGGTCTTCCTTGCATTGGAAACCCCCCCCCAAAAAATTGTTTGTCTTGGCAAGCTCTACATTACCCAAATTTTAGCATAATCGGGAAACCCGTTTTTTGAAATTTTTTAAATTTTTCTAGGGGCGCTTTGGAGCCATTTGCCCCATTTTGGCGAATAAAATCTAAATTTTCACCAGTTTTTTCAAACATTTTGTTTAATTAAAAAAAAGTTAAAACAAAAAGCCCTGTAAAGTGGAAAAATAATAATAATAATAAGAAAAAAAATAATTAAAAAAA